>CM057104.1:22235527-22445527 GCA_029959045.1 Taenioides sp. WSHXM2023 | reverse complement strand
AGAGGAAAAACTGTCTGAGCTGAAGAATGTAGTGAAGCTGCTCGAGTCGGTAGTTGTCAGTGAGGAACCCAAAGTTAAAGAAGGTAAGTCCATGCAACATGCACAAATGTTGGCTTATTGGAGTGTGGTAAAGTGATTGTGATGTTTTAGAGGAAAAACTGTCTGAGCTGAAGAATGTAGTGAAGCTGCTCGAGTCGGTAGTTGTCAGTGTTAAAGAGGGTAAGTCAATGCAACACACACCTTTTGGGCCTATGTTTAACTTGTCTTTAAAAGTGCATTACAACTTTTCTGGTGTGGAGGTAGTCACCCACCTGCTTGTTTCCGCAGTACGGCACTAAAGGTCCTATATTACGCCAAATTGACTCATGTAAGCTTTTAGTCATGTTGGAATGTGGTTGCTGCCTCAAAACATACCTGGAGTTGTGTTTTGTTTCATTTACACACGCTCCTTTATTAGTTTGTCTAAATCTGTAAAGCTCAAAATGCTCTGTTCCACCTTGTGATGTCATGAAGTTAACGGCTACCTTTTTTTACCTTCTATTTAGTAGAGCTGGGCAGTTCCAGCGCTGAAAAGATCCAATTGATTGTAGTGAAGGTGTATGGAGATTAAAAACTTAGTGGAGCAATTCCTGTATTGCCACGTGACATCACAAGGTGGATTATAATGACATGGATCAGAAGGTGGCGTAATATTGGCCCTTGAAAGTGCATGAGTTTTGTTTTGGTGGGATAGTACTTGTAAAACTATGATGCATATTGACCATCAGTTAAGTGGCAGTTTGTGGAAAAATGCAGGAAGTAGCGATTAGTCCTACAACAAAACCCCTCTAGCTACGTCAACAGTTTAAACCTTGATTTGACAAAGGTATTGTCATTTCTATGCATTTGTGTGTATACACACACGAATGTTGGCTTATTGGAGTGTGGTAAAGTGATTGTGATGTTTTAGAGGTAAAACTGTCTGAGCTGAAGAACGTAGTGAAGCTGCTTGAGCCGCTGGTTGTCAGTGAGGAACCCAAAGTTAAAGAAGGTAAGTCCATGCAACATGCGCAAATGTTGGCTTATTGGAGTGTGGTAAAGTGATTGTGATGTTTTAGAGGTAAAACTGTCTGAGCTGAAGAACGTAGTGAAGCTGCTTGAGCCGCTGGTTGTCAGTGAGGAACCCAAAGTTAAAGAAGGTAAGTCCATGCAACATGCGCAAATGTTGGCTTATTGGAGTGTGGTAAAGTGATTGTGATGTTTTAGAGGTAAAACTGTCTGAGCTGAAGAATGTAGTGAAGCTGCTTGAGCCGCTGGTTGTCAGTGAGGAACCCAAAGTTAAAGAAGGTAAGTCAATGCAACACACAAAACCACAATGTTGACAAGGGCAAGTTTTGGTACGTCATATCTGCTGCCTATGTCCAACCAGGAAGTAAAATGAAAAACTTGGCTGAAATAATAGAAGTAGATGAAAAATGGGCTTTTTTTTTTTTTTTCCCTTTAGCCAAATCTTGAATGGAACTGTTAACTTCGGTTTAATGAAATTAATATTTGAAGAACATTGCCACCCTTAACTTGACTTTGTGCTAAAATGTTTTTCAGTTCACCTGGAAAGCAGTGCAGTGGTGTCAAAATGGGTTCCTCCAGTCCTGTCCAATGACTCTGCACACGCTGTGGCCCCAGGGAATGCCCAAAACGAGGTATCGCCCTTTTGAACTTCTACAACATTCACTGACGGTGGAGATGTGTTTTTTTTTTTTTTTTAAAAAGCAAACATGCTAGTCTTCACCTACAGTCCCTTGACCAGTGAATGTCAAACATTAAAATTGTATTACACAAATTGCTGACTTTCAGTCTTGCATCACATTTAACAAGTGGAAGTCTCTTAAACTAGTGGAGAAATGTATAAAATGAAAATGTACCCAGCTGTCCAGGCTCACTGGTGCTCTCTGGTCTTGTCAGGCAAAGCTGGCCCACTATCAGACAGCAGTAATATAGATGGGCAGTGGTTTAATGTGAGAATGCAACAGGGCTGGATCGGCCAGTCTAACTACAGATGGTAGCTTTAAAGAGGCTATACAGTCCCTGACAAGTATTGTCGCTTATCCATTTTGTAGAAACAAAAGCTTATAACCTGACTTTAAATTAATCGATTGGTTTTAGAAATGTCTCATATGAAAGCTAAAACCCTTCCAAATTATGCTCAATATACTAAAATAAATTTGCTTCACTGAAGAAAGATTGATCATTTAATGAACACAGGTCAGATTTTGGCAAGACAAAAGTCTTGTCGCCTACAGAAAATTGAACAAATAATTTACTTCAAATACAAAAATATGTTGCGTAACGTCAGTGAATTAAGTAGTGGTGCTGTGAGATCCATATTTAATATCTTGTATGACTTCCATGAGCTTGAAGGACTGCATCCATGCAGTTCGACAATGATTCATACAATTTGTTGATGAAGTCATCAGGAATAGCAAAGAAAGCAGTCTTGCATGCCTCCCAGAGTTCATCAAGATTCTTTGTTTTTGCCTTCCATGCTTCCTCTTTCATTCTACCCCAGACATGCTCAATGATGTTCATGTCTGGTGACTGGGCTGGCCAGTCCTGGAGCACCTTGATCTTCTTCGCCTTGAGGGACTTTGATGTAAAGATAGAAGTATGCGATGGAGCACCATCCTGCTGCAAAATTTGACCCCTTTTATGGTTGGGAATGTAAGAGGTAGCTAATATTTCTTGATATTTTAGGCTATTGATATTCCCTTCCACCCTGCAAATGTCTCGCACACCCCCATACTGGATGTAACCCCAGACCATGATTTTTCCGCCACCAAACTTAACTGTTTTCTGGGTGAATCTTGGATCCATGCGGGCTCCAGTAGGTCTCCTGCAATATTTGCGGCGGCTGTGATGTAATTCAACCGAGGATTCATCTGAGAAATCCACCTTCTGCCACTTTTCCAGTGTCCATCCTTTTAGCAGGCTGTGGGCCTTGGCAAATGCCACACGGTTTAATTGCCTTTTGTTTAGTGCTGGTTTCTGTGCACTGATTTGACCATGGAGGCCATTTCGAGACAGAATTCTACAAACTGTTCTGGTTGACACAGGGACTTGAGGTGACCAGGCCTGGTGGAGCTCTGCTGCAGTGGAAAAGGGGCTGGCCTTGGATTTTCGAATCAACAAACGGTCCTCCCGAGCAGTTGTCTTGCGGGGTCTGCCGGACCTGGGCTTGTCAAAAACATCTCCAGTCTTTTCAGATCTTTTTCTTATTCTTTGTACTTGACGCTGAAACACATTGAAGGTGTCAGCCACCTCAGCAGTGGATCTGGTCTTCAGCCTCTTGATAATTAACGCTTTGGTCTCAGGGTGGATCTTAGGCATGTTGTCAGAGGTCAAGTTGCAGTTGATGTGAAGGTCTGGTGTGCTGGGGTTCTTTTTATACACACCCACTAATTGATTGTTCAGTAACTGATCACAGATGAGGCTGTAATCTAGGATTGGGTGCATCATATGACAAGGCGACAAGACTTTTATCTTGCCAAAATCTGACCTTTCTGTGTTCATTAAATGATCAATCTTTCTTCAGTGAAGCAAATTTATTTTAGTATATTGAGCATAATTTGGGAGGGTTTTAGCTTTCATATGAGACATTTCTAAAACCAATCGATTAATTTAAAGTCAGGTTATAAGCTTTTGTTTCTACAAAATGGATAAGCGACAAGACTTTTGTCAGGGACTGTACAGTAAACTAAAATCAGAATTGTATTAATACTGCCTTTTTCCGTTTACAGACAAGTCCTGTCACTCATAATGATGGTCAGAATGCCACCCTGAATGATGCTGGTAGCCACGACAACCATGGTAATGCCACCCTGAATGATGCTGGTAGCCACGAAAACCATGGTAATGTCACCCTGACTGATGCTGAATGATGCTGGTAGCCACGAAAACAATCCACCCCCCACCGCTACAGGCCACGCACCTATGGCATCTACTGACCATCTATGAACTGCTATAATCTACCGCTGTATCAGCCATATTTGTGTCGAATAAACTTGAAACTTCTGCTATATGACTGCAGTTATTTTTGTGAATTTTGATGCTTATTGTTAGATGAGTAGAATTAAAAATACTTTTTTGGTGCCAACTGCTGGTCTGAACCAGTGTTTATTTTGACAAGGAATTTTAATTTAGTTTTAGTCTTAGTCTTTTGACTAAAATTACTTTTAGTTTTAGTCTAGTCTTAGTCGACTAAAATGAAAATAGTTTTAGTCGACTAAAAGCTTTTCACACGTATCAATTTTTACCTCTTACATTGAACATAAGTATACTTGAAATTGGGATATTAATATGCAAACATTTCACACTTTTTATTTAAACTGTTTTTATTGAAAATGTGTTTCAGTGTTTAAATGGAAAAGCAGTAGCAAAGCACAAAGACAGTATAAATTATTGCTGTCTTTATGACACCAGTGTATACCACATCAATAACTGTCAAAATGATAATTCACAGCTAAATCCAAAATATATTTAAAAAAAATTAAAGTGCAGGTGTCAAAGGCCCTTTTGCCCTATATAGCTTATTACTGCAGCTTATTAATGCATAACAAGTACTGTAACAACCTTTGAACTCTACAACTCTAACCCTAACTCTTTTTCCCCTTGATTGACGCGCCACATGGTTTACACGTCGTCTTATTCTCTTTGTTATCAAACGTGAAGTGAGACCACAGGTCAGACCGTCTTTTTCTCCCAATCCCAGTCGCCAACATCTTCTCTTAGCACTTGTTGCTCCTCTGTCCTCCTCATGTTTCTCGGCGGGGCGCGTTAGCTTTTCAGCACCGCGCAACAACGCGCGCTGTGATTGGCTCTTTAGCGCAGCGGCCGCTCGTTCCTCTCTCTCTTCTCCTAAGGAGTCCTGACCACTTATTCGTCACCATGGATCTATTATTCGTCACAGGTTATATTTTCGTTTCGTCTTTTATTTGTTGACGAAAATGTCCGTCTATTTCGTCATCGTTTTAGTCATTTAAAAGTAATTTTTATTTAGTTTTCATCTCGTTTTCGTCCGCAAAAAACCTTCGTTGACGAAATTATTTCGTCATAGTTTGCGTCAACGAAATTAACACTGGTCTGAACAGATTTCATTGCTTCAACTGAAATGATTCAGTGTGGCATTAAACATCTGTCTCCATGGAAATGTAAGGGAGTGACCACTAGGTGGTGCACTTGTACTTTGTGTTCATGATGAGCCTACTGTTACTGTTTGGCCCTTCATGTCCAAGTGCAGCTACTGCAGAGGCTGTGCAGTACGCCATCCAGCCTCTTCAATCTGCCCTTACTGTAAGATATGCACTGCCAGTTGCTGTTAATCTAATCTTTCAGTATCTTGGTCGATATTTGCTACCTACAAGTTTATTGCACCAAATGTTATACAAGATATTCTGTTAACTCTTGGTCTGAGCGACCAGCACGTTGATTAGTTTATGTTCTCGGCACTTAAATTTGCACTAGCAGTTAGGAGGTATTGTGACGACTGGGTTTCCATGTGGGTGGTAGGATGTGGTTTGGGTTTTTTTGATACCAGAGAGCTCAGTTCTTTCATTAGTTTGGATTCAAAATCCGGTCCTTGGTCAGTGTTTAAGCGTTTGGGGATGCCGTAGTGCACTATAAAGTTCTCCAAGAGGCACTTCGTGACGGTCCTTGCTCTCTGGTTGGTAGTTGGTATAGCCACAGCATACTTTGTAAAATGATCTGTGAGAACCAGGACGTCCTTGGTGTTACTTCAATCAGGTTCAAGAGTATGATAAAGATAATCCATACAAAGTAGCTCAAGCGGACAAGTAAGTCTTGATATTTACCAACTGTGCGGCTTTCTCCAGCAAAGCTTTGCGATGAACACACTGAGGGCAGGTTTGGACTTTTGAATCGTAAACGGATAAGATCAAAGGTTCTCTCCCTCCCCATATGTCCCATGTCATTGTGGAGGGCAGTAAGGGCATTTGGGCAGAGTTCTTCAGGAAGCAGCAACTGGAATGTGATCTGTTCACCTTCTTGCCTTCTGTGGTACAGAACATCATCGTGCAGCTCAAAATAGGGGAGTTCTCGCAACAGGAGAGAGAGGTATGGCAGCTCTTGCCTAGCTGTGGGCAGGATCTTTTCTCTTGTTTCGATTTGGTGGATGATTTCATAGAGACAGGGATTTGCCCGTTGTTTCTCTTTCAGGTCCAGATTTGATCGGGACGGGATGACAGGCAGCCCATGCTGTGTCTCATCAGCATAGCATCCTGGCACTGCGGTGGCTGCAACACTCATGGACTCGACCAGGGTGAATGAGCAGTTTGCAGAAGGAGAGGTTCGGGCCAGCGAGCTGAGACAGATGGCAGCAAAAACATCTTGGGGCACCTCAGTACCATGGTCAGCAACATGATCTCTGGCAAACTGGCGGACCAGGTCCCATTCTTTTTGGAGATGAATATCTGAGTGGTGGTCATGGGGCCTATGGGGCGATAGAGTGTCAAGGTTGTGCTTGCCAGCGCGATATTGGAGGTTGACAAGGCTGCGAGCCATTCGTGGCTGGCTGCATCCAGCTTTGCAGAGGTCAGGATATATATTAAAGGGTTGTTGTCTGTGATTACAACGAATTCCGCACCATACAGGAAATCGTGAAATTTCTCAGTCACACTCCATTTTAAAGCTAGAAACTCCAGTTTATGGGCGGGATATCTGGCCTCACTGGTGGATAAGCCGCGACTGGCATAGGCGATCACCCACAGATGGCCATCTTTCTCTTGATACAAAGCAGCCCCAAGCCTGGTGGTACTGGCATTGGTATGCAAGATATAGGGCAGCTTTGGGTCAGCAAAGCCTAAAACAGGCGCAGTTGTCAACCTCTCGATGAGCATGTCAAAAGCTTGTTGGCATTGGGGGGTCCATTGCTCTCCGAATGGTTGTCTGGTGTCGAGACCCTTTGCTGTGGGGAACACTTCTGAGACCGGTGGGCAGGGGTGTATCCCTTAGTAAGGTTGTTCAGTGGCTTGGCTATGGTGGCAATTGAACCTCCGGTAATACCCTGCAAATACCAAGAAAGACCTCAGCTCCTTCAGAGTATGTGGAACTGGCCAGGATTTTAGAGTACTGACTTTGTCAGGATCGGTTGCTACTGCACTCTCCAACGCCACGTGGCCCAGATATTTTACCGAAGTTTGGAAAAACTTGCATTTTTTTGGGTAACAACTTCAATCCGTATTCCTTGAGATGGTGGAGTACCCTCAACAGCCAGCATTCATGGTCTTCAAGGGTGTCTGAGAAAATAATGAGATCATCAAGGAAGACTAAAACTTCTTTCAAGTGTAGATTATCCATACACTTCTCCATGAGATGTTGAAAGGTAGTGGGAGTGTTACTCCCTGGGGCATTCGATTAAACTCCCAGAACCCCAGTGGTGTTACAAAAGCTGTTTTTGCTTTGTCTGCCTCTTCCATTAGAAAACCAAGGCAACGCCACCCAGAATGATGCTGGTAGCCACGGCAATGCCACCCTGAATGACTGGAATGCTGCACTAGTTGACAAAGCCCCTGTCAGCCTTGTGCATTGGTCAAATGTAACACTCATAGATGTGGAGATGGGAAATGCTACCCTCAATGACTGGACTAACGGCACACAAAATGACTGGACCAATAAATGAAAGTCTTTCTGATGGGCATAACACTTTAAGCAATGCCACAAATATAAATGCAAACTATGGCCAAAACGGCACATATAGTGACTACCCCAGTATGGCTAATCATGCGAATGTAACAGTTAATGATGAGCCAAGCAGCAACCACACATCCAGTGAACAGAGGGCAAAAGGCAAAGACGAGCTGTCTCCTTAAGAGCCCGCCGTTCAGAATGGAGGAGGCAATGACCAGAGACTGCCAGGTTTTTGGTGGAATGCAGCAGTTCATTTTGTTTCAAAGATGTGTTGCGTAAAGCCTTCCTGATTGGGTCTTAAATAAAAGTCTTAACTTAAACTGTTTTTGCTGCATTTTTTTTTACTGTTTGATTACCATTAAGGGTTGGGCACTTGTTTAGCTGTAGACCGGTTTAACAGGGGAACTATACTCTTAGATTAAATTAAATTGGTTTACTGACCTGGCTGTGCATTCTTCCACACTACTAGAAGTAACTACCTTACTTGTCTAAGAACAGTGGGCAGGAATAGGGTGCAAGTGAACCCTTTTTTTTTTTTTTTTTTTTTAAGCACTCAAATGCAGGACCATGATACATGTTAGACTTAAGTTGTGAGTTTAAGCAAAGAAGCTTTATGGTCATGTGATGTCTCAATGATGCTTTTGCAAGTTTGAGTACAGTACCAGACTTTTTTTTTTTTTTTTTTACATTTTGATTTTAAATTTCATAAACATGACCTTTGCCCCCAGATATGAGGTAAACACTGCAAAAACTAAAATCTTGTTGAGTTAAGATTTGGGTACATTTCACTTGACAAGTAAAATTATCTGCCAATAGAACATGACTTTTTGTATTTAAAATATGGAAATACATCTTGCTACACTTAAGAAAAACCATGCCCTTCAATAAAATAAAATGGCAAATACAATGTCACTGTACTGCGTAGGCTTGTTCGAGAAAAAAAAAGCTTTCAATGCTGGATTTGTTCACACCTCTACAGTACTACAGTCTGCTCTCTGCTCAGATTCTTATGTGAAAACGGTAGAACAAAGGACTGTAGTATTTCGAATTCAATCAGTACGTATGTTAGTTCAAAATATATAGCTGCATGAAAACGATAGACCTGAATCCGTTCTGCTGTATGTGTAGTTTGTCAGTAGGAGTTTGACAGTGTTTCCTGAGAAATATTCATTCTACATTTCCAACTCACTGGTCTCGGTATGGAATTGAACTTTTATCACTATGGACACTAGCAGGAGATGCCACAAACCAAGTTAGTTAGTTAGTTAGTTCATTTATTTGTCTCCCATAGGAGAAATTTCTTTGAAACGGGAGGGGCTGCTCAAAGTACCACTCACATACAAGCACATCATTTATCAACACCAAGATCACAGTGAAAAACATACAAAAGTTTCTAAGTCCACAGGTCATCTCCTTCTTCGTCTAGTCTCCAGCTTCTCATTTATCAACTTAACAGATACAGGTACAAATGAATTCCTGAATCTGTCATACTTGTACAAGAAAGTCCTGTACCTGAGCCCTGAAGGCATCAGGGAATACTCAGGGTGTAGGATATGTGTGTTGTCTGACAAAATCCCAAAGGCCTGGCTAATGGTAGATTCCCCGAACAGCTGCTGTTGGGATAACAGAGGTGCCCCTATCATTTTTCCCGCTGTTCTAACCAGACTAGAAATTTGGGTTTTAGATTTCACCCCTAGATTCCCAAACCAAGAGGTGATGCCATAGCGCAAGACTGACTCCATGGCAGCCCTATAGAAGAGCACCATGATGTTCTTAGACACCCCAAACACCCTGAGTCGACGTAAAAAATGCAGCCGTTGGTGGAGTCGGGTACAGACACTGTTGACTTGTGTGCGCCAGCTTAAGTCACTATCCACATGTACTCCCAGGTATCTGAAGGAGGTGACCTGCTGGTTACCACAGCTGTTGATGGTCACAAAGCTGTGGTCTCCGACCGAACCCGGATCGATAATCATCTCCACAGTCTTTTCAATGTTTATTAGTAAATGGTGCTCATTGCACCAATCAGCCAGCTTTCCCACCCCGGAGATATGACTGGCTAAGGTTGACGTCCTTGAGAGGAGACTTAAAAGCAACGTATCATCTGAGAACTTAATAATATACTGTTCTGGTTGCAAGCTCACACAATCATTTGTAAATAAAGTGAACAAAAAGGGCGAACTCACGCAGCCCTGAGGTACACCTGTGCTACTCAGCACTGTATGAGAAAGAGTCGAGTTGAGCTTCACCTGCTGAGGACGATTCGTTAAGAATGAGAAATACCATTTGATAAGAAAAGGGTTAACATTTAGGCTTACCAGTTTCTTAAGGAGCATATGTGGCCTGATCAAATTAAAGGCCGAACTGAAATCTAT
This sequence comes from Taenioides sp. WSHXM2023, assembly GCA_029959045.1. Lineage (NCBI taxonomy): Eukaryota > Metazoa > Chordata > Actinopteri > Gobiiformes > Gobiidae > Taenioides > Taenioides sp. WSHXM2023. The sequence goes on along the minus strand of CM057104.1, from coordinate 22,435,475 downwards.
AAACAATAACCTGGCATAAGCTTCTGCTCTTTCCAAATGTTTAAGCACCAGGTGCATCGTTGTGCAAATGGCATCATTTGTGCTACGCTTGCTCCTATATGCAAATTGGTATTGATCCAATAATGGCTCTACCTGTCCACGGAGTTCACCAATAAGAACCCTCTCGAGGGCCTTCATTACATTGGAAGTTATAGCCACCGGCCTATAGTCGTTATCTTTTTGTGGGCAAACCTTTTTCGGGATTGGAACAATAAAAGACCTCTTCCAGATCTCTGGCACCGTATGTGTATCTATAGATAACTGAAAAAGCATGTGCCAAGCTGGCGTAAGTTCCTCTGCAAAAGTTCTAAGAAGAAAGGTGGACATTTTATCCGGCCCTGTGGCTTTTCTAGTCTGCATTCTCTTAAAGACATTCAGTGGCGCCATCAATCAAAATTCGATCACTGCTATCCCTGTCACAAAAAACATCCTGCAGAATATCTGAACACTCAGAGTAAGTATCACATTCAAATCTCAGAAAGAAATTGTTAAGTTCCTTTGCTCTTGTAAGCTCATTGTGTGCCACCAGGGGCTTTCTTTTACTGTCCATGTTAGTCATGCTTCTTATTGCATCCCAGAGCTTCTTGGAGTTGGACGTTGACAGATGCAGTTCCATACGCTCTTTGTGATGTCTACGTGCATTTGCCATTTGCTTCTTCAGCTCTTTCTCTGCTGTCTTAACTCCTGCCCTGTCTCCCACATCAAAAGCTCTCTTCCTCCTAATGATGCATTCCTTAATTTCCTTTGTAATATAGGGTTTGTTATTTGCAAATCCCCTCACAGTTTTTTGTGGTATGATAGAATCCACACAAAAAGAAATATAAGATGTAATCAGGTCCGTGGCCGTATCAATATTCTGCTCCTCAAGGAAAATGTCCCAATCCGTGCAAAGAAAGCATCCCTTCAGTTCCTCCACCTTATCCTCTGACCACACAGCTCAGATCTGTGAATAGCCAACCCCACTCACAATAATGATATAAGTGCATGCATGTTTACCAAGGCACTTTTGAGCAATAAAACTACCCCTTATGAAGTACTATATAGTTCATCATTATGCCATACTGTGGAAGAGCCCAGACAAAGCAATAACAGTTCATACTGCCTGTTTAACAGTGAAAACAGCTCAACCAGTGTTTTGAGACATTTTAATAAGTAAAAGTTCTTTGATTGGCATTATTAATACATTAAGTGCACAAACATTACATACCACATATAAAATGTAACTGAAACATAACTATTCAAGTATTTTCTTTTTCTTTTATTTCATTATCCCATATAAAAATGGCGCTAAGGTAGAGTAACTTTTTAAATTTAAGTGCCATTGTCAGTCATGTACTTCATCATAACCATTCGTACATACTGTAAGCAACATGTAAAAGTATCAGCCCTTGTGTGTAGTAGTATTTAAGCCTGTGCCACCTCCAGCATCTCCGCCACGGTCAGTAGCTTCTCCCTGGGCTTTCCCACGGCCTCTCCTCTCTGGCTCTCCACCTGGTCGATCTTCTCCCAGTCCGAGAACGTCACTGGTTTAATCCCTGGAGAATTGCACCAATGTAAATAGCATCTCTTACTATTTTGGATTTTTGACAAAAAAAGAAAGAATTTCTTAAGAAAGAAATCCAAACATGATTTGTTTGGTCATGTACACATAGTGCAAGTTCAGGTCTTGATACCTTGTAGCTGACGTCATCAACATTCTCTAGGGATGTGATGCTAACGTAAGCACTGCTCTGTCTGAAGCTCTTACTCAAATTAGACTTTAATCTGAGCTTTTGTTTTAATGCAATCTGACCAGAAAGAACTGATTTAGGTGGAACTACAACAGGTGAGCTGATTTGTGATCTTTAAATCCATTTTGTATTTTGTCATGTATCAGACTTCAAATATATGAAGCAAGATATATGGAATTATGTAGCAAAGAAATAACTACTCAATTTTTTATATTTTATTTTCAAATCCTCAAAGTAACCACCCTTTGTTTTGACTGGCAGTGTATGATTAAACACCAGTCAAAAGTTTGGACACGCTCTCTCTTTTTTTTTAAACTACCTTATATATTTTAGATACATACAGAAGGAATTATGTAGGAAAGTAAAAAGTAGTAGTAGTACAGTACTATACTTCACTGCACTTCATCGCTTGCAGTTAGTCCAGAACTCTGCTGCATGTTTTTTAATTTTAGAATTGATTTTAAGATTTTATTGTTTGTTTTTAACAATTCGTCTCATCCAGATTTACACCCCTGCGTGCGCTCTGACGTCTGAGGGCCAGCTCCAGCTCGTGGGTCCTAAGACGAGGCTTCAAACCGGGGGGGTGGGGCGGGACCTTCTCTCTGGAACGCTCTGCCCCTCCACGTCCCAACAGCCCCCACAGTGGAGTGTTTTAGGACTGAACTTAAGACCCATTATTTTTTTATTTATTTATTGTTTTTATCTTTTATATTCTTTTAGTACTGCCTTTGTTCATTGATTTTATTATTATTCCTTCACCTACTGATTCTATTAGTTCCTTTGGTTTGAACATAATTCTGCCAACTTTTTAGAGTTAAATGTTTTACATTGCTATGTGAAGCATTTTGGAAACTGTTTTGTTTATAAAATGTGCTAAAAAAAATAAAGCTGTACTGGATTGGATTGCATTGGATTTTTTAACTAAGCAAAGGGTGGCTACTTTGAGGATTTGTATATAAAATGTAGTAGTAAAAGTAAAAGTATAATTCCTTATATCGTACTTCATATATTTGCTGACTTCCGTATGTATATAAAATGTTCAAAGTAAAAAAAAAAACATTGCATGAGGTGGTGTGTCCAAACATTTAACTGCTCGTGTATGTTCCCTGTCCCTCACCTCTCTGGTCCAGCAGTGCTCGGATGCTGTTGGAGCCAGGCTTGTGTGTGGATACGTCCAGAGCCCCGGAGCCCATGTCCTCGAGCAGGGAGCGAGCCGTGTCGAAGCTGCTGTTCATGGTGGTGGCTATGACCCCAGTGGGACCAGTCTTCAACCAGCCGCTCACGTACAGGCCTGCACGCACACACACACACAGAACATGTTAAGTTTCCATGCTTCTTGGGGATACAATACACAGACTTACTGTACATTCATTTCCTGGAGGCTGATCCTAACCCTAACCATAGTCACTACATGCCTAACCTTAACCTAAACCCTAACCATAACCTACTAGTATTTTAACCTATTTTCTGATCTCTGTCATCACAAACAGACCTGGAGTACACAAAGTTCTGTTCCACCTTTGATGTCATGTGGTAATACAGGAAGTGCTCTATTGTGTTTTTAAACTCCAGGCATCTTCAGTAGAATCATTTAAATCATTTTAGCTCTAGAATTGTCAATTTCTACTGCACAAAAGGTAATGGGTCGCTGTTAACTTGAAAACTACCGCTTCATGACATCACAAGGTGTATTATAGCAGTTTGAGCTTTGGTGATATAGACGAACTGATGATAAAGAATTACTCAAACATGTGTGAATGAAATAAAACTGCACTTGGCTTAAAGCTCACAAGAGTGGTTTATACATAATAAAACAAGATATTTTGTTAGTTCCTGTGTAACTTAAATAATTGCAGTATTTGAGACTATTCAAATTGCAATTTTGATTCAGCTGAGATACCTTAACATCTACAGTCATAATTAATAACTGTGTGTATGTGTGTGTGTGTGTGTGTGTGTACATTGCTTTGCGTTGTCTAGCTGTTGTACTTGTATTGCACCACTAGATGGCACTACAAGGCATTTTTGGGTTTAGGAAAAAAGTAGCCTCAGGGCCCTATGTTTGAAGAGCGTCTCCAGTAATTACTCGGGTAAATATATTGTAGAATTTAGCTTTGTTTGCTTTGTACCTGAAGCCTGCGTAACCCGGCCCATATTGTTAGGGACTATGGCCTTGCTGGGGTCAAAGGGCATGGCGGGGTCTATGGGCAGACTCTTGTAGCCGATGCTGCTGATGACCAGACCACAGGGCACCACCTCCTCCTCTCCGGTCAGCACTGCCCGGGCCCCCTCTCCTGAGCCCTGGAGGTTACATACAAAAATAAAATGTCAATGAAATAAAGAATTACCCTGCAGGAAGTCAATTCTTATTCAAATCTGACTTATTTGTTATTTTTTATTGTATTTTGCAGGTGTTTTTATGCTGCCTTCCATTTACACTCAGACCTCAGAGTGACATTTACTCTGAGTTTCTGTGTTCCAGTGCTCAAGTCGGAAAAATAATGGCCAGTGCATTAAACTATATATGTACAATAATGACTTAAAACGGTACACAGCAACTAAATGCAAAAAAAACAACTAAAAAACACAAGTACGATCAATATTTTGACTATTGGATCTCAAAGTTTATCAGTACACAGGGCACAGCCATGTTGGATTTTCTAACTCTGAACCAGCTTGAGGGGGGGATCTGTTGTCCCGGAACCCCAGGGTTTTTGGGGCTCAGAATTGGACCCTCTTCCTATTAATTTATATTAGAGGGGGCCCATGTAAGGCTTCTTGCCCTGGCCCCCAAATTTGTGTGGACGGGCCTGGAACGCAGTATTATTGCCAAAAAATAGCTGGCCTGGTTGTCTCCGTGGAGGTTAGTAGTTTTACGTCACTCAAGCTAGCTAACATGAGCCAACATTTTTATTTTAGTTAGTCACTTTCACCATGAAGAACCTTTTGAAAGCAGGCTCCTGAAAATGTGTTGTTTAAATCCACTTTGTAATTTTTTTTTTCAGACTTTTTTTCTAAAACTTATCAGGGAGTCTTTGTAATGTGTACGCTGCGTCACCATAGTAACTGCTGAACATTCCACCATAGACATCCATGCAAAACAGTGTACTTGTTTTGTCTGTGTTCTGTTTCCTGTGTTAACTGAAACCGATCAGCATTTGCTCCACTGTGCTGGTCCCCTGTATGTTATTCTACTGATACTTTACAGTAACATCACACCGTTATGCCTATGGTGGAATGTTCAGCAGTTACCGTAGCGACACAATGCACACATTAGCCAACACTGCCAAAGAGGTTTCAAGATTGCGTGAAAAATACAAAATGGATTTAAACAACACATTTTCGGGAGCCTATGAAAGATACGAGCAGTCATGGTCCTGTTTAAGAGTTTGATTTTCATTAGGGTTAGGGTTAGGACTGCAGCGAGTATTTTCAATGCAATTTCCAACGCAAGAAAGCGGGGAAAATAACTTCAAATTTGATTAATCGATTTAATTTTTTACTTTTTTTCTCCCCCCAGTCCTAGTTGATGACATCAGCTGCAAAGTATTGCTTGTGTACCTCCAGCGTGTTGACGGCCAGTCTGAGAGCAGCAGTCCGGGTTCCACTGGGGTCTGGCAGCACCTCCAGAGGACTCCTGTAGAAGAGGAAGCCCCAGCTCCTGTGGGCCGAGCTCCTCCTTTGCTGCTCCTTCTCCCCGGGGGGCTCCAGGGCCGTCTTCAACAACAGTTCTGTCAGACGCTTCCTCGGACGCGCCACATCTACACCAAAAATAGTTCTGTTTCATGCATTTGGAATTTGTACACTTGATTCTTGATTGACACTGATTACAGGCCTGCACACAAGCAAATGATGGAATTACTGTGTTTTGTTATTTGAATGGGCCCATATTACGCTATTTTCTGATGCATGTTATAATCTATAATGTTGGTTCCTCATCAAAACATACCTGGAGTTGTGTTTTGTTTCATTCACACACGTTTGACCCATAAACATTTCTATTCACCATTTTGTGTCTCACAGTGGAAAAAGAAGTGCCAATATTTGAAGAACCGCTGATTTCCCGTCAGAGCCTGCAAACGACAGCTAATCTCCTCTGTGGTCAGAAGTGTTTTAGTGTAGCTCTCAAGGTTGTCTAAATGAGTTTTATCTGCGCAGCCTTCGCTGTGCTCTATGGTATCACATGTGTCATTTCCTGTGTTTGGACTCACGCAGCATCTTGTCTTTGCTCTATAAGCTCATACAAGTTCCCGTCCTGTCCAACCACAGGCTCACTATAAGGGCACGCTGTGGTTAACATGTATGAGTCTGTCTTGTGTCTACTTATAAACACATGCAAAGACATTTTGCTTATGGTACATCTTATTATTTTCAGATAGTTTAAAGTCCTATATTACACAAAATGGACTCTTGTGAGCTTCTAGTCATGTTATTATGTTGTTACCGCTACAAACACATGCCTGGAGTTGTGTTTTATTTCATTTACACTTCATTTTATTTGTGTAGAATCCCTTAGTCGTCCAGGTTGAATCCATGGCAAAAGGATGTAGCTGCGAAACGTATGCGACCAAATAAACCTTAGTCCAGTTGACAAATTGAATTTCTTCATTTACATTATTAGTCTGTCTACATCTCCAAAGCTCAAAATGCTCTGTTCCACCTTATGACATCATCAAGTAGTTTTCAAGTTAATGGCTACATTATCCAAATGATTCTAGTGAAGATGTGTGGAGTTTAAAACACAGTGGATCACTTCAGGTATTACCACATGACATCACAAGGTTTAAGAAAAAAACTCAGCCTAAACCTGCAGGGTTTGTGTGATAAACATGTGAAAGAAACAAAACAAAACTCCAGGTCTGTTTGTGGTGAAATCTGTTTATGATAAAGGGATGTGTTAAAGCATGCCTGTTTCAGTGTCGCGAGATTCACAAGATGATAAATCACTCAAATACCAGTCCAAATGTGTCTGATAGTGTTGAAAAGCTCTGCATATCTCATTAAAAGGAACTGTGTCCACATATATGATACAATGTTCAAATCAAACATAGCTTTTACTGATAACAATTGTAATGCTGATTTACTCTTAGTCACAGAAGAATGAGCCTCACATGAGTCTCTCATTTGGGTTGCCAGTTTCTAGGGATGCACCGATCAGATACTAGTGTCGGCTATCGCTTATTGGTGGCAATACTGAAAAATTAGCAAGATCGGTTATCTGCTTCCAAATATCGGTTCAGCCAATACCCTGGTTGAATATAAACTGATGTAATAAGACCATTTACTGATCATAGTCGGCCTAAAAAGTCTCATAATGTTTGAATTTATATATATAAAGTTGTTCTGTAGTTACTTGAGAGATAAACAACAGGAACACAACACCTATGAATCAGTTTTGTCTTATTTTATTTTATTTTAGTTTCAAGAAAATAAATGCTGTTTTCAGTCTGCACTGGTATGGGCTGATATCGGGGATTGTGGAAGACATGCTGGATTGGTGCATCACTACCAGGTTCAATGCTGAAATCCAGTTGGTTTGCGTAATCCCTCAGTGGTCCATGGGCGTATACTAGTCCATGTGCTCTTATACTTAAACCAAAGATGTTCATTTTGTCTTTTTATGTACTTTAACTTCTTGTTTAACTTCATGTTTCAGAACTGTCCTGACTGTTCTGAAGATGCTTGCAGCTAGCAGCGGAAACATGTCAACAAGGTAAATACACGTTACTGTATTGTCTTTAAAAAGAACCCAAGAAGTTAAAATCCTCTTATACTTGTTCTGCCACAGCTCAAGATCATTCTAAAGACATTCAGGAAAGCTTCATTCAGTTTCATTTTACTATTGACAAGGATCTGATTTTCAATACTAAAATCAACCCTAATATGCCGGCTAAGACACTGGCAGTTCAGTTGTGATTGTAGTACCTTTTTTAAAACAAACAGTAAGAGCGCAGGCTACAGACAGTTCCTTTAAAAATCTTATCTGTACCCAAAGTGCACGATACCTTTAAGTGCTTCAGCAATGCCCTCAAAATCAGCTGCCACCATCTCAGGTTTGGTCCCAGGCAGGTTCACCATTTCTCTGAGTTCCTGATAAGCAAAAAAAAACAAAAAAACGCCCATAAGTTTTAAGCAGTTTTCAAGAACACATACCTTTTTTATTTCTTATTCTTATATGATTTTGTATTATTGTCCTACAGTTATCTAAGTAAAACTAGCTTAACAAAATTTTACAAGCTACCCAATTGGTGTATGACAAAGCAATGATTCCTTTTTTTTTTTTTAGAATCATCTTGCATCATGCACATTGTGTCGTGTAATCAGAGGAAAGTGTGTTCAAAACATGGGCTGGGTCATTTACTTAACCAAACGCTGTGCCAACAATAACACCTACAGAGGTTAAACACCGGCTGTGGCTACAAGTCATCTTAAAATAAACAAGGCGCTAATATAACTAAACAAATAATGGTTAACATGATTCCAGCAAGTAGTGAAGGTAGTTTAAAGGGCCTGCACTTGATTTTTTTCCATGTATTTGAGCGAAATGTGTCTTGCCCGGGTACAGATATAAAGTATAAGCAGCTCTTGAGGTCAAAATAAGTGCTGTATACTGTGCATCTAATTATAAAGCATTTCATTGTCCAAGAATCAAGAAATGCGTGTTAGCATGCTAGTTGTTGTTAGTTTTACCATGATGGCTAAACTCCACACTGGTCTCTGAGAGTTGTTAAAAGCGTTTAGAACTCACTGCAATGAATGATTAGGAGGCTTGTCAAAAGTATCACAATGAGATATATAGTAAAGCTAGTATCAAAAGTAGATACTCATTTGAGGAGGTATTGATACTAAAAAAGGTCACATTCACCGCTATGGAACCTATGACTGAGGGATTACACAGATATAAGGCCACATGGGAATAGAAAAGAAAGTACAACGATTTAATGTTGAAAATCACATTTCACTGTCTAAATAAAGAATGTCTTTTTATTATGATCGTTGGAATCATTGGAATCAGTATTGAGTATCAAGTCTATTTCTTAGTACTGAAATCGAGTTTTGACATTTTAGTATCGTGACAACACTAAACCTAAGAGAGGAATAACTTTGGACCGCTGCGAATTAACTAGTCTTTTATTAAGTCGTTTTAGATCAATATTGTGATTAAAAATGTGCAAATTATAACAGAATTATCCACAAGTGATTAGAACTATAGAGCAGAAAAAAACATAATATGTCTTCTTTAATGTTAATTATGATGTTTATGTAGAGAACAAGGTGCATCCCTGTACCTTTAATAATTTGCTTTTGAGTGTTCCTTGTTAGGTTGTACTTTTTTCCGGAGTAAAAGTTGTGGTGACTCTTGTGGTGACTCTTCCCACTGCGAGTAAGTCTACAAGTGACAAAAGCTTTATGTTGATAATATTACAGGATGTGTACCAGATTTTTTTCCCATGTATGTGAGCAAAATTATTCTTGCGTCAGTACAGATATATTGTAAAAGCAGCTCTTGAGGTCACAATACGTCAGCTCTGTTCTGTCTGCATCTAATTATAAAGCATTTTATCGTACGAGCCAATCGTTCTGCCCGCACCGTCGATTAATCAGGGAGTGGGCGCTTAGCAACGCTGTCAGTCAAAGAAGGTGCCTGATTGGTCTGTTATTAATGTTCATCTTGATTTACAGACAAATTAGCAAAATAAAAAACAGGATCACCTAGAGCGGGTTAATATGACCATTTTAAGACCAAAATGACGAGGCTCACTGCAGCAGATACAGAAAGAGGATCGTCAGTTTTTCAATATAAAGTGAAGTCGATGGAGCCGGAAGTGTCCCCATGAACACTTCCTATTTGGAACATGGCAGCTAGTGTGTTAGCTATGTCCACTTATATATACAGTCTATTCTTTAACTACATGCCACCTTACCTTTATAGTACAAGCCACCTGCAGTGGCCCTCTCCTGCCCACGATCAGAACTCTGCTCACGCGACTCTCAGCCAGGGCCTCCAGAGCTGGGGCCGTGATGTCCGTTTTCTGAAAAATGAATCAACAATCCACATTTGTAACACGACTGATTTCTTGTTCAGCTGACTGCTTTGTTTGACTTGGCAGTAACGTGTTCTTTCGGCCATTGTGGAGCCAAGACGGAGGTGACGAGTGATGAGATGAGATTAAATGTACTAACTGAAAAGAGATCATAATCAGCTAGTGTTTCACAAATATTGTAAGTACCGTAAATAAGTCTGTGATAATGTCATGAAACTGTTTGGATGACATTACACTCAGACAGACTCCAGTATGTCACTAATTCTACAAGGCAACCAATACTAGGGAAAACTAAAAAAATATATAAATAATAATAATGAAAGGCCCTGCAGCCGATTTTGAACCACAGATGGAAATTGAGTGAGTGTTGATCTGTTAGCCCCGTCCACTTGGGGACTATTTGTCACTATAATGGTGAACTATGACAGTTGTTTCAACTTCTTGGTAACAGATGTCACTAGTAGCTGCTTCTATAACATTCTCATCCAACTAAATGTTTCTGAAGATGTACTGATGATACTTTTCAGTCTCATGCTGCTTGTGCATACTGCATGTAAAGGGCATTTACAAATGACGGGTGTGATGGGATGTTTTTCTCAATCTGTCTTTGTATAAATGAATGTGATTTCTACCTGAGACCAGAGCAGTCATTAGCATGTGTAAAGTCAGCAGACACAACTGTCCCCACCACAAAGGAAACTTAGCTGTCCCACCCCATAGGAAACAGCTGTTGTCTTACCTGTCCTGTCCTCAAATGTAAGTTAAGTTGATTAGCACAAGTCTGGGACACAAACGTATTTACATTGACGGGAAGAAAACGCACAATCAGCTTCTACCGGCTTTTTGTCATCTTGGTTTGGTTAGTGTTTTTATGTTTTCTGCCATCCACTCTTTTCATTATTTGTAGTTCTTCCAGAACACTAATTAAAAAATTGTTTCAGTTTGACACCAATGTTTACTGCCTGCCATCTCGCAGTGCGTCATCGCGTCAGAAGGGCGACCCAAAGAGCATGCGCCGAACGACCGGAATTATTTTTAAGTGGAATAAACGTTTACATGATCAAGGAATAAATTAATTCAGCTTTAAAATCGGAATAAACCACCCAATTAATTCAGAATTAAGTTTAATTCCGAATAATCATTTTCATTAGGAATCAAGTGTATAAATAGCCTTTTAAAGCGGAATTAATTTTTAATCGGCATTAAATTACTTAATCGGAATTAAAGCTCTCATGTAAACGTGGCAAGTTAGAATTCATACATTTCTCACCTTTAACATCTGGACCGGAGCGAGGAGAATGCGTGCCACGTCCAGCGCTACATTCCCTTGTCCGAGGATCACTGCAGTGTCACAGCTCAGGTCTGGACTCAGCTACATGAACACACAAGCACGCACGCACGCACGCACGCACGCACGCACGCACGCACGCACACACACACACACACACACACACACACACACACACACACACACACACACACACACACACACACACACACACACACACACACACACACACACACACACACACACACACACAGGATAAAAAATACTCAATACTTCAAAAAGGACTATACAATCTCAAGCACTGTGTACCTGTCGACAGGTGGGTAATCCGTTGTACCAGCCCACAAAGTCCTTCGCTGAGTAAACTCCAGCCAGGTGCTCTCCGGGTACTCCCATAGTCCTGTTGCCCTCTGCTCCGTAACTCTACACACAATTGCACAGTGTTCACAGTTAAGATCGTTATGTTTAGGATTTTACAAAACATTTTACACTTTCTTTCCCAATCTGGCCATTTTTTAGGTTTCAAATTTGACTTCCTGGTTGGAGCTCATGACATCACCCTAGGGATTTCTATAACTGTTACCATAGCAACCATGATGCAGAGTAGGCCAAAACTCCTCTAATGTACAAAGAGATTATTATTTGACAAATAAAACTAACAAAAATGCATCCGAAAAATGCTTTGTGAGTAGAAATTGTGCTTAAATTTTGGACAGAATTCTCCCAGTGTGACGTCATCAATATGGAACTCTCTACTTAAGGTAATTTTCAACATATTTTTCAACTTTTCTTCACAAACTGCTTCTTGGTTGGTGTAAAAATGTATATTTACAACAGGTATTATAGCACTGAATTAAGTAGAAATGAGAGAATCATCAAAATACACATTATGGTTAAGAATTACAATGAACATGGCAGAGTTCAATGTTTTCTCAGTCAGTATAAATAATAACAGAACATGAACACCCCTATATCCTACATTCTATATTACACAAATAGAAGTAGGCCTAAGGTGTGATCAACCTACTCTTGTCTGTACAAAAAGCAGCTGTTCTCAAGCAAATATAGCTGATCTCTATTTGTAGTATTTGAAGTGTGTACCAGTACTACAGCGTGATAGGCCTGCCTCAGCTCCTCCATGCAAACGTCCTTGCCCACGTTCACGTTGCCGTAGAAACCGCATCGGGACTGTTTGGCCGTCTGCGTGAATGTGTTGATGACATTCTTAAAAAAAAAAAAAAAAAAAAAAGGTTAAGAAGAATAAGAGGGTGAGACGGTGACGTCATCAGCCCTTTCTTCATTAAGTCCCACAGTTCATTGTTCAAAGTTCGCCTTTTTGTTTGCTTCTTTTTTGTCTTTATATATTTTGACAAAACCGTTTTTAGAGTAGAAATCACATCACTTTTTCCCAAAACAGACAGACATGACTTTGGAATAAAAGTTGCATTATTTTTTGTTGATTAATTTTTGTCTTTAAAACGTGACCAAAAACATGCAACACCCCTATGAACAGTTTACAATCAAGGACCGTCAAGGAATTCCTCCCTCCTGTGGCTCACCACCTGCAGAGGGGTTCATAGGGGTCTGGGTATGGTGCCCAGAGTAGGACTACAGATGCAAATTAGCTATGAGCTACAATCTGGTACAATCATATCTGCCACTGTGCTTAATGTAATTGTACACTGTCCTAATAAACCAATAAACCAAACCAAATAAACCAAATTAAGCTTTCTTGAAACTGAAGTAAAACTGTGATCTGACAGTCCTGTTATTAAATTATAGGTTTTCATTATTCTTTCTTGTTTATTTGTTTGTGGATTTTTTGTTATTCTTGTGGGTTTGTCCACAATTTAGGTCATTTGGGTCATATGGAATGAAGTTGTAATATGTTTCCTGTGCACCTTATCAAGCCAATTTAAATTAAAATCACCCATTAGTAATTAGTAATGCATGTTTGTTTTTTGTTTTTTTTAAATTATTAATTTAGGTCCCAAGTTACACTGAAAATGGATTCATGTGAACTTTAAGACGTGTTTACCTCATCACAAACATACATATATTTTACCTTTAGTTCAGCAGAGATTGGCAATTTCAGGGTTGAAATCATCCAAATGATTCTAGTGAAGGTGTGTGGAGTTTAAAAAAACAATGGAGCACTTCCTGTATCACCACATGACATCAGAAAGAGTGTTTTCAGTTTGAGAGAACTCAAGTCTAAATATATGTAGGGTTTATGTGTTAAATATGTGTGAAAAACACAACTCCAGGTATGTGTGTGAAACAACATTATAATAGGTCTGAAAATAAAATAACATGGGCCCTTTAAAGGCGTTATCCGCGATACCGTCAAAGGCCCATGGGGTCTTCACCTGGCGCCTCCTGCTGTCCTTCCGGTTATCTCAGCTGTACCTGATATGATGATCCTTTGAAACAATGACCTCCAAAGGGGGTTTATGTGGGTGCTATTGTTATTACTGTGAAATTCCACCAAATATAAATCTGCATACTCTCCCCACCTCCTTGTGGTCAGCTTCCTCCACACACACCATGCGGGTCAAAGCCCACCGTCTCAGCTTACTACACGGAACTTCCAACCAATAAAGACACAGCTATAGCAAACCAAATATGATTTTGGAATTTTCTTCAACAGGGATGCCGAAATGTGTATGGAACATTTCTGGTGGAGGGTGCACGACCTGCTCATCTCCATGCAGATGTCATTGCTTGCCAGAAATCTTGTACAGTATGGCACATACAAGTGGACTAAGGGAGTGTGTGTCTTGCCCCAGTTCAGATATATTGTGTAAGCAGGTCTTGAGGTCAAAATAAGTCCACTGTCTTCATCTAATCAGAAAACATTTTATTATCTGAGGATCAGGAAGTGCGTGTTCAGCATACTTTTTGCAGTGCATAATTAGTGTGCTAAGAATAAGGTAAGTGACACATAAGCTAAAAAAAAATAGTAAAACTGCAAACCCTTTAAGAGTAAAGACGACTGACATTATTATGACAGTACCTTCTGCAGTCCCTTCACTGTTTTCTAATGTCACAGGGGATTATTTAAGATTGGCACACGCTTATGGCTAATCTTTGTATGTTGTCTTCCTTTATTTAGCAGCTCTTAAGGGACAGTTGGCCTTATGTAGCCTGTCAAGATAGTGAAAGCTCTTATAGTTGATAACACGCAACAGTTTTCTCATCCAGCCTGTTCACAGACAATAAATCACTCAAGTATAAATGATAAACACCGATCACTACTGTAACAGATGGTTTACATAACTAGATCTAGGAACCAGAATCAGTTCCGTATTTAAGTAATCGTAATTAAGGCACCATTTTCCCTCTAAAACTGAAACTCCGCAGAAACACGCGACATTACACGGAGGGTAATGTCATGTGTTTCTATGTCGGGATGTTTGGCAGTTACCGTGGTGACAAAAAGCACAAAAAAGGCAAATACATTTTTAAATAGTTTGTAAACTCAAGAAAAAATACCAAATTGAATCAAACAACACATTTTCAGGAGCATGTGATCAGTACGGGAAAAACTGTTGGCTGTTATTTGAAAGAGACTTATGACCACAAATCAGCACAATGTTTATGATCAGACTGTGTTAAAACGAAGCTCAGATTAAAGTCTTGACTTGGGTAACAGATCTTGAGACAGACCAGTGCCTTCAGTTCGGATCTCACCCCCAGGAAATATTGATGACATCAGTTTCAACAGTCTGCGCTGACATGACATCACAACATTGTAGACTAACTATAGTTTAAAGGTTAACTTGAGGTGGAGGACAGGTCAGACGAGGTGGGACTAGCCAAATGAAACGAAAATTGGCACAGAGTTTAATGTCAATGTCTGTTAAACAAAACAAAAGTGAAAAGAGTTTTTCGTAATAGCTTCAGAAAGTGGTGCTATTATTCAGTCCCAAAGACGTGATCATTTTCAGGTGAAAGGACTTTACATACCTTTAAACTATTATATACAGTTGTCTTTTTTATCAGTGAAAACATATGAACTTCATTTTCCATTCTGGACTTTTGAACATTCTAATGAGCATTTTAAAGGGTCGGACTTCTTTACTGGGGGTCTGCTGTTTGTCTCTATGATGATGACGTTACTGCTTAAAATGTTCCACAGTATGGCATTCAACTTGTCTCATTGTTTCATAAGTACGAGCAGATGACACCAGTAGGCCATGTTAAAGAGTTGCAGATCTGATCCGTGGAGAGGCGAGCCTGCTCATTGTACGAATGCTTTATTTTAGCAATAAAACACATGTATTTGAATAAGGTAAGTTTAAGCCACACTTTGAAACATTCCAGGAAAAAGAAACAGGAGGTGAACAGGAGCCAGACCTTCCAAAAGAAAGTGACATAGGGCTAGGGATGCACCGATGAGATTAATGTGACATGTTTGTGGAGCCAATCCCAAACAAACAATGAGGAAATAAGTAGAGGTGCTGCAATCAGGATTTTTGAGGCCGATCAGCATACCGATCATCTGAATTTGGATACCGATCACATTGACTTTGATGCTGATACTTTGCAGTGAAATCATACTGGGGGTGTTTTACGTGTATCTCTATTGAAAGAATGTTCAGCAGGTACCATGGTGACACAATGCACACACAGTAACAAACACAAACAAAAAAGTTTTAAAATAATCTGGAAACTCAAGAAAAAATACAAAATGGATTTAAATAACACATTTTCAGGAGTTAAGGAGTTTGATTTTTACCAAAAAAGGTGAGAGTGACTAACTGAAAAACTGTTGGCTAATGCTAGCTAGCTTGTAACTGTAATTTTATGTATGAGAGACTTTTTAAAGCACATAAATCAGCTCACCTGTTGTAGTTCCAACAAAGTCAGCTCTTTCTGGTCAGAAAAATAAAACTCAGATTAAGCTTAACTAGAGTGACAGAACTTCAGACAGAGTAGTGCTTTCAGTTAACTTAAGTGTCTGCACTCTTTTCTCTTATTTAATGTCTTTCTCTCTTTTTTCATTATCTTATGATGATTATTTATGTTTTGATCCATTTGTATTGTGATTTGTAAATGTGAATGTATTTCTTATACTGTAAAGCACTTTGAATTACTTTGTGTACGAACTGTGCTATACAAAAAAAAAAAAAAAAAAAAAATCACTCCCAGGGAATGTTGATGACATCGGCTGCAAGGTATCAATAGTGATACAAACTATTTTATTATCTGAAAAAAAAAATTGATGATATGAAAGTTTGACCAAAATCTAACTAGTTATAGTATCAATGGAACTTTGCAAGAAATTTAAGCCAATAAAGCGCAGGTGCCCATTAATTACCTACGCGGGTGATCAGAATATCTGATCGGCCCATTTTGCCTTTCACCGATCACGTTATTGATCTGAGCACCCCCACAAATAAGGTTCAATACTTCAAAAACTGTGAATCTTCCATAATTATGAACACCAAAATCTAGAATGTGAACGAACCCTCTTTTATTTTAAATATGAAATAGGTCTACCTGCTTGTCTCCAGAGATGTTATCACTTTGCCTGGAATGTTCCACAATATAGCATTAAACTGATCTATCCTCATGAACACAAGCAGGAGACACACCTTACCACGTTATAGGTAAGATCTGAGGAGAGGCAAGCATGCATGATAAGAATGCAGGTTTTTTTCAGTGGATTTTCTGCAATAAAATGGAATGTGCTCTGCCTGCCGCATGGGGACAACATTGACAGCATGAAGGACTGTATAACAGATTACATCAACTTCTGTGAGGATACAGCCGTCCCCACACACACTGTCCGCTGTTACCCTAATAACAAGCCCTGGATCACCAGCCAGCTGAAGGATCTACTTAATAAGAAGAAGCGGGCCTTCAACTCTGGTGATAAGGACGAGGTGAAGAGGGTGCAACATCAGCTGAAGATCCAGCTCAGACTAGGGCAAGAAGCGTACGGGAAAAGGCTTGAGGCAAAACTCCAGCAAAATAACATCAGAGAAGTGTGGCAAGGCATGAAGGCCATTACTGGCTTCAGCCCTCGATCAAAGCTGCAGGACAATAGCCCAGACAGAGCAAACCTGCTCAATCTGCATTTCAATCGCTTCTCATCCCCTGGCACCCCCATCTCTACACCTCCCGGACGCCCAATTCACACCTCACCACAGACCACCCAGACAACCATTTATCAGCCCATCACCTCTGCTCCCACACCTGCTCCCACCCCCACGGAGGAACTCAGCTCTTTGTCTTTGACACCTGCGCAGGTGAAAAGGCAGTTGGAGAAAATTCATCATAACAAGTCTCCTGGACCAGACCAAGTCAACCCCCGTGTGCTGAGGACATGTGCAGCACAGTTCACTGGGATCTTGCACTTTCTCTACACACTGAATCTGAAGCTTGAGAGGATACCGGTGCTATGGAAGACCTCCTGCATTGTGCCTGTGCCCAAGAAGCCTATTCCATCTGGACTTAATGACTTCAGACCAGTTGCTTTGACATCTCATGTCATGAAAGTGTTTGAGAGACTTGTTCTGGCTCAGCTCAGACCCCTGGTGGCACCATCCCTGGATCCTCTACAATTTGCCTATCAGTCCCACATTAGTGTGGATGATGCTGTAATCTATCTTTTGCAGCGGGCTCACTCTCACCTGGATAGTGTTGGGGGCTCTGTGAGGATATTGTTCTTCGATTTCTCCAGTGCTTTTAACACTATCCAGCCCTTTCTGATGAGTGAGAAGCTGCTCAGGATGGGTGTCAGCTCCTCCATTGTCTCCTGGATTAATGACTACCTGTCAGGCAGGCCTCAGTACGTGCGACTGGGGACCACCCTGTCTGACACAGTGGTCAGTAATGTAGGAGCTCCCCAGGGTACAGTCCTGTCTCTGTTCCTGTTCACTCTGTACACCTCTGATTTCCAGTACAGTTCCGGGTCCTGCCATCTGCAGAAGTTCTCTGATGACTCTGCAGTGGTCGGGTGTATCAGGGATGGACTGGACAGGAGCTGGAGTACAGGACACTGATTACAAACTTTGTGGAGTGGTCCCTGGCAAATCATCTGCTCCTGAACGTTGACAAGACCAAGGAACTGGTGACTGACTTTAGGAGAAAGAGGACACCTGTGGAGCCCATTACCATCCAGGGCCAGGACGTGGAAATAGTGGACTGCTACAAGTACCTTGGCGTACAGGTGAATAACAGACTTGACTGGAGGGACAACTGTAATGCTGTCTACAAGAAGAGCATGAGCAGACTCTACTTCCTGAGAAAGCTCAGGTCCTTCAATGTGTGCAGCAAGTTACTGGAGATCTTCTACCAGTCTGTGGTGGCCAGCGCCCTGTACTTCGCTGTGGTCTGCTGGGGGAGCAGCACCAGTAAAAGAGACATTGGGCGGATTGACAAACTGATCCGTAAAGCAGGTTACGTGATCGGCTGTGAGCTGGAGACATTTGTCACAGTGAGGGACAGGAGGACACTGGACAAACTGCTCTCCATCATGGACACTCCTGCTCACCCACTGCACCAGACTATAGAGGGACAGAGGAGCTCATTCTCCAATAGGCTCCTACAGCTCCGCTCAAATAGTGAGAGATTCAGGACTACATTCATACCATACGCCATACAGTTGTACAACAACTCACCCTTATGTAACAGATAATACTCCCTACAACTGTACTACAAGTAACGGATTACCTCACGCCCTGTCAATCAGCATAGTATTTGCACTGTCATTCTTGTCTCTTGTATATAGCTGTGACTATATAGTTTATTACTTTATTACTTATATTTCTATTTTATTTTGACTTGTACATATACATTTTATAATTATGTCTCATTTGACACCTGTCTCTTACTATTTTTGCTATACCATCTATTTTTGTTACTCTGTTATTATATTATATTGGGATGTCTGAGCTACTGTATCCAAATAATTTCCCTTGTGGATCAATAAAGTTTGTCTAAGTCTAAGTCTAAGTCTAAAAACATACAAATATGGATAACTTATTCTCCAAAAGAGTGTAATATTAATCTAGACAGCTTGTGTTGTTAATATGGCACTTGTAGGAACTCAGCTCACCTTTGTGTTAGTGAAGATTGATTAACTGATTAACCTAGCATGGTACAAAGTTTTATATTAACTTTTAAGTCTGTGGGAGGCATAACTAGGATTTGGACGTGCCCTGAACTGTGCCCTGAAGTTTGTTTATCTCTCAGTTGACTGTAAACTAACATTTTATTGGCTCAGTAAGAGATAAACAAACATTTTATTGGCTCAGTAATTGCGTAAACCTTTTATTTGCAGGAAAAGTCCACACTAGGAACTTTTCTTATGATCTGCTGCACTACATTACATTTGAGCTGTAGACGGGTTGAATTAAGATAAGATAAGATAAGATAAGATAATCCTTTATTTGTCCCACAATGGGGAAATTAATTAATTTTCTATGATTCTATGAAGATCATAACGAACTGTCACACTGGCTATGTTTACATGCACACCAAATATATGATGATAAACAGATTTCTGGAGTTATCAGATTTTTAATGGACCATATATAAAGAAGTGGACTAAGCAGTATTTCCCATTAGTAAAGAAGATTATGGCGGCGTCCCATAGTCTAAAATTCTGCCCCATAAATGACACAGATTATACTTTGACATCACAAAATAACAATTTGTTGCTTATTGTATTGTCAGAAGCATACAAATGTAACTATACTGTTCAGAAAGACTGCTTAAATATGAAATATAGGCAATAAATCACATTTGTAAATTATATGATAGAAAATTAGAAATATAAAGATTAATTTAAAAAAATGTCTACGGGAGACACACACTAAGGGAGTCTGAAGTCATCCAGAGTGTTCGGCTCCAGTCAAACGCAGCTCATTGAGGCTTGAAGTAATAGGGTCAAATTTGGAGTTTAGAGTTCCATGTTTGGAATTCCGACTGCGAGTGTCATAGTAAAAAAAAAAGGGCCAATCAGGAGCAAGGCTGCTGATGGTAACAACCCTTCCCATCCGTAACGCTGGTTTAGCAGGGAGCTGGCTGCCAATTAAGGAAAGAAGGAACTTGATTTGTCTGTTATTAATGTTCATATCTTAATTTACAAAAGAAATAACAAAAGAAAAACACCAGGATCATGCAGAGCGAACATTTTAAGAGCAAAAGGAGGAGGCTGACAGCAGCAGTTACAGAGAGAGGGGCGACGTTTTTGCGATACAAAGCGAATTGGAACCAGTGTCTATGGAGCCGGAATGTGGTGGCTAGTAGGTTTGCTATGTCCATTTATATAAACAGTCTATGGGATGAACAATATATCAGTTCTAGTATGGGTTTTGACCGATATTGATACAGATTCGTCAATTAGTATTGGCCGGTATTGACCTATATTATTTTTTGGACTCATTCTGTGTGTCCAATCTGTGCCATTCGCCATTTTGAACAGACTCAGGAGTAAAAATGGAAATAGAAGAATGTTATATGGCTGTATGTCTAACTAATTAATTTATATCCTAGTTAAATACATTTTCTTTTTAGGTAGGCCTTGCTATGGATTTTAAAAGCATAATATCGCTATCTGCAATTATCGGTTATCAGCGCAAGCAGTGTAAGGAGCAGGCCAAATATCAGATATCGGTATCGACCTAAACAGATTATTGAAATATCATGAAAACAGTTTTGACAAGGATTTGCAAATTACGGCAAACTATTGTAGAAAGACATAGACTTAGACAAACTTTATTGATCCACAAGGGAAATGACTTGGACACAGCAGCTCACACATCACATTATATTATAATAACAAAGAGTAAAAAATATAAAAATGACCAATGACTGGTGTCAAATAAGGCTTAATTATATAAGACAAAAATGAAAAAGGCAATGTTAAAGACTAAAAGAGTGCGTGTTTTTTATGTCGTCAATGAAAGTGTGAAAGTTAAGTCAGTCATGTGAAGTGTTCTCTATTAGCTAATGTAGTTTTGTGGTCAATTTAGATAAGTTATTATCCTGCTGCTAGGGTTATTGTGTATTCTTTAATATTGCTGTTTATGGTGCTGTTATTTGCGGTATCACACACTGATTCCTCATTCTTTGGAGAGTACCTTGACTTCTGGATGGTCTGGGGCCACTCCGAACCGCACTAGGCCAAAGGGGACAGGAAGCCGTTCGTAAATGTCCACTTGAACATCGGGATGGGCCTACAACCACACACAAGTATTAGTATGAGATATTGATACTTTGTAGTGACATCGTGTTGGGGGTGTTCTGCCTCCGTGTTTATGGAGGTTTCTATGGCGACACAATGCACACGTTAGCAAACACAGCCAAAATATTTTTAAGATAAGCCTGAAAACTGAACAAATATAAAAACTGGATTTAAGCAGCACATTTTCTGGAGCATGTGATCAATTTGAGCGTTCATGGTTCTGGTTAGGTGTTTGATGTTCAACAAAACGGCGACAGTGAAAAACTGCTGGCTAATGCTAGCTTGAGACTGTAATATTATGTGCGAGAGACTTGCTCAACAGCACAAATCAGTTCAGTTGTTTATGGTCTGATTGTGTTAAAATAAAGCTTAAATTAAAGTTGAACAAAGCCTCAGACAGAGCAGTGCCTACAGTTAGCATCACACCCCCAGGGAATGTTGACGATGTCAACGGCAAAGTATCAATATAAAGTTTTGTACAACATCTGTTATTACTTAAATATAAATTCAAAAATATTTATTTTATTGTTCACCATCATAAACTGTGAGCAAACGATACATTATTTATGGCAAAAGGAGAAATTTAATTTGTCAACTGGACAGAGTTTATTTGGTTGAATACGTTTCGCAGCTCATCCAAGCTGCTTCCTCAGTTCTGGTCAGATGCTGGCGGACACTGCTTTATATCTGCCTGAAGGGAGGAGCTAATTACAATTAAATTACTCTAAGACAACACATATTTCTTTACAGTTTCTGTTAGTCAGGTGAGTCTATTCAATATGGAGTGGGGAGTGGGGTGTAGTTAGCATATCCATTCAGGGCCATGATGGGTGTTTTCACACCTCTGGACGTGTCCTGGCTGAACCCATTGTTTTCTCTGTTTGTTTTGATTTAAGTTTGATTTAGGTTTGAGGATAACTCCTCAGAACTGAGGAAGCAGCTTGGATGAGCTGCGAAACGTATTCGACCAAATAAACTCTATCCAGTTGACAAATTAAATTTCTCCTTTTGCTATGTTTGAGGATAAAGTTATAGATGGGAGACAAATGATGTCTGAGACCCCCATTTCTGTTCAAGGAAGGATTCTCTTTCTTGACAAAAATAGCTTCTTTAACTCTCCTCTCAAACCAGTTCTTTTCTCTGGCCAAGATCTGGACCTCGCTGTCCTCAAAGGAGTGGCCTGTGGCTTTTAGGTGGAGATGTACGGCAGATTGCGGCCCACCCTGGTTTTCCCGTCTGTGTTGATACATCCTTTTGTGAAGTGGCTGTTTTGTTTCTCCAATGTAGCGCTCACTGCAGTCTTCACTACACTGAATGGAGTAGACCACATTGCTTTGTTTGTGGCTCGGTGTTTTGTCCTTAGGATGGACCAGTTTTTGTCTTAAAGTGTTTGTGGGTTTGAAATAGACTGGGATTTCATGTTGTCTGAAGATCCTCTGTAGTTTTTCGGAAATGCCAGCCAGGTAAGGAATAGTTACACCCCTTCTCCTGGGCTCTGGTTCTCTGTTGTCCTGTTTCTTTGCTCTCTTCGTTTTATTGAAAGCCCATTTAGGATATCCACAAACGGAGAGGGCTTTCTCCACGTGTTGTTCTTCTTTCTCCTTTCCCTCTGCGCTTGTAGGAACCACTTGGGCCCTGTGTTGTAATGTCCGAATGACTCCCAGTTTGTGCTGCAGTGGGTGGTGTGAATCAAAAAGCAGATATTGGTCGGTGTGTGTGGGCTTCCTGAAGACCTCTAACTGGAGTCGCCGGTCTTCTCTTATCGTTACTGCACAATCTAAGAAGGCCAATGTGTTGTCCTTGGCATCTTCACGCGTGAATTTGATGTTCGGATCTACAGAATTGATATGTGCAGTAAAAGGTTCCAAATCTTGAATTTTGATTTTTGAAAATTTATCATCAACAAAGCGATACCAGTGCATGGGTGGAGTGCCCGGATATGAGGCCAGGGCACTCTGTTCAAATTGTTCCATGTATAAGTTTGCAATGATAGGGGAGACCGGTGAGCCCATTGCACAGCCGTGGATTTGTCTGTAGAAGTTTCCTCTGAACTGGAAATAGGTGGTACTTAAATAAATTTCCAGCAGTTGGCAGATTTGGTCGGGTGAAAGTTTGGTTCTCTCTTCTAGCTTGGTATCCTCCAGTAGTCTCCTCCTTGCTGCCTCCACCGCTACCGATGTAGGGATACAAGTGAAAAGAGAGGTCACATCAAAGGAAACCATTGTCTCATCCAGGTCAAACTGGAGGTGTTGGACTTTGTTCACAAATTCGGCTGTGTTCTCAATATGGTGCTCCGTGTTACCCACCAGAGGAGCCAAGATGGTTTTTAGGTGTTTGGCCACATTGTATGTGATGGAGTCTGTGCTGCATACAATGGGTCTGAGTGGTACTCCTTGTTTGTGGATCTTTGGGAGGCCATAGATGCCAGGGATGGCGTCACCAGGGTACAGTCTGTAATATAGCTGTCGATACATTGTTTAAGACAATAATAACTACATTTTTTTTAATTCAAAAAATCTTATTGAAGAAGCAACAATGACCGTGAACTATGAACAAAACTCAACCCTTACTAATGCTAACTTTTATATAAAATAAACAACCAGCTGAAATTCTAATTCATTAAAGTAAAAATTATTCCCAAATTATTTTATATGTTTCTATATTTCTATAGATAACTTCAGTTTGTGGCGCTGTTTTAAGTTGTTTTAATATTTATTATAATGCTTCAAAATTAGCATTAGCATTAGCATTAGCATTGAGAGTCTCCCTTTCTAAAGACAGAAGTCAAATTCCCAGATGGGGGGAACAGATATTTGTCCTTAGTGGTTACATTGCACTTTGCCAAGAAATATCCAAAAGGTCAATTTACAAATGTTGAACCTGATTATTTTTATCAGTGACTAGACTCTAGAACCCAGTACATTCAAACTATAATCTGCATTTAAATAATATTTTAGCAGCTCCCATCTGTACGCTGCAGTTGGACAGGAAGTAGAGACGTCAGCACTTCTGTGGTTGTGGGGAGCGTTGCTGTGTACAGAGACAATTATTGTGTCTCTGAACCCAAATGCAACCTACTTTTTGGTTACACTGAAAGAAATGATTCATTGATAAAATGCCCTTAAACTATTTTAAAATATACTACCTTGTAGATAGGAATGTATGTAAAATTGCAATAGTGGTATTTGTAGTTATAGTAGTGGTGGCAGGGGTAAGACATGTGACAATAGTGTATATAATAAGTAGGGTTGTAGTCATTTACTCGATTAATTGGTTAGTAATTTGTTGACCAAATTTGGTCTTTTGTGTGTGGTAGTAGACTAATTATTTTATTTAGAGAGAAAAGTGAGAGAGTGAGTTAGCTGAGGTTGATATTTTTTCGTATCTATATGGAAAACGGCAGATTAAATACATTAATACGTTAAATATGTTTTAATATTAGTTTTTGTATGAACTCCCGTGCAGCTGTAGTCTTGTGAGAGCAGTCTGGGTTAGGTACACACAGATACTAGGGATGGAACGATTCTCAAAAAAAGATTGAATTGTTAGATTCTGGTGTTTCGATTCGATTCCGTGTTGAGTTTGATTCTCCACGTGGCCCTCCGTGCTTTGTTGTCATTTTGGCACGGGCAGGAAAAGGCCATGTCTGGGGTCTTTTCTTTGATACAGAAAGTAAACAGCTCTATAGAGGCTTACCGCTGTCATTTTCAAACTGAGGTGAGTTTTTCTGTCACTCTTTACTTTTATGTTGATAGACTCAGAATTGACAAAAATATGAACTTTTAAATACTCCAAAACCGCTTTTTGGCTTTAAGCATGTCAATCAAA
Source organism: Taenioides sp. WSHXM2023 (assembly GCA_029959045.1). Classification (NCBI taxonomy): domain Eukaryota; kingdom Metazoa; phylum Chordata; class Actinopteri; order Gobiiformes; family Gobiidae; genus Taenioides; species Taenioides sp. WSHXM2023. The sequence goes on along the minus strand of CM057104.1, from coordinate 22,410,344 downwards.
TACACTCATAATTCACACGCGACTCTTTTTTAAACACCATATCCTCAATTTGCTTTGTAAATAACCCATTTAGACATGACATGATTACATCTTATGACATGATTACATCTTATAACATGTTTAGTGGCGAAAAGAGGAGAGAAGAACAGACTTATCTGAGGGAGACGAGGGGCTGCTGCTGGGAACAAGGTAGAAACTCACAGATGTACAGACATGAGAGTCCGGAGGAGCAGAGGGTCAAAGCAATGATCAGAATACAGTAAAGAAATGCAGATTTGATGGTGATGTTTAGGTCTAATAGTAACAGATCATAAACCACATGCTCTTTATAAGACACTTTTTTTTTTTTTTCCAATGATTGTAGCCTAAATAAGCCAATACAATAAAGTCTTACATACATATATAGTTTAATTATAAGAACTGGCAACCTATTTAATTTTTTATTTAATACAGAAAGTTCATTTATTTTTACTATAAGTCATTTATTTCAGATACCTACAGTTGTAACATAATAAATGTTACTAAATAAAAGTTCATGAGCATTAATAACGATGATTTTATTTTTTTAACTCAATGTTAATGGTATATTTTGTGTTTTAAGGTTAACAAATAATGTGAAAATCGTGAGTCCAAAATCGAAACTCGAATCATGACTTAAGTAAATCGTGCTTTCCCCACGGCCCATTTTTAGTCGACTAATCAATCGGCAGGATTTGATCATAATTTATGTAATTAAGTTTTTAGAGACACAGTTTCACAGACCACTGATAATAACAATATCAGAATGAATAGGACAGTTGACAGGCTGATGTGTGATTTCCCTGTGAACTTGGAGAGTGAAATTAGATTAAAAAGAAGTCACAACAAAGACATACATCTAATCTTACATCTGTGGCCTGTACCATGAAGCTGTTGCAATCTACTCCATTTTCTCAAGTATGAGCGTTTCTGCAGAAGTGAAACTACAAAACGAGCTGCCAAATCACTCTGGCAGTTTATCACATCTCAAAATCTGTTATCGAGATAGGACTTCGGGCTCCAGTGTTGACAAAGAAAATACAGACGATAAACAATAATGCTCGCCCGTAAATCCGGAAAGATATCTCCCTGTATTTGTTATACAGACAATACAGCGATGAGGGTGGATTTTTCCAGGCAAAATAATGCTGAAACTATTCTAAATGTGCAATACTGTTATACTTGATTTGCATTTATAATGAGTCAGAAGCACTTGAAATCTTATCACCGTACAGAAAAATAACACACTACTAAACTACCAGGACCTCGATAACATTGACCCCTAAAAATAACCGTTACTATTATAATTTATTCTCATATGATTCTCGTCTCTGATTGGTCAAAGAGTCATCTTGTAATCTTATTGGAGAATTTAACCTGGTCCAGAGCAGCTAATGACGGCGTGTTACCATAGAGATCTACGTCAATATAAATTCTGTAGCACCACTTAACTTGGATTAACCCCTGGGAAATTACCTCTCTTGCCCCCTAATCCAGTTTTGTAGTATAGGGCCCTGGTCTGAGCACACTCTCTGCGATTGAGCAATAGTTGTAATTTGATTATATTCAAAAGGGTGTTGGTTTTTAGAAGTAGCAAGTTCTCCCTGTGTCCAGGAATTCCCCATTGTTCAATAGCCAGGCTAATCCTCCATGAGCCTATCTGATGGTCTGGAGAAAAGTACCTCGCACAGACTGTGTAAAGACGTGGACTATGGGAGTGTAATGTCTCCCATAGCGTTCTGCTCCAGTCAAATGAAGCTCACTGAGGCTGGCAGTTATAGGGGCGAATTCGGAGCAGAGTTCCATATTAGGAATAGGAATTGATTTACGGACAAAATAGCAAAGTAAAAACACCAGGTAGCAATGTAGAAACGCCAAAGTCAGTGGCACGCCCATGCTCATTTCCTATTTGGAATGTGGCGACTAGCGGGTTAGCTACGTCCATTTATAGAGTGGGAGGTTCCTGGGTGGGAGAAAGTTGCTCCATTGGCATTTTGGCACACTAGGTTAAAACAAAAGTAGAACCTGTATTGTAGAGCATTGGCAATTTTTTTTCAGACAGTAATGAGGCAATCTATCAGAAATGTGTTAAACTATGTCAGTAAATTTAATGGTTGGGATATTGCACAAAATTCATTACAAAATTGAGCAGTACAGTGTCATCTCCAGATTTTGAGCAAGGTCAGGACTATCTTGGCTGGAGGATTTGACCTATAGTGGGAAAGTGGAGTTCATGGACAAAACCCACCCAGACACAAGGAGAACGTGCAAACTCCACACACAAAGTCCCCAGAGTGCCAGAGCGTCAAACCTGGAACATTCTTGCTTGCCTTAGATAGAAACCAAAATTTCCACCCTCTTTGTTTCCTCACCCACACACACTCTCCTACGCACTCCTATACCAGTGTGCGGAATGTACCTTGATGAGGTGCTGTGCGGTGTAGAAACCAGCCGGACCGCTCCCTACGACACAAACCTGGGGTCCAAGCGAGGAGACAGAGGAGAGAGACGCTCTAGTTTGCCTGATTATACCTGCACAACAACACAAAGACAGTTAAAGACAAGGGCAAGTTAAAGGGCAGGATTGTGCGAAGTACAACAAACAAAAATAGGATTGCACAACTGGTACAGACGGTTCCATGAAAGTTTAAAGGGTCAAATGTAACAACAGAAGGGCCCTGTACGGCGCTGATAGCACAGGGTCCAAATTACAAGGATAGCTCCGATAATCCAAGTTGTCCTCAGATGTGTCTTTTTAAACAGACTTGTGAGTTTAATGAAAAACAAGAGAAACAAAGCAAAAGAAATGGCTGTATGTTGTTTACACTGGGGCTGTGTCAATAATAGGATTTTGTTCACATTTAACACATGAAGAACAACTGGCTGAAAACTGACAAACTAATATAAGAATCCCATTTCGGAAGCCCTAGGTTTCAAAGGCGTGTATCCACTATCCACAAAGTTCTAGCAGAGCGGCGACTGTGCAGTCTGTAACAGGTATTGGAATTGGCTGAAACTAGAGCTGCAACAAGTTAATCGATTAGTCAGTGGAGGGCCCGTCAAATGCTTTTTCTTCATGGAGATGTTATTGCTTTGTTTGGAATGTTTCACAGTATGGCATTAAACTTTTCTATCTTCATGAAGACCAAACCAGACCAAGCTATTGTGGAGAGGCGACCCCACTCACAGTCAGAATGCCTGTTTGTCTAGGTGTTTTTGAGCTATAAAACCAACTGCAATTGAATAAATGTAAGATAGAGCTGTTTAATGTCATACTGTGGAACATCTCCATGGTAAAATTTGACAGCCCTCCACCAGAAAAATTACACAATGCACCTTTATCTGGTTTATACACTCCAAAACATGTCATGAGAGATGTTTCAGAATTACATACAAACGATAAATGTTGTGTTTTTGGTGAAAACACTGTAATATATTCTACCAGGATGTTCTGAAGCAGCTTCACTAATCTCTACACTAATAGATTAGCAATATAATGGATAGTTGTATCCCTAGCTGGAGCCTCTTTAGATAACCACAGATTTACCCAAAAACTTTCTAAATGTATTAAAGAAGACCTATGTCATGATAAATACTACATATATATATATACACCAACATTTATCAATATTTATCGTGGGGACTATTTCTTAGTACTATTTTTCTGTACTACAATTAAATTTGAGATGCCGAGGGATGAATAAATAACTTCTATGACTCCTTATAGATACAAACTAACTACAAGTCTTTAATTCTGTTGTTTATTTATTGCAGTTTGTGTTTTTTAAGCATATTATACACTTGGATAGTTTTCTGGGGATAATCCTGCTTTAGGGTTCTCGTGTCAGTGATATAAATTTGTTTCAGCATTATTGTTTCTTCAGCAATATATCGTACTTCAAATGTTGTCATCATGTCTACCTATTGTGCCAGCAAGCCGCAGATTTTTTTCGTCCTTTTTACCAAAATGTCTATGCGATACTGCCGAGTCCTACACATATGACAGATTAAGAAAATTTAATTGGAGAATGAAGTAAGTACGTCGCAGTGGGCATGTGCAGGTCGGCGGTGAAAACGGGGATTGGTTGACAATATGGCATCTTGAAAATAAGTAATTAAAGATTGCTCAAACATGCACAAATCACTCCACGTACAACTTTGAGAGGGTAAATGGTGAGGGGAACATTGATAACATTTTTTAAAGCTCTAAAAACTCGATTTTGCACAACAGGTCTGCTTCAATTAGCTTTACAACATTGAAAAATGAATTGGATGTAATGTTGTTACCGTACTTGTTACAATGAATGTACACTTAAGTTGAATGGCATTAATGACATATCAAGCTCACAAAGCTACAGTCAGTGTCTTGTAAAGTTCACACTTCACTGTGATTGGTTAAATCCACCTTTCAATCTCTCAGAGCATGATGGGGATTGGTCGATGTATATGAATGGCTCTATTTTAAAATCATTTTGTGATGTAGAAACCTATTTTACAGTGTTAATATATTATGATAGACGTCTACAAGAAGAAGAACTTGTCGGAACCAACCCATTATTAAAGAGGACAATGTAAGCCTAAACTTTTCTGATTATTTTTCACCATCAGCGTGTCTCCAGGGGCGTATTAACACATGGAGACAAGCTGGGCTCAGTCCGTGGTGGAGGAAGTACTCAATGATGTTACTTAAGTAAAAGTACAGATACAGGGGCAAATGATTACTCAAGTAAAAGTATCACATGACAACATCTACCTAAGCATTAGCATTAAAGTACATGTTTAAAAATGTACATTAAGAGTAAAATGTACACGTATTTTGCAGAGATTTTTGAACTATTAAAGCATAACATGTAGTGATTTTGAAAAAGAATTTAGCTGATTTTAAGTGACTCAATTGATTTCTTAATTCTTCTAGCTGTTAGAGTTGTGTTTTTTGTGTATTTGGTTTGCTCAAAGTTGGGCTATAACACAAATTAAATCTAAGTCATTTCTGCAGAAGAAAGGTACTTTTTTACTTTTCAATCCAGATCTAAAATGTTTTGCAGTAGAAAGTACAGATACATGCTCTCAAATGTAGTGAAGTAAAAGTAAAAAGTATCCACTGTAAAAATAATGACTTAAGTAAAGTACAGATACCTAAAAATTGTACTCAAGTATTGTTCTTTCAATTTTGTACTTCATTACCTTCCCACACTGATGTCAGCATATATTATTCATCATTTCAAGCAAAGCAATAACTCCTCAGTGGAGACAAACAAGTTGCGTACCCGTTAGAAAAGTTACGCAGTACACCTTTAACTAAACAGTCATTTATTTAAGTGAATGTTTACCAAGTCTGGTACAAATGCAAAAGAATCTCTTTATAAAGCCTTACCATTTGAACCCCGATTTATCCACGTGTATTTTCCAAGATTCCAAACTTTAATTCCCATCAATAAAGTACGTGTCCTCATGTTTGTTTTGGTCCAAGATAATACGGATCTGCGCGTTTTCGTGAGCCTCCTTCTCCTCGTCTCACCCCGGACACATGGATTAGCTCCGCATCGCTCCAGCCTTGAGCGAAAATGTCAAGGTGAAACGCGTTTATCTTCTTCTGGAAACAGCATGTAACTTTGTATGCGATTGTACCCGGCCTGATCTTCTCAAATACGAAAATATAGACTTAATTTCAGACTTCTTTGCACTCTTTAGGTGGCTGCAGCACTCGGTGTAACAGTAAATAGCTGTCCGTATGGGAACTAGCGAAGTGTAGTTGGTTCCTAGTGTGTAAACAATTTTATTTTTTACTCTTTTTTAAACCATTCAATGCAAGTGTAATGCAAGCATATGTTTGATTGTATTATTTACACATCTATGTATGCTACATGTATGTGTATGGCAGAATGTTCATCAGTTACCATAGTGACACAATGCACACATTGGCAAACACTGCCAAAAAAGCCTAACAGCACAAATCAGATCTTCTTTTGTAGTTCCAACCAAGTCAGTTCTTTTGGTCATATTCTGTTAAAACAAAGCTCAGGTTAAAGTCTAACTTGAGAAACAGAGTTTCTAACAGAGTAGCTGCAAAAGTATCAATTTAAAATTTGTGCAAAAAAGGAGTGAAAGCCCAATTAGAAAATACAGGGCCAGTTTGTGATCCCTACATGAAATAAGTTTGGGTGCATTTTTGTAACTGACAAGGATAAGAAAAAAAGTTTTGATATTTGAAAAAGAGACATTTACCTGTGTTTACACAATGCTGTCATTGATTAAAAAAACAACAACAAAAAAACAGAAAGCTGCCTATTCCCACTCGCCAACTGTGACACTGCAAGGCACTTATAAGAGCATAATGTTAAAGTCCATAAATCCATAATTCATAATCCATAATTCATAAAAGAGATGTTCAAGATTATAGTAGTTTTATTGACATTTTTACATTTATACAACAGTGTAAATGTATAAGAATAACTGTGTATATTGCACACAGACCTTCAAAATGACATCATTTTAATATTTACTGTAAAAATGCATTTATTTCTTGATGTATTTACAAAGCATTGCACTGACTGTTTTCTATGAAATTACAAACGTTTTCTTTATTGTTGCAAACTGTATCCATCTGGCTTTACCACACTGATACCTGATTTACTTATACATTAACAGAGGTGGCTAGGGTAGCCAGTAATTGTACTCAAGTCAGAATAACATTAGCCTACTCCAAAATAATATTACCCAAGTAGTGATTCAGAGCGTTATTTAAAAAACTTGTGGCCATACTGGCTTGGTAAAGCCAAATCTCATCAGATCTCAGCAGCTAAGCAGGGCTGGGCCTGGTTAGTACTTGGATGGGAGATCGCTGGGAAAAACTACTACTCAAGTATGAGTTTATAGTTTGAGTTGAAGGGCTAATTATTCAAAAGCTCATACCACCACAATGAGAAAAACTAAATCATATTTGAAAGAGCTATTTAAGAAACAGAAATGTTCAGATCATTTCATATTGTCAACAGCAATAAAGCTTAAAAGTCACTCAAGTACAAATTCTACTAGCCACCTTGCAGGATGTGGTTGGGTGGAACATTTCTGTAAACAAGTCATAGCCTGTATTTCCACAACACTGTACTTCAAACTGTACTAAACATGCCCTAATAGTTTCCAAAATTTTGTCTCATTAAATGACTAAACCTGACTAAAACCTGAACTCACTGATGTACTTAGATAATAGTAAGAATGATTCTGAGGAGGTGTGCAGATGTGACGATGCCTGGTTTGGGGCAGGTTATTGGCAGGTCGGCTTGGGGTGAATTTCTTTTGAAACTGAAAGAGAAGATATAGAGATGATATAATCTGTTGCAGCTTATGTCATGAACATTCCCTGGGAGGTGAAGTTAACTGTTTTAACACAATCTGACCATTAATAACTAATTTATCTTAAGTAACAACAGGTGAGCTTATTTGTATCATAGACTGTATAAATAAATGGACATAGCCAACCTGCTAGCTGCTGTGTTCCAAATAGGAAATGAGCACGGGCGCGCTTCCAGCTCCATCAACTCTGGCTCCAATTGACTTTACATTAAAAGACTGTGGCCTCTCTCTGTATAAATGCTGCAGTGAACCTCATGGCGTTTTTTATTTCGCTATTTTGTCCATAAATAAATTCCAGTTCCTAATATGTAACAGTTCTTTCCAGTCAGATTAAAACAGATTAAAATCTAACTCGAGTAACAGAGCAGACAGAGCAATACCTCCAGTTAGCTTCACCCTCCCAGTAAATGTTGATGATGTGTAATGCAGTCATACTTACATTTCTGCGCAAGAGGAATACGGTGAATATCAGGAAACAGATGAGAAAAGTGATGGACACGACACTCAGGGTCATAAGTGTGATGTCACTTATGAAGAAATCATCACTGCACTCAACTCGAGGCTTTTCTGGTAAACGATCTGCAATCACGAGAAACAAGTAGTGTAATCAGTCTTCTTTAAGGAAACTTTTGTGGGCACCAGGTAATTTTTGTGTAACAGACATAGCGTACACATACTCTAACCATAACAATAATGAACAGTACAGGTGACAAATGGCAGCCCTGGGGGTAGACTGCAAAAAATCATCCCTAGTTTTCCCTACTTTAAACATTTTGGTGAAGAACAGTAAAGTGGAGAAGTAAAGAGAAATAAAGTAGTAAGAGTTAGACAGATACTTTATTATCTCTAGGGAAATTTGTAAAGTAAGTAAAGTACTAATGTAGGAGAGAAAAGTAAAGTAGTAAAGTAGTACAAAGTTAAATGGTAAAGTAGTAAAGTTAAATAGTAAAGCAGAGTAAAAAAAAGTAGTAAAGTAAGCAGTCTCCACCGGAAAAGTATACAGTTTAGCTTCCTGTTATGACATGTGCTATAAGTAGAGATAATTCCATAACTGTTACCTAGCAACCATAGTGTAAATAAGGACCAAAGCCCATCTAGCATACACAAAAGATATTTATAGAATGTATGCAATTATAAAAGACCCTAATTGTTTACAGTATGGTTGCTAGTTAACTGTTATGGAAATACCTCTACATAGGTCACATCTGCTGCCTGTGTCCAAGCAGGAAATACAATTGTAATGTCATCAAAATAAAAAAAAAATTATATATTTTATATATATTTATATTATATATATAATTATATATTGATCAAATGTGTAGTCTAACCTTAAATAAATTTTAAAAGTGCATTGTGCAACTTTTTGGTTGGGGGTCTGTCACTTGCTTGCTTCTATGGATACGTCATTGCTCTGTCTGGAATGTTCCACAGTATGGCATTAAACCTTTCTATCCTCATGGAGACCAAACCAGACCAAGTTACAGCTCAGATCTTCAGAAAGGCGACCCCGCTTTCAGGCAGAATGTCTGTTTTTCTAGGTATTTTTGAGCAGTAAAACCACCTGTAATTGAATAAATGTAACGTAGAGCTGTTTAATGTCACACTGTGGAACATTCCAGGCAGAGCAATGACATAACCATAGAAGCAAGCAGGTGACGGGCCCCCAGCCCAAAAGTTACACAGTGCACCTTTATAATGGAGAGGGGTTGCATGTGTACCATTGACTATAATGATGCTGCCGTTGGTTATGATTGTCTCAGCTGTTTTTATTGTGGAGATGTAGTCCCAGCTGCAGTAGTACAGGTCCGTGTCATCCACTTGCAGCCTCGACATGGTGAAGTTGACCCTGAAGCTTTTCCCACTGGGTTTGTCCAATTTGACCTCCATTCGCTCTTTGTATTTGAGGATGGTCTTGGTGCTGATTTGACCATTTTGCAGCACGAGGAACATTACGTTCTGATGATCAAAATGCCGATCTAGACTCAGTGTCACAACTCTCTCAGCTGTGATGGAGCACGTGATGTTAACAGATGAGTTCAGCCTTAATTCTGCGATGGAGGATGGGGTCTGTGTCACTGCAGGATAATGGATAAAAGTATGTGAGAAAACTGTCCAATAAATAGGCTAAACATTGTAGTGTACTAGAAGATGGACCTCGAGTAGGAGTTATAGGGTTTTTGGATTGTGGAGCTCAACAGTGAACATCCACCCATACAATTTTCCCATAGAGTTTCCAGAAAAAAAAAAAAAGCTTCCCTGATATCTCTTAATATTTGCATTTTTCAAAAAGTCTATGGGAAAATGTATGGAAATTTACTTCTCCATAGTTGGCACTGAAACCAACTGAGAAATAATGCATGGAAATACCAAATATTAGCAGTGTACTATTTGTTTTTCTTGCTTTATCTGGAAAGTTCCACAGTATAACATGAAACTTCGATTCCAAGGAGACAATACAATGCTTTTCTTCCATTTGGTGGTTTTCTATTCACAATAGAGTTACTGAAACCAAAGGAATACATTGCAGTGCTTGATTATAGATTTTATTTTCCATGGTATAAGGAAGAAAAGAAAACACAGCTCTTGTAGTGAGTGTGTGTGTGTGTGTGTGTGTGTGTGTGTGTGTGTGTGTGTGTGCGTGCGTGCGTGCGTGCGTGTGTGTGTGTGTGTGTGTGTGCAAACATTGCCACAAACATGATGTGATTTTAATATGTCACATTTTTAAACACAATAAAATTATGCAACTCAGCTCGGTCCATTTGACAGAATATGCTACAAAATACACGCATTCAGTATTTTGTAACTGTAATATGTTTTCAGAGTATTCTTCCCTACACTTGTGGCACCACCAGGCCAAGTTACAGGTCAGATCTGTGGAGAGGCAACTCTATAAGGATGCATGATTTTCAAAATGTTATGCAGTAATTCAGAAAATGCAAAAAAGTAAAGTAGTAATGTAGCAAAGTAAAGTAAAGTAGTGTAGGGTAAAGTAAAGCAAAATAGTATAGCTGAGTAGAGTCAAGTAGTAATGTAGAGTAAAGTAGTGGAGTAGAGCAAAGTAAAGTAAATTAGTAAGGAAGAGTGAAGTAAAGTAAGAAAGTAGAGTAAAGTAAAGTAAAGTAAGGCATAGTAGTAAAGTAAAGTAAAGTAAAGTCAAGTAAAGATGTAAATGAGTAAAGTAAAGTAGTAAAGCAAATTAGTAAAGTAAAGTAAGCAGTCTCCACCAGAAAAGTTTCATAGTTTCATTTAAATATTTTTTGTTTTTGTGTGTTCAATTCTGAAAATTTTGTGGAAAATCTGTTGCATCTTTGCAACAGATTTAAAAATAATGTTACATGTACAAAATAGTCTGTTCTGATGTTAGTTAGTAAATAAATAACAATAAACCTATCAGTTTTTGTATACTTTTTCAACTAAAGGCACATAACATTGACCAAAGAGTTAAACTGACACCTCCTGCGTTCAGAAAAATTTCTCTTTGAAAGCCAGCGCTGTTTTGCACTCACCTGTTATGGTGTTTGCCATTCCCTGATACACAGGTACGCAGAGCAGCCCCAGCACGCAGCCACACCACAGGGCCTTCATGGTGCTGCTGAGTCTCTGGGTGCAGGTCTTCTGCTGGAGCTCTGTCACCACATCTTAAGTTCAAACAAAATGTATAAGAAAGTCAACAGGAAGTGACACTATGATGTCGCTATGATAACAGGATACATACAAGCGCTGAGTGAGTGCAAGGTCTGATGGCTCAAATTTAAAAGAACTTTAAACTATACATATGTACTGCAGAGGAAGGGTTTGCTTAATAAAACATGTTCTTAAATGTTGCAGGTTGCGTTCATGTTCAAGAATTTCAGATGGAGATTCACTCTATGGGAGATTTACTGTTTTTTAAATTATCAACCACAAATACTGAACCTTATCATTAGTTGTTTTGGATTTGCTCCACAAACATCTCAATCATGTCTTGGGTTTTGAAGAACTGCACAATTTTCTGAAGTTACTGTGAAAGCATAATTTCCATATTTATTATACTGACAGACATTTTATGTTCTTGGCAACATCCTGCTTCAGTTTCTGTTCCAGCTTTGGCTAAGAAAAAAAAACACTGTGGAAAATAATGTTTTGGTATGGAAAAAAATAAAATTCTAGTAAAATTAAGTCGTAACATAATGTAGTAAAGCAGTAAAGTAATGTAGTAAAGCATAGTAAAGTAGAGTAAAGTAGTTTCAAGTAAAGTAGTAGTGTAATGTAAAGTAGTAAAGTAAAATAATGTAAACTAAAATAGTTAAGTAAAGTAAAGTAGTACAGTAAAGTAGTTTCAAGTAAAGTAGTAGTGTAATGTAAAGACTTAGACAAACTTTATTGAGCCACAAGGGAAAGTATTTGGATACAGTAGCTCAAAAATCCCAATATAATATAATAACAGAGAGTAACAAAAATAGATGGTGTAGCAAAAAGAGCAAGAGACAGGAGTCAAATGAGACATAATTATAAAAATAAAGTCAAAATAAAACAGAAAAATAAGTCATAAAGAACAACAGTGCAAATAATATGCTGATTGACAGGGCATAGGTTATCCGTTACTTAAGATTAAGTTGTTGTACAGTTGTAGGGAGTATTATCTGTTACATAAGGGTGAGTTGTTGCCTGTTGGAGAATGAGCTCCTCTGTCCCTCTATAGTCTGGTGCAGTGGGTGAGTTGTTGTACAGTTGTAGGGAGTATTATCTCCTCTGTCCCTCTATAGTCTGGTGCAGTGGGTGAGTTGTTGTACAGTTGTAGGGAGTATTATCTCCTCTGTCCCTCTATAGTCTGGTGCAGTGGGGGAGTTGTTGTAGGGAGTATTATCTCCTCTGTCCCTCTATAGTCTGGTGCAGTGGGTGAGTTGTTGTACAGTTGTAGGGAGTATTATCTCCTCTGTCCCTTTATAGTCTGGTGCAGTGGGTGAGTTGTTGTACAGTTGTAGGGAGTATTATCTCCTTTGTCCCTCTATAGTCTGGTGCAGTGGGTGAGTTGTTGTACAGTTGTAGGGAGTATTATCTCCTCTGTCCCTTTATAGTCTGGTGCAGTGGGTGAGTTGTTGTACAGTTGTAGGGAGTATTATCTCCTTTGTCCCTCTATAGTCTGGTGCAGTGGGTGAGTTGTTGTACAGTTGTAGGGAGTATTATCTCCTCTGTCACTCTATAGTCTGGTGCAGTGGGTGAGTTGTTGTACAGTTGTAGGGAGTATTATCTCCTCTGTCCCTCTATAGTCTGGTGCAGTGGGTGAGCAGGAGTGTCCATGATGGAGAGCAGTTTGTCCAGTGTCCTCCTGTCCCTCACTGTGACAAATGTCTCCAGCTCACAGCCGATCACGTACCCAGTAAAGTAAAGTAAAAGTAAACTAAAGTAGAGTAAAGTAAAATAAAGTAGACTAAAATAGTAAAGTTAAGTAAAGTAGTAGAGTAAAGCAGACTAAAGCGGTAAAGGAGACTAAAGTAAAGTAAATTAAAGTAAAGTAGTAAAGTTCCACCCCTGCAGAGCACTCCTGTACTGTTTGTTCTTGGAGAGGCTCACACAGTCTGTCAGCACAGTGTGGGGCTGGGCTCTGTGAGTCCTGCCCTGAGAACAGACGTGTTGTAAAGTCTTATCAGTTACATAGCCACACAGAGCAGCACACAGCGGCGGAGGTGTAGCTCAGTGGTTACTTCGCATGTTTTGATGATCCACTCCACAGGTCCGCGGGCCTCGGGGTTCGAACCACGGACACTGTCCTCTGCTTTTGTAGTGTATCAGCTCAAATAATTTCTATAAAACCATCCCTATGCATAATGTAGCATGTAATGTCCTTTTGTAAATGTGCAAGAGACCAGAGTAAAGTAAAGTTCTTTCACTCCCTGTACATAAGAGCTACCTGATGTTGTAAATATGTTAATATTTATTGTGATTTTATTTTTTATTTACTTATTGTTCTGAGTGTTTGCACAATTTTTCACAACTTTTTGCACTATACTGTCCCCTGACTGTGAGCTTCTGTCACGAGTGAATTTCTCCTCTGTGAGATCAATAAAGTCTTATCTTATCTTATCTTATCTTATCTTATCTTAAAGCAGTAAAACAGAGTGAAGTATTAAAGTAAAGTAAAGTAAAGTAAAGTAAAGTAAAGTAAAGTAAAGTAGTAAAGTAAAGTAAGGTAGAATAAACTAGAGTAATGTAAAGTAGAAAAATTAAGTAGTAAAGTAGAATAAAATAAAAAGGTAAGGTAAAGTAGTAAAGTAATTAAGTAAACTAGTAAAGTAGTAAGATAAGATAAGATAAGATAATCCTTTATTTGTCCCACAATGGGGAAATTGCAGTGTCACAACGCAAGTTACAGAAACAGTAGGAAAATAAGAGCATGCATCAAATCAAGATAAATAATAATAAGTATTTACAATCAACTAAAAAACACAACACTGTAAAGCTAAAAGGCACAGGAACGTTGCACAATAAGTGTCTTTGATTCTGAGCAGTGAACAAACAGCAGTTAAAGTGACTCCAGTATAGTAATATATAATATTACTACAATAAAGTGACTCAGATGATTGTGTACAGGGCAGTGATGGACAGTGGTGGTTAAATAAATAAGTAGCAGGTAAAGTGACTTTAAATAATATTGCACATTGTTATTATTACTATGGAGATGACACATGGTTGCTATGGGGATGACACATGACTAGCATTGTTCATTATACAGTCTGACAGCAGCAGGAAGGAAAGACCTGCGAAATCTCTCCTTAACACAGCGAGGGTGAATCAGTCTGTCACTGATGCTGCTCTCGAGAGCAGACAGGGCGTCCTGCAGGGGGTGACCCTCATGGTCCAGCATAGACATGAGTTTAGCCAGGACCCTCTTGTCCCCCACCTGCTGCACCGAGTCCAGAGGACAGCCCAGGACTGAGCTGGACTTCTTGATGACCTTATCCAGTTTCTTCTTCTCCCTCTCTGTGACGCTGCTGTTCCAGCAGACTACACCGTACAGGATGGCTGATGCCACCACAGAGTCATAGAAGGTCCTCAGGAGTGGCCCTCTCACTCCAAAGGACCGCAGTCTCCTCAGGAGATAGAGCCGACTCTGGCCCTTCCTGTACAGTGCATCTGTGTTATGAGTCCAGTCCAGTTTATTGTTCAGATGCACACCCAGGTACTTGTAAGAGTCCACTCTCTCAATGTCTCTTCCCTGGATGTTCACTGGTGGGGGGGCAGTAGAGTGGCATCTGCGGAAGTCCACCACCATCTCCTTGGTCTTCCCCACGTTGATGAGAAGGTGGTTCCGGTGACCCCAGTCCACAAAGTCCTGCGCTAGTCCTCTGTACTCCGCGTTGTCATCGTCCGTGATGAGACCAATGATGGCGGAGTCATCTGAGAACTTCTGCAGGACACAGCTGTCTGTGTTGTGTCTGAAGTCTGCAGTGTAGAGTGTGAAGAGGAAGGGCGCGAGGACCGTGCCCTGGGGCGCCCCCACACTGCAGGTCATGAGGTCAGACGCACAGTCCTGGGCTCTCACAAACTGGGGCCGGTTTGTGAGGTAGTCCAGGATCCACTCAGCCAGGTCACAGTCCACTCCTGCCCACTCCAGCTTGTCCCTCAGGAGCAGCGGCTGGATGGTGTTGAAAGCACTGGAGAAGTCAAAGAACAAGATTCTCACAGTGCTGCCGGGCCTCTCCAGGTGGGACAGTGAGCGGTGCATCAGAGAGATGATGGCGTCCTCCACTCCGATGCCGGGCCGATACGCGAACTGCAGCGGGTCCATCGCTGAGCTTACCATAGAGCGGAGGTGACCCAGGACGAGCCTCTCCAGAGTCTTCATCAGATGAGACGTGAGAGCCAGATTGATCAAACCTCAGGAAGTGAGAATTCAGATCGTTCACCCACTGTTGGTCTCCCTTTGTCTGGACGGGCGGAGGACTGAAGCCAGAGACACTCTTCATACTTCTCCACACCTCCCTGACATTCCGCTGCTGCAGCTGCTGTTCCATCTTCCTCCTGAAGTTGGCCTTAGCCTGTCTGATCTTCTTCCTCAGCTTCCTCTGTACAGTCCTCAGCTCCTCTTTGTTCCCGGACCTGAAAGCTCTCTTCTTCTCCTTCAGCAGAGCTTTGATGTCCGAGTTAATCCACGGCTTGTTGTTTGGAAAACACCGCACCGTCCGAGAGGGTACAGTGTTTTCAAAACAGAAGTTAATGTAGTCTGTAATACAGTCCGTGATAGCATTGATGTCCTCCCCATGAGGCTGGCAGAGCTCTGTCCACACAGTGGTGCTAAAGCAGTCCCTCAGAGCCTCCTCACTCTCTGCTGTCTACCTCTTCACCACTCGGGGCTCCACAGACTGCCTGTGGGGGGGGGGGGGGGGGGGGTGATGAGATGTAGGCCTCCTTGACGTTGGCAAAGAATAAGTCCAAAGTTTTATTGTCTCTTGTGGGGCAGGTCACATACTGGGTGAATGTTGGCAGAACAGATGAGGGAGATGCATGGTTGAAGTCCCCGGTGGTGAGGAAGAGGGCCTGTGGATGCTGAGTCTGAAGAGAGCTGATGCAGGAGAGCAGAGTGTCACAAGCATTCTCCGCGTTAGCACTGGGAGGAATATACACAGCCAGTGTGATGACATGTGAAAACTCCTGGGGCAGGTAGAATGGCCTCATGCTAACAGCAAACAGTTCAATGTCTTTGTTACACATCTGCTCCTTCACTGTACAGTGTCCAGGTTTGCACCATTTTTCGTTCACGAACAGCGCTATTCCCCCTCCCTTCTTCTTCCCGCTCTCCTCCGTCCTGTCCGCGCGCAGCAGGTGAAAGTTGTCCACGGTAACGGCAGAGTCCGGGATTAGCGGTGATAGCCACGTCTCCGTAAAAACAATGATGCTCGCGTCCCTGTACTCCCGCTGGAATCTAACGAGCGCCGCGAGCTCGTCCGTCTTGTTGGCGAGGGAGCGCACGTTCCCCGTGACGACGGGGGGGAGAACCGGTCTGCAGCGTCTCTTCTTTTCACGGAGTTTACGTCCCGCACAGCGTCCACGGAGTGTTGTCCGTAGGATCTCCTCGGGGATGACATGCCTGTCCCGGGGGAACACAACAGCGCTGCGCAGCGCCATCAGCTGATCCTTTGTGTAGACGAGGTGTCGGGGTCCCGTACACATCTTAAGCCAAGACAGGTAAATAATCCCCCAAAAGTGCGGAAAAATGCAGCGTCGAGTGCAGCCCAAGCTTAACAATCAATGTTGAGAAAAATATTTACAAAAGTGGGGAGGTTTAAGGGCAAAAAGTTAGAAAAGTTACGAAAAGTGCAGGAGCGCTGTGATGGGCAGCTAGCGCAGCGTCAACGCCGGAAGTAGTAAAGTAAAGCACCAGGGTTCAAACCACAGGCACTGTCCTCTGCTTTTGTGTGATGTCCCCAATAAGTCCCCAAGAAGCCCAGGATCACTGGACTTAATGACTACAGGCCTGTGGCACTGACGTCTGTAGTCATGAAGTCATTTGAGCGCCTGGTTCTGCCTCACCTCAAGTCCTTCACCTCCCCCCACCTGGACCCTCTGCAGTTCGCCTACAGAGCCAATCGGTCGGTAGACGACGCCATCAACCTGGCCCTCCACTTCATCCTTCAGCATCTGGACTCCCTGGGAACCTATGCCAGGATCCTGTTTGTGGACTTCAGCTCTGCATTTATTTTTTATTTATTTATTTATTTATTTGAAAGGGACAGTGCACATTAATGAACATATGATACATATGTAAATATGCCAGATTATAGCCACAGGCTAATTTCCATCTGTTGTCCCTGGACAGGTTGATGGTGCCAATTAAAGGGTCACACAAACAATAAAACAAGAGAACAATACATTAAAAACACAGATTACACACAGGAGCGATTCACAATCAAAAAACTCAGGAGAGTTACACAATTCATATTGCACTAGTCCTAAAGTGCTAAGTGTATTGCACAAGTCCTAAAGTGCTGAGTGCTGAATGTATTGTACAAGTCCTAAAGTGCTGAGTGCTGAATGTATTGCACAGGTCCTAAAGTGCTAAGTGCACTGCACCAGTCCTAAAGTGCTGAGTGTATTGCACCTGCCCCAAAGTGCCTAATACATTGCACCAGTCCCAAAGTGCTGAATGTATTGCACCAAGCCCTAAAGTTACTGTTCTTATACATTGTGCTCACATGTTTGAGTTGATCTTAGCCACTCCTTTAGGTAACTTTTGAACATTGTAAAGGTAGGTGCCTCTCTTACAAAAGTGGGCAGACTGTTCCACTGGCCACAACCCTTATATGATAGAACATTTTGACCAAAAGTAGTTTTTCTCACTGGAACCTCACAGTCACCTCTACTTATTGCTCTGGTAGTTCTTAATGAAATGCTCCTGTGTTTAATGTATTCTTTTAAAGGTGGTGGTGCCAGCCCATGTAAGCTCTTGTATATAAGACATACATTTTTAAATTTTATGAAATTTTCAAAACTTAAGAGATTATACTTTGAAAGGATGTTACAGTGATGAAAGGTGAAGGGTTTTTTGTCCATAATTTTCAAGGCTTTTTTATATAGCCCTTCTACTGGTTTTAGAATTGTGACCCCTGTCAGAGACCAGCTTGTTATACAATAGCTTACATGGGAGAAAATCATACAGTGCAAAAACATCATAGCAGCTTTATCTGTTAAAAATCTTCTAATTTGATTAAAATTGGAGATGTTACACTTAATTGTGCGAGATATCATTTTGACATGTTTCTTGAAGGAAAGTGTGGAATCCAACAGGACACCTAAATATTTGAATTCTGTTACCAGTTGCAGTTCATGATCTCCAAAAAATACGTTAGAACGTCTGATGTTTGTAACTTTTTTGGAAAACATCATACAAACTGTTTTCTGTGTATTCAGGAGAAGGCAAGATTTGTTAAGCCAACTCTGAATATGTCCTAGAGCTAAAGAGAGAATTTGAGCTGCTTCTTCTGTTGATTTTGCACTTGTATAGATCACTGCATCGTCTGCATATAATTGTATGTCCACATCCTTACAAACATCCGGTAAATCATTAATAAACAGGGAAAATAAAATCGGCCCCAGAATTGATCCCTGGGGGACCCCTAGTGGACAATTTGCAAACGATGATTTCACTCCATTGACCACAGTGCACTGTTTTCTGTCGGACAAATATGAGGCCATCCATTTTATAGCCTGGTCAGAGAAATTAAAGGAATGCAACTTTGACAGAAGCACAGCATGATCTACAACATCAAATGCCTTTCTCAGGTCTAAAAATACTGCCCCTACATAATTATTTCTATCTAATTTAATTTTAACTTTTTCCAAAAACATTGTTATTGCAGTTTCAGTCAAATGGTACTGACGAAAGCCAAATTGCATGGGATGCAAAGGAGCCAGGCCACTATTAAGGTGTTCAATTAGCTGCCCTGCAACTCATTTTTCCAGTACCTTGGAAAACACAGGCAATATACTTATTGGTCTATAATTATTCATATCACTTTTATCACCTGCTTTAAAAATCGGAGTTACAATAGCTCTCTTCCAGGTCTGTGGTACAATGGAGTGTTTTATAGATAGATTAATTAGATGTTTAAGTGGATTTGCTAATGACATTTTATGTGTTTTTAAAAATCCAGAATCAAAACCCAAGTAATCCTTTGCCTTTGAAGTTTTCATAACTGTAATAATATTTATAACTTCTGCGTCTGATATTGGTTTTAATTCAAACATTTCTTCATTTTTTATAGAAACACTTATTGACTCAGGTGTAGTAAAACATGCTGCTACTTCTTCTACAGATCTTAAAAAAAATGAGTTAAGTTCTTCCGGTAATACATTAGGTGCTTGGATAAGCTCATTTCCTATCCTTAGCTCCAAATGTTTTACTATAAGTTTGTTAATATTCTGCCAAATTAGTTTTCCATTTCCACGGGCGTTTTCCATTATCGTAATAAAAAAATTTGCTTTTGCCCTTCTCATTTCAGTTATTACCTTATTTCTTTTTTTATTTAACACCATCCTCCCTGCTCTGCTCCAGGACAAGCTCGCCCAGCTCAATGTGCCTGACTCCACCTGGATCACTGACTTCCTGACGAACAGGAGGCAGTGCGTGCGGCTGGGGAAGAATGTCTCGGACACTCGGACTATAAGCACAGGATCTCCACAGGGCTGTGTACTTTCTCCCCTGCTCTTCTCCCTCTACACCAACTGCTGCACCTCCAGCCACGACTCCGTGAAATTGGTTAAGTTTGCGGATGACACCACACTCATCGGGCTCATCTCGGACGGCGATGAGTCTGCCTACAGGAGGGAGGTGGACCGGCTGGTGTCCTGGTGCAGCAGCAACAACCTGGAGCTCAACGCCCAGAAGACAGTGGAGATGATCGTGGACTTCAGGAAAGTCACAGCCCCCCTGCCTCTCCTCACCCTGACAGACTCCTCCATCACCACTGTGGACTCTTTCCGCTTCCTGGGCACCTGCATCACCCACGACCTCAAGTGGGAGCCGACCATCAGCTCCCTCATCAAGAAAGCTCAGCAGAGGATGTACTTCCTGCGGCAGCTGAGGAAAGCCAAGCTGCCAGCCCAGATGATGGTGCAGTTTTACACGGCCATCATTGAGTCCGTCCTCACCTCCTCCATCACTGTGTGGTACGCTGGGGCCACTGCCAGGGACAGACAAAGACTGCAGGGCATTGTGCGCTCTGCTGAGAAGGTGATCGGCTGTAGCCTTCCATCTCTCCAGGACATGTACGTCTCCAGGACTCGGGGGCGAGCAGTCCGGATAGCAGCCACTTCCCTCTGGCAGAAGGCTACGGTCCATACGGACCAGAACCTCTCGCCATAAGAACAGTTTCTTCCCCTCTGCCTTTGGACTCATGAACACTTTATGAACACTTTATAACACCTGTACTAAGGACACTTTATAATACCTGTACTAAGGACACTTTATAATACCCAGACTAAGCTGGACACTTTATAACACCAGTCACTTTAAATAAGTCATGCCACATCACTTGCTCTTTTGCACTGTCAGTTTGCACTGTTGTTCTGATGCTCCCGTATATACTAGACTATTTTTATTTTTTTTATTATATATCTTAATCTTTTTTTGCATGCTCTTACTTTATTTTTAAATAGTGATACTTTATTATTATTATTATTATTATTATTATTATTATTATTATTATTATTATCTTTTTTGATAGTGATATCTCTACTTTATATTATTATTAATTATTATTATTATTATTATTATTATTATTATTATTATTATCTTTTTTTGATAGTGATATCTCTACTTTATATTATTATTAATTATTATTATTATTATTATTATTATTATTATTATTATTATTATTATTATTATTATTCAGTGTTCTATGTTGTACCTCATCACCAAAGCAAGTTCCTAGTTTGTGAATTGTGTTCACTGACAATGGCAATTTAAAAAAAAAAAGCTTTTCTGATATCAGCTGAAATCATTTCTCAGGATCATCCCTACAGTATGTATAATATGATGTGTAATGTCCAATCAACAAAAACAAAGTTAAAGTCATCTGCGTATATGTATATGATCATTACTGTCACAATTCACTGTTAGCCAACATATGATTAACTATTTGTGAAAGAATAATCCTTAATTCACAATTCTTATATGTAAATGTGTACACTACAAGTCAACAGTTTGGACACTTTTTCATTTCATGTTTTTTCTTTATTTCCATGATTATTCACATAACGACATTAAAACTATGAATGAATCACAGACTGTATAAAGAAGTGGACTAAGCCAGTGTGACGGCACTCATAGCGTTCAGCTCCAGACAAATGAAGCTTGTGACACTTGTACTTTTGAATTTGGAGTCAGGCTCTGCTGTATATTATGAATAGGATTTTTTTAATGGACAAAATAGTGAAATAAAAACCCCAGGATCATGTAGAGCGGATTAATATGAACATTTTAAGACCAAACTGATGAGGCTCACAGCAGCAGTTACAGAAAGAGGGGCGACAATATTCCAGTGTAAGTCAAGACACTACTGTAATGCCCTGCTCTTCTGGTATTTCAGGTTTGCAATTATTACGAAATTCAGCAGCACGTGTCCTGACTAGGACCAGAGGGCGGGATCACATTACAACGGTTTTAAAATCACTGCATTGGCTCCCTGTGAGTTTCAGGATGGATTTTTTAAATGTCTTAATGGTCTTGGGCCTTCTTATTTTTCAGAACTGCTTTTACCTGCTTTTTAACAGCCTGCTGGAGGAGCTCAGGGCCAAAGAGAACGTTCATGTTTTTAAGACTAAGAGTCGGCTCAAGACCCACCTGTTTAGTTTGGCCTTTGATTGAAATTTTATACTTTTACTTGTTTTTACTATTCATATTTTATTTATTTATTTTAGGCGTAATATTAGCTTGAACTCATATTCCTTTATCATTTTATATGTTTAGGAACATACAGTATATTTAATAGTAAAAAAAAAAGAAATAGCTCAAAACATGTTTGATATTTTAGATTCTACAAAATAGCCTTTACCCTTTGCTTTGGTCACTGCTTTGCACTCTGTTGGCATTCCACTACTGAAAACTGAAAACCACTTCACGAGACTTTATCTAAAGATCCCTGACAAAAGGCCAATGGGTTTCAATGCTGTCGACAAAGCAAAGGGTGGCCACGTTTGAGGAATTTAAATCTAAAATATAACATATAATAACTTATTTAGAGTTACTGAACATTTTTTCTTTGCTTCATAATTCCATACATCTTGCTTGATATATTTAACGTTTTGTATATACAAAGTAAAAAACAATAATCCGACAGTAGCCTAAAAATAAAATATAATATCCATTCAATAACAAAGGGAAACCACTCTGTACGTGTTTATTTACATATATTTACATGTGAAAGTTATTATTAGTGCTTTTGTTTTTATATTTTTAAAATCATGTTAAAAACGTAGACAGCTTGTGTGGCTAAGTATACATTTGTTCTGCTAACCATTTAAATTTAAACTCAATCTGAACACCGATACATATACATTCAAAACATTCAAGGTCGCACAAACATAAGCATATGTAAAGGAGATTATTTACAAGTTTGCATTGTGTGTGCATAAATCGTCATTAATACAAAATAATTATAATGACAAGAGAACCAAAACACCAGATTATAACATCCACCTCTTACATCATGTCCAATGTAAAAAAAAAACAAAACACCTTTACAGTTCACAATCAGTAAAAGCGTGGGCATGTTTACCTCGTATCTATGACACAGTTATGTTTATGCCATTTAAAATCAAAATCTTGCATGTGGTTCCTTTAAGGTATGTCTTTGTACAAAATTAACAAATATTTAACTGTAAAAACAAAAATATTATTATTATTATTATTATTATAGTAGTGGCTCAGACAAAATAATAAGAACGTACTCATATCTGTGGAGCATTGCGTGTAACAGTCAAGAGCTTTAGAGCTGTGAGTTCGATTCCTGGACCAGCCAGAGTTCAGAGGTCATAGATCATCCCGGCCCCACCTCAGGATCCAGGTTGTTGGTTGGTGGTTGGTATCCTGATGCTTTTCTTCGCCGTTTATATACACATGTCCCCACCACACCTACCAATACTACAATTACTGATACACTAAGCCCCACCCACAAAGCCAATTCAAGAATCTCGGTGTTATTTGGTAATTGTCTTGTTATCTGGTAATTGTCAGGTCCCGAATCTGCCGAGAAAACAAAACAAAACATGAATTTAGACTGTTGAGCCAGCCTCTGAAACAGATTTGAAATAGAAATTGATTCGTATAGTAGTTGTATAAGTTAAAAGGCCTACAATATATTACACTGTTTTCTCATCTATGTTAATAATAATGTTGTTTCCTCATCACAAACAGACCTGGAGTTGTGTTTTGTTTCATTCAGACGTTTAACACACAA
The DNA here is from genome assembly GCA_029959045.1 of Taenioides sp. WSHXM2023. Taxonomy (NCBI): domain Eukaryota; kingdom Metazoa; phylum Chordata; class Actinopteri; order Gobiiformes; family Gobiidae; genus Taenioides; species Taenioides sp. WSHXM2023. The sequence continues at coordinate 22,387,038 of CM057104.1, read as the reverse complement.
ACCCTGCAGATTTTGGCTGAGTTCTTCTCTCAAACAGAGAACACTCCCACCTTGTGATGTCATGCGGTAATTCACTGTGCTCCACTGTGTTTTTAAACTCCACACACTCTCACTAAAATCATTTGGATGATTTCAGCCCTGGAACTGCCGATCTCTACTGAACTAAAGGTAAAATATGATGTTAACTTGAAAACTACCACTTCATGACATCACAAGGTGGAACAGAACATTTTGACAGACTAATAATAAAGGCTTAGTGTGAATGAAACAAAACACAACTCCAGGTGTGTTTATTATAACATGGTTAAAGCTCACAAGTCAGAAATATTTCCAAGCCCTCAAATTTAACCAATTTTGAATTTGGTGTGTAAAGACCCAAGATGCCAAGGCATGTGTGTGACTGACGGGGACAGAGGCTGTTTCCTATTGGCCTTTCTCTTCTGTGGGCGGGGCTTACATTGTAGGCCTTGAAAATATTCGTGCTGAATATTTAAAAGGTGATCTTTTGAAAACGTATACTCAAAATGTCATCCAATGAAATTCAGAATAAAATAATTTAGAATAAAAAAAAATTAAAATTCAAAGTGAGAAATTCAAAGGCATTTAAAATTCCAAACCAGAAATGTGACATACTGTACATTTAATGCATGTCATGTTAGATTACTCATTTCATACCTAAAGTAACACAACCATAAATCTAAATTACACAATAGTTATGATAACAAATACAAAATAGATGACAACGCATGTGTGCTTTAAGTAAACATTTAGAGTATCCGCCTCATTCTGTCACGTCCCTCCTGTCTCCTGCTATGATCTAAGCACCAAGTCGTTTCAAAGAATTTGTCAAACGCATTCTTTTGTCTGTCTTTGATCCAAATGAAATGAGTCTTACTTACGGTCAGTCTTAACCTCAGTTAGGTTTACTTCAACTGAGTGTGGGTTCAGGTCCCCACAGTCTGTATTCATTTTCAAGGTGTAGGTCCCGGAGTCGGTGACGTTGTAGATCTCAACGGTCACATTGCTGATTTTGTTGTTTTCTGTAGCGGGTTCCTCTTTCTTCACCCCACATAACATTTTAATGCCATTGCACAAACAAGACAACCTGGGTAAGTTGCAAAAGTAGGGAGCATTTGTGCCGTTTATGTGGCAGTCGATGGTCAGGTTAGGTCCAGAGACTGCTTGTGGTTTACACTTCAGAGAGACATCTAAAAACCACAAAGTCAGATGTAAGGAACAATGTACAAGTTATATCACATAATTAGAGGTGGGTAGTACTCACTTACATTTGCTTGAGTAAAAAAAAAAAAAAAATTGTAGTTTTCAGACAGATTTTTTTTTTTTTTTTGAGTACAAGTTCGGTGACTCTTCTCACTGTGAGTAAGTCTACTAGTGACCAAAGCTTTATGCTGACAGCGTGAAATAAATAATGAAATAATTTGAACATTTGTGTTTTGTGCACTATTTGGTTATTTTTTCTTTCTTTTTTTTTGTGGCCAGATTTTGTGCTTTGCAATTAATGCAAAATAAATCACAACAATATTTTGTTAAATGAAGGTTTAAACTGTCTGTTTAAAAATGCCTTCCTTGTGTGTAAATCGTCTGAACTGGTGTGAAACTATGATACATATTTAGCACATTTATTATCTCACCAAACCAAGTCAGAAATAGAAAAACATGAAAATCTGCATTTCAAATAATTTGCTGAACCACAACTTTGTACTTGTAACGATACTCTAAAAGGTCCTATATTACACAGAATTGACTTCTGTGAATTTTAAACCCTGTTAGAATGTTGTTAGCTCATCATAAACATGGAGTTGTGTTTTCGAATTGCAACTTTGAAGTAACAATACTCTTAACTTAAGCAAACATCTGGATATATATCCTACCCACCTCTGTATTTTCAAAATATCAAATAAAACATTGGTAGTAGCTTACTTTCTATGCCTTTGACTCTTTGACTCTGAAAGAAGACAATCCAAAGTAGAATCAGGTTGCTAGCTTGCATCTCGCAGTCTGTGATGCCTACAAAAACAAAGTGAAAGAAAATAAAAGTTAAAACTATTGTAACAGTACTGACAAGAGAAAGGGAGAGAGAGATACTGTATTGATCTTGTTTTTAGTCAAACTACAGGTGCTTTTTAGAGACAAACAGGTAAAAATTCACCTTTAAACATAAATGAGCCCTCTAATTTATTTGTTTTATTTATGTATTTTACAGGGACAATTTGTACTTATACACAAGACAATATTTACAGCTGGGTACAATTTTGGTTTGTTTTTAACCAGGACTTGAGCCTTGAGGTGGACACTTTAAAGGTGTTTTTTTTCCTTTTCCTGAAATGGTCTACAGTATGGCATTTAATTTAATTATCTCCATGGAGACAAGCAGGCCACATGACCAGGCTAAGTTACAGGTCAGATCTGTGGAGAAGTGGGCCAGCTCAATGTAATAATGCATGTTTTTGCGGTAGTTTTGAGACATAAAAACGCCTGTAATTGAACAAACTCACCTTTATGTAACAGATAAGCTTATGTTTCTGTCACATTTATATACACTGTGTTTATATTATGATATTTTTTACTTACTGTACATACATTTATATAATTTATGTCTTATTTGACACCAGTCTCTTGCTATTTTTTTATGGTTACTTATTTAGTTTATTACCATTTCTTTTTTTTTTTTACTCTTTGTTATTGTAATATATTGTTATGTGTGAGCTACTGCGTCCATGTAATTTAGACTTTTCTGTCGAAGTCGAAGTCTATAAATACAAAATAAATTGGTTTAATGCCATACTGTGGAACATCCCAGGAAAAGCAGTAACATCACCATGAGAAAAGCAGATAGCAGACCCTCCACCAGAAAAGTTACACAGTGCAGCTTTAAACAATGATGATTTCAACAGAATAAAGGTGTTTTCTTGACTCAGTTTGTTAGTCTCTGAATAAAAGTACTCAAATCAAACATTAACTTTCATATAAAAAAATACTAGATAAAGCTGGCGGACTTTTGATCAGTGCAGTACAGTGCAGAATGATCTCTGGACATTGTAACTGTAGACTATTGAGCGGACAGCTGAGATATGCCGTCTCTAGTGGTGTAACATAAAGTAAAAGTACTAAAAGTACTGCCTGAGTAAACATTTTAGGTATCTGTATTTGAGTACATTTTAATTGGATACTTCTTACTTTTACTTTACTACATTTGAGAACAGGTTTCTGTACTTTCTACTTCACTACATGTTTGAACAGGACTGAAAAGTAAAAGTATTTTTCAACATTGTCAGAGACCTGCTGAAAAACACGAGGGCTTTATTTTGAACACATTTGCAGTTTGAGCAAAAACAAAAATATACAAATAAAAACTTCATAGAAATTGATAGAAGTTCAATTATTTTAGCACAAATCTGTATCAAAATCACTACATTTGAAGCTTTATTAGATGTCAAAATCTGTGCAAAATACTCTTCAAAATACTTTCAGAACATTTTAAACTTTAATAGTACTTAAGGTGATACTTTTACCTTTACTTGAAACTTTCCTTTTGCTTTGATATCTGTACTTTTACTTAAGTAACAAGGACTTCTTCCACCACTGACCTCCACCTCTGTAGAATGTGTCAAAGCTTAACCTCTTTATTGGCCCCCCAAAATAAAATAAATTAAAATTAAAACTAAAATTGGTTTTACAAAGTAGCCTAAAGAGTTCTCTGGCTTTAGCCTGAAGTGAACAAGACAGTTTGCTGTTTAGGACAAATGGAAAAGTTCCTACCGTGCAGAGATTTCCATACACGTGCTCTGGAAAATATCCTTGAGCGCAATGAAGGCAAAAGGTAAAACTCTAACCTATTGCCTTCACTCAGACTCCGCCCCCATTCCTGCAGGTGTCTGAAAGTGAAAGTTAAACTGTGCGTAAAGATAAAGCTTGTTTTTATGGTTAGTCTTTCTGTGCATGTGACAAATACACAAATATACAAATAGTTAGGTTATAGACACTTCTCGCACTGCAAAAACTGAAACTGAAATGATTTTGAGTTTAAGGAAGCCATTGTGCTTGCGTCTGCTCTGTAGTTATAATATGGCACCAATATGGATCATTATGCTTTAATTTTAAGTTTTAAAATCGCAATATTCATTTAAAACTTCATAAAAGAAACAAGTCTGCTGAGTTCCGCGTCAGAAAACTGCAGTGCCCAACGGGAGCTTGACGTCGCCGTAAACTTTAAAACCCTCCAAGGAGAGCTGCACATCACAGTAGCAACCAGAGGATTTGTTTTCATTTCTATCAAAGTAACTAACTACACAGCGCTGCCGAATTATCCTACATGTATAAGAAAATAAAATTGGAGAATGAAGTAGGGCTTCTGGGTTCTGATGTTAGTCTATCTACTGGCGACTAACTTTATAAACTAACCAAAGCGGCACAATGGGAATAATTTGGTCACAAAATTAAATGAAGCTGATGACAGAAAGGACACGAGGATGTGAGGAAATCCGACACCGCAGCATTAGGACCACAGACAGGGTAAGAAAACACACTTTAAACTGCCTCATGTGAATGAGCAGCTTCTGTACAGATCCAGATCAAACCAAACTATAGAGCAGCGCTGAGCATTTATCATCCTAATATATTTCCACATAAAAGAAGCCTTGAGCATGTTACACGTTGTTTTTCATTGGACTAGTTTTAGCTCATCCAAGCTGCTTCTTCAGTTCTTCAGTTCTGAAGAAGCAGCTTGGATGAGCTGCGAAACGTATTCAACCAAATAAACTTTTGTTCAGTTGACAAACTGAATTTCTCCTTTTATCATGGATTCTACCTGGACGACTGAGGGATTCTACACTTAAAATTTTAAAAGTAGAAAAAAAAAAAAAAGTAAAATTTTAAAGATGCATTTGCACTTTATGCATTTTAAATACAGACCACAGCAAAACTAGGACTAAACTAAACTAAACTAAACTAGACCAGGACTAGACCAGGACTAGACTGGGACCAGACTAGTTCTATAACTGGACTAAGCAGGACAATGGGGAAAACAAATCCTTTCTCTAGTCATTGTAGTACAGTCGGGCAGTCTAGTTTCGTTATCTGTTTTAATGCTGTAAATAAAGACTTAAAACAACTGATCTGACCCTCTCTTTCAACTGTTCTTTCTTTTAAATACAATACAACCATAACTACTTCACTTTCATTTACCAGAGATGGGGACTTTTCTCTGTACAGTGAATACATCTGTGCTTAATTGTACACGAAGCAACTAGAACATGCCCCACCCGACTCTATTTGTTACTAGGGATGTGACAGTAACTGAAATAATATTGAAGACTCGCAATACACAATAAATTACATTACAAGCTCCGTTTCTCAACAGCTAAACAGAGAGATACATAGACCATGGGAAAAAGTAGCGTTTCTAAAATTCTGTCAGCCTCTCCAGTCTCCAAAGTATCGCAATAAATATCATACCATAAAGTTTGGATAATGTTACGCGACTTGGGGGCCACTGACTCAGGACTCGACTTGGGGGCCAGGCAAGTCCAAGTCAGTACTTGACTTGGACTTGCCTGTCTTTAACTTGAGACTTCTTATTTCTTTTTGTATTTATTTGTAAAGGGACAGCACATATTGATGAATTTAAAATGTAAATATAAAGATTGTTGCCAACGTGGCTCATTTCCATCTTCAGTCCCTCAGCAGGTTGATGACAAATAATCTACAAGACAGGAAAAAGTACAGCAACAATCACACACAGTTCATTTCAGATTTGACTTGCAAAACAACTCTGACTACTACTATTACTACTACTAATACTGTGACAGGTTAAAAACACACTTGTACTTTTTTTTGTTTGGTATTCAATGATTACAAAAAGTGCAGGTGGCAAAAAGTGCAAAGTGCAGTTATAGTGCATTCTATAACTAAATAATTACCCATACTATGATTACTACTACTACTTCTGCTACTCCTACTATTATTACTACTACTACTAAGGCGCAGTACCTGATTTTTACTGTTTAAAAAAACGTGAAAAACAGAACTAGCTCATTTTAAACAGTTTGAAGTTATCCCTCACCTTATGCATTAACCGCAATGAGGTGAGAAGCGCTTTTCACGACTCCCAGAAACCGTCCCATGAGGAGTTTTGCCGGGACAGTAACGCTAAGAACTAGCATGCTAACTCACGTTTCCTGATTATCTGATAATCAGTGCTTCTTTTTCTCCTCCTGTTTAGTACTTTCTACATTTTATACATACAACAGACATCAAATATATGAAGTAAGATATATAGAATTATATAGCAAAGATAAAAAGTGAAATGACCACAATTTAATTAAAAAGCCACCCCCCCCCAAAAAATAAATAAATAAAATAAATAAATAAATAAAAAAATTAAAAAATAAAACTTCACTACATAATCATGCATAAATATAGAGAGTAGTAAAAAAAAAAAAAAAAAACATTGAATGAGAGGGTTTGTCTAAACTTTTGACTGACTTTGACTTTTGACCTGTCAAAAGTTTGGACACACCCTCTCATTCAGTGTTTTTGTCTTTATACTTTATAACTTTATACAGAATTATCACAAAGAAAAAAGATAAATAACTACTAAACATTTTTCGACAAAACAAAGGGTGGCTACTTTGAGGATCTGAGTATAAATTTGTATCTAAATAATTGTAGTTATACAGTACATTACACTACATCTCCAAAGCTCAAAACGCTCTGTTCCACCTTGTGATGTCATGTAGTCAGTGGTGAAGAAGTACTCAGTTTTGTTACTTAAATAAAAGTACAAATACTGGAGCACAAAAATACGCAAGTAAAAGTATCATGTGAAAAAATCTATTTCAGTAAAAATATGAAAGTGCCTATTTAAAAATGTACTTAGAGTAAAAAGTCAAAATATTTTGCACAGATTTTCAGGACTTCAAAAGCATGGATTTTGATACAAATTTGTGCTGAATTTTAAATTTTAATGTTTTTTTTCCCTGTTTTTATTTGTATATTTTTGTTTGCTCAAATTATGAATGTGTTAAAAAATAAACCTTCAGCCTTTTTAGCAGATCTCAAACAATAATGAAAAATACTTTTACTTTTCAGTCCTGTTCAAAAATATAGTAGAGTAGAAAGTACAGATACCTCAGATGTAGTGCAGTAAAATTAAAATGTATCCACTGTAAAATGTACTCAAGTAAAGTACAGGTACCTAAAAATATTAACTTAAGTACAGTACTTTACTACTTTTACTTCGTTACATTCCACCACTGCGTGTAGTTGTAGTTTTCAAGTGAACAGCTCCTTTTATCTTTAGTTCAGTAGAGACTGGCAATTTCAGGGCTGAAAAGTGAAGGTGTATGGAATTTAAAAACACATTGGAGCACTTCCTGTATTACAGTGTTTTCTTAAGAGAAGAAAGTTCACAAAAAATAAATAAATAAATAAATAAATAAATAAATAAATAAATAAAAAAATAAAAAATAATAATAATAATAATGTTTTGTAAAATTTAAAATATAATGAGTATTAATGACCAGTCTAATCATAACTATTGTGTAATTTTGGCATGTTTTGACCCTTGGATTATAGTTGGTAGATAACAGTTATAGAATGACCTCTACCTTTGTCATATCTGCTCCCCGTGTCCAACCATGAAGTCAAATTAGAAACTTCACCAAAATCTTTAAAATACAAAAAAAAAACAAAAAACAAAATTTTGTTTTGTAAAATTTAAAATATGAGTATCAGTGAGTAGTCCAACCTGTCATATGTGCTTTAAATACAGACCTCAGCAAAATTGGGATTAAACTTGGACTAGACTTGCCATCAACTGTCCCGTCATGTTAAATTGGCACTATGTAAGATTTCTGGTGGAAGGTTAGCTACAAATTTTTGCTCAAATAAATGGGAAAAAAATCGGGTACAGAGACAATGACAAGGAAGGCATTTTCTGATTATTAAACATTAATTTAACAAACATTTATTTTTATTAGTCTAATACCAGTGAATAGTCTAACCTGTCTTAAAGACCTCCTGCATTCACGTGACCCGGTTTGTTTACGACGCCATGTTGGCCGGCAAGAAGTAGCAAGTAGCGTGAGACTGAGATATTTGCATAGACCAGCGAGAGGGATGGATGCCAGCAACGAACTTTCGGACAGAGACAAACATCGTTACACCACTAAACTTCAGAGATTACAAATTAGTGATCCTTATCTAGTGCCTGGTGTGATTTTTAAAACCGTAGTTCAGGTAGCGGAAGGAGGCTCGGGACTTCCAAATGTCCAATATCCCGATATCTACAACTATCTTATTAACTTTCCTTCTTACTACACCGGAGATTCACTGAAGGCGTACAAAAGCCTGGAAGGATACAAATGGACTCAGTCGGGATTCGTGATCGAGGTGCTACTCTGGAGTTTACCACAAAGGAGTTGTGTTGTTGTTACTGCCAGGGTAAGTAGTGTACCATTTTGCTAGTTAGCATAGGCTAAAGTTATGATGACGCGAGACCGCGAGCTATTTGTAGAAACAGCGACAGTTTTTAGAACTTCTTTTAATTACAAGTGAATCATTCACAAAGATTAAACTGCACTGCACAAGCGACATCCATTAGGTGACAGGTTCCAACGCTCGGTTTTCAGCGCGCTTCTTGCCCGTTTTATCGCAGAAATCCATTTTTCCCTCCGAGCTGGATCTTTGGGAATGCGATAAAAGGCTCTATCTTTAACTTGTCCTCGGTGGTTTGTGCATCCAGGGGCACAGCATGAGTCTACCATCGTTGTAAGCTGGAAGTTTTGTAGGCTAGTTAGTTTGTTTGTTTATAATAATTCCTGCCAAGATGGCGCCCGGTGGTGCATGCTGGGATAGCGTGACGTCATCTGCAGGAGCTCTATATGCTTTAAATACAGACCTAACTTAACTAGACTTGCCATCAACTGTCCTGTCATGTTAAAGGGGCACTATGTAGTTTCTGGTGGAGGGTTACAAAATGCTCAGTTCTATCTTGTGACTGTGACGGAGTAGCCCCGTCAAAGCCCGCGCTAACTTAAGTACGCGCAAACAAACCCGCGCTAGCCACTTACCTGGTTTCGTTCATTCTGCTCCATTTCCCGCTCCCCGTCCGTCCGTCCGCTCCGTTCTCCGCTATGTTTGCTGTCCGTTCACCACCGCAGTCGTCTCGGGTGCACACGAGTCCACTGTTGAACCATCCATGTCCATAGTCCTGCTTTCCAGTAAACTCCAAACCAGTATCCATCTCCCATTCGCGAGCCGCACTGTCAAACCGAGCGCCTCTCGCACTTCCTATTTCCGTCATAATGCGCGGGACATTGGCGTCTGACGTCACAGTGACGTCATCACAAATTATATCTTGCAGCACTAAAATAGCTATATTATTCCTCCTGATTCTGCTACAGGCGCAGAGACATGGCCATGTTGCATGATATATTTTCAAGTATTTTTCTGTATTTTTGTTATTACTGTTAATTCAGGTTTTAGTGTTGAAAACCAGTTTTTTTGTGTTAATTGGCTTGGGGGAGGAGCCTTGGTGGATAAAAGGGGGCCACTCTCCCTCCCTCAGTCAGTCTGGGCCAGGAGTTGTACATGGAAGGTAACACCCTGTGGTTCTTATGAAGCATATTTCTGCTGTTGTGTACATGTTGTAAATACCTTTTTGTTTCACTGTTTTGTATATAGCACTCTTCAAACTTTTCTTTTTGGGATTAAATAATCAAAAACATCCTGCTGACTACGCCATCGTCATTACATAGGATTAGAACCCCGTCACATATGGTGTCAGAAGTGAGATGGCTAGTCGCAGAAAGAGAAAAGGGCTCCGTTCCCAAAGAAAGTTTGAAGAGGAGTATGCGGCTGAGGATGGTGCTGGAGACACATCCCATGAAGAGGGCGCTGCTGGGCAACCTATGGGTGAACTCTTGGGCCTGATGAGAGACTTTATGGCGGGCCAGCAGAAGAGAGAGGAGGGATTGCTACAGGAGATACGCAACCTCCAGGTAACGCTGCGCTCACCTTCTCCTGCCAGATCTGAGCTTCCGGTTTCCAGTCAGGATAGTCCCAGCCCACGGTTTGCGCTGCCAACCCCTGCACCTTCTAGGCGACCTCAGGGGGAGTCAACGACTTTGCACCGGCCTCCAGAAGAGAACGCTAGTGGTCGGGATTTAGCGGCCCCACTGGAGTGGAGACCATACAGTGTGGAGCCGAAGATTCCTCCATACCAGATGGGAGAGGATATAGAAAATTATTTGCTGCGTTTTGAGAGAATTGCAAAGACTTGGAAATGGCCAGAGACTGAGTGGGCATGCCGCCTTGTGCCACTCCTGTCAGGGAAAGCTTTGGAAGCCTATACGGCCATGGACGAAGATGAAGCCCACTGCTATAGGGATTTGAAAGTGGCTTTGTTGGAAAAATTTGACATTTCCCCGGAAACATACAGACAGCAGTTCCGTTGTCCCACTGTCCCACCAGGAGAAACCCCCACTGAGACATACCATCGCCTCAAAAGCCTGTACCGGAGGTGGGTTCGCCCTGAGCAGCTCACCAAGGAGCAAATTGGAGAGCTTATCATTCTGGAGCAGCTTCTCCGCGTCCTGCCAGCCGACGTCCGCACCTGGGTTCGGGAGCATGAACCTGAGGACGGCCTGCATGCAGCAAAGTTGGCGTTGCAGCACCAGAATGCTCGTAGAGGGGGACCTCCACGCTTCACCAGCTCAACACCAAGATCATCACAACATCCACCACCACCTCGGCAGGTCAGAGAAAGTAGCCACGACTCCCGAGGTACTCCCAGCTCCGCCACCACCCAGCCAGTAACCGGTAAGCCCTTCGTTTGCTATTACTGTCAGCAGCAGGGTCACAAAGCGTCTGTGTGTCCGGTACGCAGAGACAAACTCACTGGTGCCTGCTATGCACCCCGTGAGGAAGGGGAACTGTTTGGCACTCATGGCCTGAAGGAGCGTACCTTAAAAACAGTGACTTTGAATGGCCAGCAGGTGACAGCACTGTTGGATAGTGGCAGTTTCACATCTCTGGTGAAGGGAAGCTATGTGCCTGTGAACTCTGTGGACTATGGCCTGAAAACTGACGTTGTGTGTGTTCACGGTGATAACCATGCATACCCTAAAGCAGAAGTGACTGTAAAAATTGACGAACAACCGTATTTAATGACTGTAGCTGTGGTAGAGAACTTGCCTGTTGATCTTGTCCTTGGAACTGACTTACCTGTACTGTTGGACCTTTTGCAGGGAGCGGAATGTAATGTTATGTGTGATGCAAGTGAAATGGATGTGTCTGGCAATGTTTCGTGTCCAGTGGTGACTAGGTCCCAGGCCAAAATGGGTGTCGAACCCTTGCCTTACCTAGATGATGGTTTGTGTGAGGGGGGAATAAAGGGGCCTAGAAAGTCTAAACGCCAGAGACGCTTTGAAAAACAGCTGATGCTAAATGATCATGATCAGAATTTGGATGTGGATGAACTATGGAGGGTGCCAGAGAATATTGCAGAATTACAGAGGCAGGATGTAACCTTGAAAACCTGTTTCGATAAACTCAATACTAATGCTAATGCTAATGCTAATATAACTGGTAAAGAGCAGTTCGCTCAGGTTAATGGTGTGTTGTATGTTTGTGACAATGCTCAGAAACGCCTTGTTGTCCCTGCGCCTTGTAGACAGCTGGTCATGCGTGTCGCACACACCCTTCCATGGGCTGGGCATTTTGGCCGCCATAAAACATACTTGCGCGTTAGTGCTCGTTTTTACTGGCCCGGCATGTATCAGGACATTCAGGCATACTGCACCACATGCCCCATTTGCCAAAAGACCGCCCCAACCCGAAAGTCCGAGCGAGCTCTCCTCCATCCACTGCCAATCATCTCCACACCCTTTCGCAGGATAGCAATGGACATTGTTGGCCCATTAGTCAAAAGTGCCCGAGGTCACCAGTATATTCTTGTGATTTGTGACTATGCCACCAGATACCCCGAGGCCTTCCCACTCCGCACAATCACTGCCCCTGCTGTCCTCCGTTCATTGGTGCAGTTGTTCTCCAGAGTCGGGATCCCAGATGAAATTCTGACTGATCAAGGGACTAATTTCACATCGCGTCTTTTACAGTTGTTTCACAAGCAGCTGGGGATCACAGCTCTGCGAACCACACCATATCATCCCCAAACTGATGGCCTCGTTGAAAGGTTCAATCAGACTCTGAAGAGGATGCTTCAGAAGTTTGTTGGTGACACCGGAAAGGACTGGGATAGGTGGTTGCCATTTATCCTCTTTGCCTATCGGGAGGTGCCACAGGCCTCCACTGGATTCTCTCCCTTCGAGTTACTATACGGTTGGGACGTTCAAGGACCCTTGGACCTGCTGGGCAAAGCATGGACCACCCCTGAAACAAAGCCCAGTGAGCAGGGGATTATCCAGTACGTGCTCCAGATGAGGGACCGGCTGTCCAGGTACCAGGAAGAGGCTGAGGAGAACCTGAAGGAGGCCCAGAAAAAGCAGAAAACCTGGTATGACCAACAGGCCAGAAAAAGAGACTTCCAGCCAGGCCAAAAAGTCCTTCTGTTGCTCCCGTCCTCCAACAGCAAGTTGTTGGCAAAATGGCAAGGCCCATACACGGTCACCAGGCGAATGGGACCGGTCACGTATGAGGTGCACCAACCGGACAAGAAGAAGTCCCGACAAACCTACCATGTAAACCTCCTGAAGGCGTGGAAGGAGCCGTCTGTTGTGGCTCCTGAGGCAGCACTGCTGGTGAGACAGGTGGATGTGGAGGAAGAGGAGAATCCTGGTGTTCCCATAGTCCCCGAAGCTTCAGAACCTCGCATAGCACACCTCTCTGGAGAGCAAGCTGCTGATCTCCTAAAGGTCTTCAGAGACATGCCCGAGTTGTTGGCGGCAAAACCCGGTAAGACCACACTGATTGAGCATGTGATTCGGCTGAAGGACCAGAGACCCATTCGTCAACGCCCCTACCGTGTCCCTCAGCAGCTGGTGGCACAACTACGCCAAGAGATCGAGTCTATGCTGGAGCTTGGAGTCATCGAGCCGTCAACATCAGAGTGGTGCAGCCCAGTTGTCATCGTGTTTAAAAAGGACGGAACCTTGCGCATTTGCATAGACTTTCGCAAACTCAACTCCATCTCAGAGTTTGACGCCTATCCTATGCCAAGGATCGATGACCTCCTGGATCGTATTGGATCGGCTGCCTACATCACTACGCTGGACCTGTGCAAAGGCTACTGGCAAGTGCCCCTGGAGGCTTCCAGCCGACCCTACACAGCCTTCAGAACACCGGCAGGACTTTTCCAGTTCACTGTTATGCCTTTTGGTTTACATGGCGCCCCAGCAACCTTTCAGCGACTCATGGACAGGGTGCTACAGGACTGTGAAGAGTTCAGTGCCGCTTACCTGGATGATGTAGTGATCTTCAGCGACACTTGGGAACAGCATGTCCACCACCTGAGAGCAGTCCTGAAGAAGATTCAAGCCGCTGGGCTCACATTGAATGTGGCAAAGTGTGAGTGGGCCCGCCACAAAACCCGGTACCTGGGCTACCAGCTAGGAGGAGGAGAGGTGCGACCGCAGATGGATAAGGTTGAAGCTATCCAAAAGTGCCCTCGTCCACAAACCAAAAAGGAGGTGCGATCCTTCCTGGGCCTGGCTGGATGGTATCGGAGGTTTGTTCCCCAATTTTCCACCATTGCAGCACCACTCACGGCCTTGACAACAAAACACCAGAAAAACCCAGTGACCTGGACTGAAGAATGTGAGAAGGCCTTCAACACCCTAAAAACGTTCCTCTGCTCATCTCCAGTACTACGCAGTCCTGACTTCAGCCGCCGCTTCCTTGTGCAGGTCGATGCCTCTGAGGTGGGTTTGGGAGCAGTCCTTGCCCAGGGGGAAGCCGGAGCCGAGCAGCCCATTTTGTACCTGAGCCGCAAACTTCTGCCCAGAGAGTCCAGATATTCGGTGGTCGAGAAAGAAGGTCTGGCCATTAAGTGGGCGCTAGAGAGCCTCAAGTACTACCTGCTTGGGAGAGAGTTTGATCTGGAGACGGACCATCGAGCTCTCACATGGATCAATTCAATGAGGGATCACAACAGCCGCTTGACCCGTTGGTACCTCTCACTGCAGCCCTTCAAGTTTGTGGTTCGACACCGATCAGGAAAGTCCAACTTGGTTGCAGACTACCTTTCCAGGTTGCCAAGGCTTGGTCAGCCTTGGGGAGGAGGAGGATGGTGTGACGGAGTAGCCCCGTCAAAGCCCGCGCTAACTTAAGTACGCGCAAACAAACCCGCGCTAGCCACTTACCTGGTTTCGTTCATTCTGCTCCATTTCCCGCTCCCCGTCCGTCCGTCCGCTCCGTTCTCCGCTATGTTTGCTGTCCGTTCACCACCGCAGTCGTCTCGGGTGCACACGAGTCCACTGTTGAACCATCCATGTCCATAGTCCTGCTTTCCAGTAAACTCCAAACCAGTATCCATCTCCCATTCGCGAGCCGCACTGTCAAACCGAGCGCCTCTCGCACTTCCTATTTCCGTCATAATGCGCGGGACATTGGCGTCTGACGTCACAGTGACGTCATCACAAATTATATCTTGCAGCACTAAAATAGCTATATTATTCCTCCTGATTCTGCTACAGGCGCAGAGACATGGCCATGTTGCATGATATATTTTCAAGTATTTTTCTGTATTTTTGTTATTACTGTTAATTCAGGTTTTAGTGTTGAAAACCAGTTTTTTTGTGTTAATTGGCTTGGGGGAGGAGCCTTGGTGGATAAAAGGGGGCCACTCTCCCTCCCTCAGTCAGTCTGGGCCAGGAGTTGTACATGGAAGGTAACACCCTGTGGTTCTTATGAAGCATATTTCTGCTGTTGTGTACATGTTGTAAATACCTTTTTGTTTCACTGTTTTGTATATAGCACTCTTCAAACTTTTCTTTTTGGGATTAAATAATCAAAAACATCCTGCTGACTACGCCATCGTCATTACATAGGATTAGAACCCCGTCACAGTGACATCATTAGGTGGCAATCCAGGAAGTGCAATTACTGTTTTCAAGCTTAAAGTGGGGGTATGACACTTCTATGGAGTATTAAATGTTAACATTGTCATAAGATATTCAGATCACCGTGTTACCTTTTATTGTTTTGAAAATGCTATATGCGCTGTTGAATTAGGACTGTCCGCCCTCCCTTTGCTCTCCATGCTAAGTCACTCCACTTCAGAGCGCAATCACAGCACAACTGACGTGCATCCCACTAATAAAACTACCTCACATTGCATCAGCATTGTGAAGCTGTACTGCTAACCGTAAGGAAGGTTCAAATAATGCCCGAGTGAGATCGCTAGATTACGCATACAGATGACATATAAAAACACTTCAGGTATGTTTTTCATGAGCGAACGTTATACCATGGTAAAAAGCTCCAAAAAGTCGATCTTGCATAATACCCCCTCTTTACAATCCAAACAATGCAAAACGTAGCACCTTTCAAATGAAGTTTGTTTCACACCAAAATCATAATGTTAATGAGAATTTATTGGATATTCTTTTCCATTTGTCATAAAAAAAGTAGTACCTGCATAATTACTACCTACTGACCAAAATGACCCCTAATATACCCTGGCATTTTGTATCACTATGGTGCACACACGGTTAAAAGTACTGTATTACACCAAATGGATTCTTGTGAACTTTAACGTTATAAAAAGATGCCTGGAGTTGTGTTTTGTTTCATTCACACATGTTTGAATAATCCGTTATTATTAGTCTGTCTACATCAAGTATTTCACGAGTATTTTGAAGTCTTATAAGGTGAGTTTGATAAAGATTTGTGCTGAATTTTGTTAATTAGAAACAACTGAATAAGTGTTTTTATTTGTATATTTTGTTCGCTCAAACTACAAGCATCTTCAAAATAAACCCCTTTTCAACAGGTCTCAAACAGTAATAAAAACACTTTTCCTGTTCAAAAATGTAGTGGAGTAGAAACTAAAAAGTATCTAAATCTGCATAAATAAAGTCCAAATACCTAAAATGTATACTTAAGTACAACACTTTACTACTTTTTACTTCATTATATTCCATCACTGAATATATGTTAGATGGAACAATCATTTTGAGGGGTCAGTATTTATTGTTTTATGTATTGTATTTTTTCTTTGTACCATGAGGAACTTTTTGGTATTTTTCTGCAGCTGTAGAGGAATGAATAAATAACGTCTATGGCTCATTATTGATAATCACTAACTAGTTTTTCATTCTGATGCTTATTTATGTTTTTAACCATATCGTATTCTGGGGATAATTCTGCTGTAGGGTTATTGTGTCAGAGGCGTAAATTACTTTCAATATTATCATTTATTGTGAAATAACAACAATTTAATAAAAAAACAACAACAAAAATTTCATTACATAATCTCATATATCTTACTTCATAAACATGTCTTCTGTATGCATAATGTAGAAAGTAGTAAAAATAAAGAGAAAAACATGGAATAAATAAATTTGTCTAAACTTTTGACTGACTTTGACTTTTGACCTGTCAAAAGTTTGAACACACCCTCTCATTCAGTGTTTTTGTCTTTATACTTTATACGGAATTATCGCAAAGAAAAAGTTAAATAATTACTAAACATTTTTCGACAAAACAAAGGGTGGCTACTTTGAGGATTTGAGTATAAATTTGTATCTAAATAATTGTAGTTACCGTAATTTCCGGACTACTGAGCGCACCTGTCTATAAGCCGCAGGTGTCTACGTCTTCAAGAAGTTTTCAAGTTCCGAGCATCTGCTTGTATTGCCTCTGAAAGCTTTTGTCGTCTTTTTGCATTGAGTCAGTTCGTCACGCTGCCGTCGCCAACGTCTCAACCATCGACTCATCGATGCCGCGCTCACGTGCAGCAGCTCTGTTTCCTTCTTTGACAGATCAATTGCCTTTAACTTCAAAGCTGCATCATATGCATTTCTTCGTATGTTTTCCATGAGGAGGGTGTGTGCATGAAGCACAAAATAACTGTTCAAAACTGTGGTGTATTAACACTGTTATTATTTGTGTTATTACTGATCCTCGAGACTTGCCGTAGTTAGGGCCAGGAAATAGCCCTCATGTTATGCTGTGATGTTGTTACCCGTACTTCAGCAGATAAAGAAGTAGAACGCATGCCTCGCCTCGTTATTCAAGTACACCACATAACTGGCGACGAGATAAATCGGTTTAGTTTGTAAAATGGCATACTTTTCCCAAAGACCGGACGAGTTCAAGCCGGAGCACGAGTCGTGGTCTGCGTACGTGGAGCGCATGGAGCTGCTGTTTGAGGCTCATGAAGTCGACGACAGAAAAAAAGTTCCCATCTTGTTGAGCTCTGTCGGCGCGGCGACGTATGGACTCCTGCGTAACCTGGTTCAACCTGAGAAACCGAAGGACAAAACCTTTAATCAGATTGTGACGATTCTGAGGGATTATTATGAGCCGAAACCGCTGGTCATCGCGGAGCGCTTCAGGTACCGTAAATGCGTCCAGAAGAGCGGCCAGACGGCGACAGAGTACGCTGCTGAGCTGCGGCAACTTGCTGCAAAGTGTGATTTCGGGGACAGGCTGGATGAAGCTCTACGGGACGGATTTGTCAGCGGAGTCAGTTCTGAAGCATGCCAACGCAAGTTGCTCTCAGAGGATAGGCTGACTTTTGCGAGAGCTGTGGAGCTCGCTGTTAATATGGAGACAGCCCACCGAGACGCGCAGCAGCTGAGGCAAAGTGATGACGTCAGCGCAGTTCACAAGGTAAAGGAGAGCCATCACGCAACTTCAAAACTTGAAGAGTGCTATCGTTGTAAAGGAAAGACTCATAATGCCAGTGACTGCTACTATAAAACTGCTAAGTGCCATAAATGTGGAAAAGTTGGACACATTCAGAAGGCATGTAAAACAGGAGGACGGACGCGTGAGAGGCAAGAGAAAAAGGGGAGGAGAAAGAATGTGGAAAAAATGACAGGCTATGTACAAACTGAAGAAAAAGAAGATGAAATTCCAATGTTTTCTGTGTTCACTGCAAGTGGTGCTGGCCGGAGACCATACAGAGCTATTTTTGATGTAAATGGAAAAAAAGTGCCGATGGAAATAGACACGGGGGCCGGAGTGAGCATTATATCAGAGAAGGTGCATGAGCAGTCATTCCCACATGTGCCACTAGAGGGCAGCAGCGTCATATTGAAGGGCTACTCTGGAGAGCCCATCCCAGTAAAAGGGCAGTTTACGGCAAAGGTGACATATGAAAGTCAGACAGCTGATCTACCGCTAATAGTAGTGGCAGGAGATGGTCCTTCACTGTGTGGAAGAGAATGGCTGGATCAAATCAAACTGAACTGGAAAATGATTAAAAAAGTCACTGAAAGTCCTGAACTCCCAGCAGCAAAGCCCAAATCAATCCAAGATGTTTTGGATAAATATGCGGATGTTTTCAAAGATGAGTTGGGAACATTAAAGGGCGTTAAAGCAGTAATTTCGGTGAAGCCAGACGCTGTCCCAAAGTTCCACAAAGCTCGTCCTCTGCCTTTTGCAATGAAAAAAAGGGTAGAAAAAGAACTGGAGCGCCTGGAAAGAGTCGGTGTCATCAGCCCTGTGAAACACAGTGAGTGGGCTGCGCCTGTAGTCCCTGTATCCAAGCGGGATAGTGAACTCCGCTTGTGCGGCGACTATAAGGTAACCGTGAACCAGGCTACAAACACTGAAACATACTCGTTACCACGCATAGAAGAGATCCTGGCAGCACTCTGTGGGGGAAAGTTATTCTCCAAAATAGACCTCGCAGCTGCTTACCAACAAGTTCTTCTGGATGAGGAGTCAAAAAAGTACACAACTGTGAACACTCATAAAGGATTGTTTGTGTACAACAGACTGTGTTTTGGCATTAACTCTGCCGTGAGTATTTTCCAGAGGATAATGGAGAATGTGATGAAAGACCTCAATGTTGTGGTCTACTTGGATGACCTGCTTGTGATGGGCAGAGATGAAGCTGAGCATCTGGCGAACCTGGACAGAGTTCTGCAGCGGCTGCAAGAAAATGGCCTGAGAGTAAAAAAGTCTAAATGTGACTTTGGGAAAACACAAATCGAGTACCTGGGTCACATGCTGGATGGGAAAGGAGTCTATCCTTCTAAAGACAAGGTCAGAGCCGTGCAAGATGCTCCAGCACCCACCAACATCAAAGAGCTCAGAGCGTTCCTGGGGTTAGTGAACTACTATGGGCGCTTTTTGCCACAGCAAAGTACTGTTTTGGCCCCACTTTACAGGTTATTAAAGGACCAAACAAAATGGAGATGGGGTGAAGTAGAGCAGTCTGCTTTCGATAAGTGTAAAAAAATGCTAACCAGTGACAGAGTATTCCCAGAGGAAAGGGTATTTCAAAAAGAGATCTCAAAAGTAACTCATTTATTTCTCCTAGACAACTTTGAGCATTGTTTAAGACCAATCTGAGCCAACCGCTTATTGCTCCTGTTTCTCAGTTTTATCTCCTGAGCTAAAGAATGCACAAAATCTCAGATTAGACTCCTGCCGAGATGTAATAGAGATCTCACTTTGTTCTTAACCAAATCTCAAACTGTCACCACAGCTGCGTCTAACTTTTGTCTCAACCAGAGAAACTGGAGAGACTTCACATGAAACTGAAAGTTGTCTCACTTGAAGCTCATGTGTTCCTCATATTTTGTGCATGTTATTTCAGCAGTCTGCAACGATTAATTGACTAATCGTGACTAGTCAACTATAAAAAATGGTTTACCAAATCTTTTGTAATCAATTAATCTTTATCTGTTCCATTCACAGCATAAAACAGATTATATCACAAGGTCAGAAGGATTATTGTATGAAAATGTCATAGAAAAACACACTTTTTGCAATATTTTTAAAAAATAAAGTCATTATTTAGATATTTTTTTCTATCCAGACACTCATTCATCTTATTTTACACTTTAAGCTGATGGAAATTAGTAACTTGTACTCAAACATACTTAAAAGAGCATTATAAAATAATCGTTTGACTAGTCGGCTAATCTAAAAAATAATAATTTTTGACAGCCCTATTCAGCAGCAAAATTGATTGTTTAGACCTACTGGTCTTTCAGCAAAATGTATGTATGTATTCACAACAAAGACAAAAATATGGAGCCACACTCATGCATAACAAGCTATGAGCTAATTTATGATTGTACTAAAGAAAAGGAAATGTTCCCCAAAGACCCTTGGCAGTTACATAATATTGATTTGTTAAAAGGTTTATGATACAAATTTTAAGAAATTGTAGGAAGCAAAATCAATGACTGATTCTCTTTATTCATACATGATTTACTTATTTATTTATTTATTCATACATGATTTACTTATTTATTTATACATGATGGCAGCACATGGGATTGGGGAAAAGGATCCAACTCAAAAACTGTGTCTTTTTCATTCGCATCCAGTCCATGTGTTGATTCTACAAAAAACAAAACAAAACATATACATATTATGAAATAGTAAAAATTGAAACAATTCGTTTGGTTTGCAGTGTCCAAAACATTCTATCATTATAATACAGGCTGAAAACTGAACCTGATCCCCTGATCGGAATATGAGCCCCCAAATTTTAATTCAGTGGAATTGCTGGTCTGTGCAAATGGCTTGTAAAACCACCACCAATCACTCACCAGAGGCAGGTTGTACCCAAAAACATGAACTCAAATACATGTATTGATGAGACTGCTCAGTAACTGTACTTCTAGAACTCTTTCTTTCTAAGTGCACTGTTTACTCCTAGTTCAGTCATACTTACACCTACCATTGAGAGTCATGATTGTCACTATCTTCATATTGACATTTAAACAAAGTTTTAGTTTGTAATTTCCATCTTACAAAAATATTTATGTATCCAATTTTAAATCTAATTTGATTATTTGAATGATTTTCACTAAAATAACATCCTTGTTTTGCTTTGTTGATTAAATATTTTGACTCTACTACCTTACCCACCATTCATACAGCAAAATATTTCTTAGTGAACATGTACCTGGAGGGTCCTGCGACTGATGGCATCGCTGCATACATGGGGGGGAAAAATACATACATTACAATACATACAATATATACAGCTTCTCAACAAGTAGGTCTAGAGTCTCAATAACTTTTTTTTTTAATGAGTCAGTGATATGATCGCTACTTATAACAGGATGACTAATGCTAAAATAGGCTTTGGAATTAAAAACAATTGATATGTTAAGTGGCATTTTTAAATTTTTTATATAAATATTTTTATTTACAGGATTATGAGGGCTACACTATTTGAGAACCACTATCATGGAATGTATAATTATTATCCCAATAACAAATACAGATTTCTTTAAATAAAACAATGAAATCTAATTAAGTAGAAAATACCTTTCTTCTGTATCTTTTAGAAGTATTTTCTTGTTCCTTATTTATTCTCCTCCAACGTGGATCTGGCAGCTTGTCCGCCATTACTGAAAGCAAGTGACTGAAAAACAAACAAACAAAAAACATCAAAATCTATGAATGGGTCTATTTAGAATTTTAAAAGATCAGACCTGTCAGCACAACTACCATCTAATCTGCGTGTGGTCAGAAACCTGGCGTTACTATGGCTACACAACATGATGCTATCGTTTTATTTGAGATGTTTTTGTCATAAAATGGGACTGGTGTTGCACTATTAACTGTGCAACAGAAACAAATAAATGGGGTTCCGCCTAGACAGTAGAGTGAAATGGGTCAAATATCTTGTGTTTTTCCTTTTGCCTGGGTTAAAACCCTGTTCCGTTTCATAGATGACACTATGAGTCCATTAAAAATAAACTGTCTAATATCCTGAAAACCGCAAACTAGCCAAGACTTGACTAAGACATGATGCCCTGTTCTAAACAGGTGTGTTGAAAATCACGTATTTATTCAATATAAATTCTGTCACCTAGTGTGAATGAGGTATAAGAAAACAAAATCCGTACTCACCAGAATCGTTTGCAAACACCATGAAACATAAGCAATCCAACAGTAAACTCGCATTGAACAAAATGAAATGCGATATCGTATCGCTCATTGGCTAAGCTGCTGTCTGCTTCAAATGCTGATCTATGATTGGGAGATTTTAAATTAAGCGCGATATTGTCGGTGTCAGTTTCAGATCAATCATTGGCTAAGCAAGCTGTCTGTTTCAGAGCTAGCCTCTGATTGGTTGTTTGGGAAATTAGCGGTCATCGGCAGATGCAAGATGCTAACAGTCGCCCGGGAAGAAAAAGCACAGGAAGAGGCAGCACGGAAAGAACCGAGAAAAGACGGTAAGTGGTGTGCTCATCCAGTTTTTTTCACTCTATGGTCCTTATTTTAAGATATTCTCTAATTTACTTTAGCAGTAGCTTGTACAAAACGACAATCTAAATGCGAAACTCATGCATGCATGCCACCTAGCTTTACAGCTAACAGCTAACTTAAGCTCAATGGTGTCCTCGCTTATACTTGGCTAATTCAGTGACCATTCGTCCGTATTTCGGCCGGACAGTCCGGTTTTAGAGCCTTCTGTCTGTTATGTGTCCTCATTTTTGACATTTTGTCCTCATTTCGGACCCTCGACCGCCACCGTTGCGCACGGCGCATCACCACAAATCCACGCTCATGTTACACCTGCGATCCTACGATGGTCTGCGATACTAGTACTCGTTAAACACTTGCTGATACCACGCACCGATACCACTATTACACGACACATTACGCAGTATTCCGGTTTCACCCTGAATAAACCAATATCCCGGTTATGAGAAACCGGGAGCCAACATAAATAAAGCGACTGTAGTGACAGAAGTGAAAGAGCCGCGCTGCACACGTGTGAGCTCTGAAAATGTGAACCAATGAACCATAAACGACGCGATAGAAACACAGAACAGACTCACCTTCAGCAGTGCTCTGTCACAGAAAGAAAACATATATAATCCACTGAATCGTGTCCTTTAGCAGATGCTGACAGCAGTTTTTTTTTTTCTCAGCGCAAATATATAATGCATAATTAGCCTTGTGGTTTTAAGTTTCGTTTCTCTAAGACTTAAAAAAAAAACGTGCGCAAACTGCATTAAACACATTATAATTAAGATTCAAAAAGTTTCATATTCACATATGAATAAATGAAATAATGTTTCTCACTCCCAATCAAAGCTAAATTAAAGAACAATAATAAAAAGAAAGAAAAGTTCAAAATTATTAGGGAGACAGCCTGGTGGGTAAAGAGGAAATTTCAAGGTTGTTTTTTAAGATTGATAAAGTATTGGTATTGGTGCTCGGTATCGGCAAGTACAGAAATCATTGTACTCGTACTCGTGTCAGTTTTCAAAAAAGTGGTATCACTGCAGCCCTAATAATAAGTGTGATGATTATAATCATAATACTAATAACATATAATAAATAATAATGATAATGATTCCAGTAGTGTCCTCACTTTTGGGCCTAAGTGTCCTAATTTTCAGAGTCATGCCAGTGGTCACCCATTATATTATATTATGTTATATTATATCATATCATATCCATTTCATATTAAACAAATGCTTAACATTTATTTTTTCATTCATCTTGATTTCAGAATACAGAGCCTGAAGAAGGAAATCCCCAAAAGGCTGTGCCTACCGCCCAAAAAAGATCACTGCTACCAAGCATATCCTGATTCCCCAAAAGATGGAATGGAGGGTAAGATTATTAGTTTTATTATTTATTAGTAGGGCTAAAACAACTCATCTCCCACAGACTTATTATTATGAACAAGTTTAACTGCTAAGAGCAGATCAGGCAGATTAAAGTCAGACAAACTTTAAAACAATTGCTACATAAATATAAATGATATAGGCCAAATTAAAATACAGATCAGTCAGTTCTAATAGATGAATGGAATAGAAGTGCTTCCTGCTGCAGTAGCCTTGTGTAAGCCTGAAACAAATGACCAAAGAATTTGACTGAGCATTTTTAGGAAAATTTGAAAGACCTGCAGTTTCTGTTAAGTTTACATCTATTAAAATGTATTTAAAATAAAATAAAAAAAATAAAAACATTTAAATCGTAATCGTCCACTCTGTGTAAAAAAAAAATTTAGATTTTATTTTTTGGCCAAATCGCCCAGCCCTACTTTCACAGTTATTCAGTAACACACTTACAATAATGAATGGGAAATTAGCTACATGTAATGCAATGTCATTTTATGAAATGCAGTGGGTTTTATGGTCCATACGAGTGGGGAGGTTGCAGCAGATGATCATTTAATTGTTCTTAATTTTACCCCCTTTTTTTCTACAGCCTACATCATGCATTGTTCGATGCTGCCTGGTTGGACTCCGGTGGAGAAGTCAAAGTTGAAGAAAGCGCTGATCAACAAATGCCGTGCGAGAGCCGTTAAAGGCATTGTGAATGCTTAAATGTTCAGTAATGGACTTTATTGAGAAGCCTCCATTTTAAATGAAAGATCCTGTTGGTGAAGGACTGAAACATTTGAGATGCTGTTTTTATTTCAAAGCAACATGTTGTAGGTGAAGACTGGATGTTTTTCTTTCATATTATTATTTTTTCTGTTTACATAAGAATGTGTATATCCTTTTTTTTTTAAGTTCAGCTGATATTTATTTTAAGAGGGAAAAATCCTTATCCCAACGCTATATAAATCTGAACCCTTGTTGTTATGGTGTTGAAATCTGTTGGATTATTGTATTGGAGGCAAAAGTTTAATAAAAGCCTATTTTGGAATTTAAAAAGTGTTACTATTGTTTCTCCTTGGTAGCTTATATGAGACTATTATTATTGTCTCACTGGTAGACATGAATGAGACATAAATGAGACATACCTTAACTGTTTCTCCTTTGTGTCTCCAGTATGTCTCACCCTCTTTGTCTCATCTATTGCTCCTAAAATTCACTAGGAGCAACAAATGAGAAACACTTAATTGTTTCTCCTGAGCTTAACACTAGCCATTACTGAGCAGCAAAATTTTCCTCTGGGTTGGTTCACTATGATCCTGCCTTGCCGCTTTCTCTCGCATGTGATGCTTCAGCATACGGGATTGGAGCTGTTATTCAGCACACAACACCTGATGGACAAGAGCATCCTGTGGCCTATGCTTCTCGAACACTTTCACAGGCAGAGAGAAACTACTCACAGATAGAAAAGGAGGCACTAAGTCTGGTGTATGGAGTGAAGAAATTTCACCAATATCTGTGGGGGCGTAAGTTCAATTTGATCACAGATCATAAACCTCTGCTCACGCTATTTGGAGAAAATAAAGGACTTCCAACAGTGGCAGCAGCACGCATCCAGAGGTGGGCCATTATACTATCTGCCTACGATTACAATATAATCTACCGCCAGTCCGAGGAACACGGCAACGCAGATGGTTTATCTCGTGTTCCACTTCCTGAGACCTCAGACAAGGGAACAGAGACAATGACAGTACACCTGAATGCACTAATCTGTGAACATCTGGAAGAGGCTCCACTGAGTGCAAAACAGATTGCCAAAGCAACGCGCAACGATGCGGAGCTATCAAGGCTGCACAGATACATCATGGAAGGATGGCCTAAAGAAATATCAGAGGAACTGAAAGTGTACCGTAAAAAGAAAGAAGAACTGTCTGTTGAACAGGGATGTGTTCTGTGGGGATTAAGAGTTGTGGTACCTACAAAACTGAGAACCAGAGTGCTTAAAGAGATCCACAGTGGGCACCCTGGCATTGTAAAAATGAAGTCCATTGCAAGGCAATATGTCTGGTGGCCAAATGTAGACATGGACGTGGAAAAGACCTGTAAACAGTGCGACAGGTGCCAGTTGGAGCAACAGATGCCACGCCCAGTCCCTCTGCACCCCTGGGAGTTTCCTGGAGAGGTGTGGAAAAGGCTTCATATTGACTTTGCAGGTCCATTCATGGGCCATATGTTCATGATAGTTGTAGACGCATACTCTAAGTGGCTGGAGGTTTTCAAAATGGGACCAATAACATCTGCCGCCACTATTTCAAGGCTTCAGAGACTTTTTGCGTCATACGGACTTCCTGAGCAAATTGTGACAGACAACGCCACAACCTTCACCTCAGAGGAGTTCCAACTGTTCATTAAAAGAAACGGCATTCTTCACACCACTGGTGCCCCAAGACACCCATCCACAAATGGGTTGGCTGAGAGGTATGTTGCCACATTTAAAGCAGGCATGAAGAAACTCGACGGAGAGGACTTGAGTGTTGAGGACAAAATCTCACATTTCCTCCTACGGTATCGCACAACCCCTAACAGTGCAACCGGAGAGTCACCTGCGGATTTGCACCTGAAGAGGCACGTGCGTTCCCGCCTGGATTTCCTACGTCCAAACCTCGCCATGAGGGTGAGGAGGAGGCAGTACCAACAGAAGGAGGAACATGATCGTCGAGCTGCCGAAAGACACTTTGATGTGGATGATCCTGTGTATTTGCGCAATACTGCAGGGGATAAACCAAAGTGGATCCCAGGAGTAGTTACACAGCAGACCGGTCCAGTATCATACAGAGTGCAGGGCGAGTCAACCGACCAAGTGTACAGGCGTCACGGAGACCAGTTGAGGCCTCGGTACCCGCAGGACGTTTTGGACACTGAGTCCCAAGGTTCAACTCAGTCAGCGGAGCCGGAGCGTGACCTTGCTGAGCCAGTCTCCGCAGGACCTGCCCTGCCACCTCCTGCGCTGGACCCACCGGGGCCGTCTGGTCCAGGGACAGTGACTCTGAGGCGCTCAGAGCGCACCATTAGACGACCGCCACGTTACAGAGATTAGAGATGTGCTAAAACTTGTTCTGTTACTCAATAGAGTTGAGAATTTATTTAAGTTAGTATGCATTATTAAAGAAATGAAAAATATGCATATGTTAAAAAAAAAAAAAAGAATGTTGAATTTTTGAGTTATAATGATACATTAAAAGTAATCTTGCATAACGTAGTAAGGGGGGAGGTAATGTGGTGTATTAACACTGTTATTATTTGTGTTATTACTGATCCTCGAGACTTGCCGTAGTTAGGGCCAGGAAATAGCCCTCATGTTATGCTGTGATGTTGTTCCCCGTACTTCAGCAGATAAAGAAGTAGAACGCATGCCTCGCCTCGTTATTCAAGTACACCACAAAAACAAAATCAAACGAGCATCTTCCTCAGCACATCATCTCTTCACCTGTCTGTCTCGCTCTTGCGCCCCGTCACTTGGCGCTCTACTGCGCATGTCTCCTGCAGAAAGAGCCGCTGTCCTGTCTGGGATCATGTCAGTGTCTTGTAGGATTTCAACAGGATTTGAGGCTCTCCCGGGGGTCGGGGTTAGTTGTATCGATAATGTATGAGTGGATGTCCAGCTACTGAAGTTTGAGACGTTTCGTCTCGTCATTTACGCCTCATCTGCATTTAACACATACGGGTCATTAAGACGTATCCCACTCACTAATGTTCATTTAGCAGCAGAACTTATTTTATCACGCAGCGATAAACTGTTTTAGTGCTGACAACAGCGCTAGCGAGTGTTCTAACTAACCCTAACCCATGTTCACCGCACAGACAGCGGCGCTTTCTGCGCTCAAGCTGCGCGCGCATCCACTGTGTTCATAGACGAATAATCCGTCCATATATGAGCCGCATCGTTGTATAAGCCGCAGGGTTCAAAGTGTGAGAAAAAAGTAGCGGCTTATAGTCCGGAAAATACGGTATATAACTTTTTTCCCCTTTCACTTTCTTTTTCCATAGACTATTACTACTACTGTTACTATCCCACTATTGTGACATTGTTGGTGTCATTCCAGCTCTGATGAAACACTAAACGTCTGTTACACTTAAAATCATGAATCATTTCCTATCAAAGTTCTTATATTACGCAAAATGGACTCTTGTGAGTTTTGTTGTTACCTCCTCAAAAACACACCTGCACTTGTGTTTTGTTTTATTTCATAAATTAGCTTCAATATTATCATTTATTGTGTATATTTTATTCAGCAGTACACGATACTTCAAAACAATAAACATGACGTCACCTGTTTGCCTCCATGGTGACAGGTAAGTTTAATGTCATACTGAGTAACATTCCAGGCATCTCCATGGAGACTATCAGGTTACAGACCCTCCACCAGAAAAGTTACATACTGCACTTTTAAGTTCAGAGACAATATTTAAAGGTTATATGATCTTTTAGCCTTGTTAGAATGTTGTTCCTTCCTCAAAACAGACCTGGAGTTGTGTTTTGTTTCATTCACATGTTTGAGTAACACTTTATTATTAGTCTGTCTACATCTCCAAAGCTCAACATGCTCTGTTCCACCTTGTGATGTCATGTAGTGGTAGTTTTAAGGTTGACTGCGCTACATTTAACCCCGTGTTTAATTGAGATTGACAGGACTGAAATTATCCAAATGATTCTAGTGAAGGTGTATGGAGTTTAGAAACACAGTGGAGCACTTCCTGTATTACCACATGACATCACAAGGTGGAACAGAGTGTTTTCTGTTTGAGAGAAGAACTGTGTGTAAGGTTTGTCTGAATGAAACAAAACACAACTCCAGGTCTGTTTGTGATGAGGAAACAACATTAGAACAGAGATCAGAAAATACCTTAATTTGGAACTTTGACCATTATATTATTTTTGTACATCACATCAATAATATAATGAAAAAAATGTTTCTCATTAAATAAATAAATAACAATATAAGAGTAAATAATAACACAACAGTGATAATAATATTTCCGCGTCACACACCGTAGATTTTAGCGGTTATTTCGATCTCCCTGCGTATCCTTTTTCTTAAAGTCCCTCTGAGTCACATTCTAGATTGCTCATAAGAAGAAATATAGTACAGAAGTGTGGTGAGCAGGGCCGGGGAAGGTTCAACAACAATGAAGCTAGAGAAGAAGTTAAACGGCTTTTAAGGACAGGCTGAAAGCAAAATGACTGGGGATTTTATGATATTTGTATCTTTAATTCTTAGGCAAAGGAGTGAAGATGGCGGAGCTGAGCCTAGCCAAGAGGAAGGAGAAGTGTGAAAACTGCACCAAACAGGTACTTTTTTGTATGTTATGATCATAAGATTTGACATTTTGACTATTTAATTGATATTTAGTGGTGTTTTTGTCAGTGCAACAAGAGGCAGACGGAGGATGGGGACAGCTCACACCATAATAACACAACAGCAGCTGAACAGGTAAGTTACTGCTTTGATTTGAGTATTTTTGTTCAATATGTCGCACTCTAAATAAATTAACTAATTACAAATACTAATGTGGCAAGACACTATTGAGGCCCATGACGTAAGTGCACTCACCTGACGCCCCGCGGCGCGGGCTGGTGGACTATTTAAGCGCTCCCTCCTCCGTAACTCCCCCTTTTGACCCACACGCTCTTCCGGGTTCCCTTGGTGGCCGCACTGTCCTCAGCTCAGGTAAAATCGCAAACTTAAGCTCCAACGCACCTTACATTCATACTTATGCTATCACCTCTTCTTTTAGTGCCGCTGCTCGGCCGCAGCTCAGCGCCGCATCGGTCCCTCGCTCCGTAGTGCGTAGCACGTAGTGCGCGCCCCATGCCAGGTAATGACAGGAATGCACGCCCGATACACCCATCAATTCACCCATGCCTAAATTCTTATACGTTTTTTTCTTTAGTTGTTGCACAGTTTGCACCTCACTCCCCTAAGTTTTTGCTCTTCGCCGCTGTGCCTCCCAAACCGTGGCGACAGTGCGGCGTGTGACTGGCGACCCGTAAAAGGGGTCTGGCGTCGATCAGTGTTTTGCTTTTACACAAGCCTGGGATTGCGTGCCATTTCCACCGTGGTAGGTTCGTCTGCCCCAGAATCTTGTACTGCAGGCTCTAATTTTAATCCCAGGATTTCACTTTTTAGGTGCCGGCAGTGATCCGCAGCGGCTCGAGCGCGCCGCTACTGCTGCTTTGCCTTCTGCTTTGTTCTGCTTTGCCTTCTGCCTTGCTCTGCTTTGCCGTGTTTTGTTTTGCCTTTTTTGCTTTGCTTTTCTTTTGTATTAGTTTTGTTTTTTTATTGCGGCTCTGCACGGCTTGGTTCTGTAGTGCTTAATGCTGTCTGTCTCTTTTGCAGCTTGGTGTCGCTGTTTTGTGGTTTTATCTCGTGGTGCTCACTTTTTAAGCAAATAGCTATTTTTAAATAATTCTAGTAATTCAATTAAATGTACCCTTTTAAAATGTGAAAAATAAAGACTGTAAATTATGGAACCTGGCTCCCTCTCTCTTGTTGATATGCTTATACTACTTCCGGCGCTGGCGCTAGCTAGCTGCCCGTCACAGCGCTCCCGAACTTTTCGTAACTTTTCTAACTTTTTGCCCTTAAACCGCCTCACTTTTGTAAATATTTTTCTCAACATTGTTCGTTAAGCTTGGGCTGCACTCGACGCTGCATTTTTCCGCACTTTTGGGGGATTATTTACCTGTCTCGGCTTAAAATGTGTACGGGACCCCGACGCCTCGTCTACACAATGGATCAGCTGATGGCGCTCCGCAGCGCTGTTGTGTTCCCCCGGGACAGGCATGTCATCCCCGAGGAGATTCTACGGACGACACGCCGTGGACGCCGTGCGGGACGTAAACTCCGGGAAAAGAAGAGACGCTGCAGACCGGTTCTCCCCTCCGTCGTCACGGGGAACGTGCGCTCCCTCGCCAACAAGACGGACAAGCTCGCGGCGCTCGTTAGATTCCAGCGGGAGTACAGGGACGCTAGCATCATTGTTTTTACGGAGACGTGGCTAACACCGCTAATCCCGGACTCTGCCGTCACCGTGGACAAGTTTCACCTGCTGCGCGCGGACAGGACGGAGGAGAGCGGGAAGAAGAAGGGAGGAGGACTAGCGCTGTTTGTGAACGAGAAATGGTGCAAATCTAGACACTGTACAGTGAAGGAGCAGATGTGTAACAAAGACATTGAACTGTTTGCTGTTAGCATGAGGCCATTCTACCTGCCCCGGGAGTTTTCACACGTCATCACACTGGCTGTGTATATTCCTCCCAGTGCTAACGCGGAGAATGCTTGTGACACTCTGCTCTCCTGCATCAGCTCTCTTCAGACTCGGCATCCACAGGCCCTCTTCCTCACCACCGGGGACTTCAACCATGCATCTCCCTCATCTGTCCTGCCAACATACACCCAGTATGTGACCTGCCCTACAAGAGACAATAAAACTTTGGACTTATTCTTTGCCAACGTCAAGGAGGCCTACATCTCATCACCCCTCCCCCCCCGGGAAGAGCAGACCACAACATCATCCATTTGAGGCCTGTGTACGAACCGCTTGTGCGCAGGCAGCCTGTGGAGCCCCGAGTGGTGAAGAGGTGGACAGCAGAGAGCGAGGAGGCTCTGAGGGACTGCTTTAGCACCACTGTGTGGACAGAGCTCTGCCAGCCTCATGGGGAGGACATCAATGCTATCACGGACTGTATTACGGACTACATTAACTTCTGTTTTGAAAACACTGTACCCTCTCGGACGGTGCGGTGTTTTCCAAACAACAAGCCGTGGATTAACTCGGACATTAAAGCTCTGCTGAAGGAGAAGAAGAGAGCTTTCAGGTCAGGGAACAAAGAGGAGCTGAGGACTGTACAGAAGAAGCTGAGGAGGGAAATCAGACAGGCTAGGGCCAACTTCAGGAGGAAGATGGAACAGCAGCTGCAGCAGCGGAATGTCAGGGAGGTGTGGAGAAGTCTGAAGAGTGTCTCTGGCTTCAATCCTCCGCCCGTCCAGACAAAGGGAGACCAACAGTGGGTGAACGATCTGAATTCACACTTCCTGAGGTTTGATCAATCACCCACCCCTCCCCCCGCACCGCTGCATGGGCTCACCTTGTCTCCTGCACAAAGGTCCAGACTGCCACCTACTCACACCTCTGCCTCAGCCCCCCAGCCCCCGAATCCACATCAAATACTCAGCCAGACCTCCAGCACACACCCCTGCTCTTTGTCTGTCACAACAGCTCAGGTTAGGAGAGAACTGAGCCGGATAAGGAGTAGGAAAGCTGCTGGACCAGACGGGATCAGCCCCAGGCTCCTTAAGTCCTGTGCAGATGAGCTGTGTGGAGTTATGGAGCATGTCTTCAACCTGAGCCTGAAGCTGAAGGTGGTGCCACAGCTCTGGAAGACCTCCTGTGTGGTACCTGTGCCCAAGACACCGCACGCCAAGGACCTCAACAGCTTCAGGCCAGTGGCTCTCACGTCTCATCTGATGAAGACTCTGGAGAGGCTCGTCCTGGGTCACCTCTGCTCTATGGTGAGCTCAGCGATGGACCCGCTGCAGTTCGCGTATCGGCCCGGCATCGGAGTGGAGGACGCCATCATCTCTCTGATGCACCGCTCGCTGTCCCACTTGGAGAGGCCCGGCAGCACTGTGAGAATCTTGTTCTTCGACTTCTCCAGTGCTTTCAACACCATCCAGCCGCTGCTCCTGAGGGACAAGCTGGAGTGGGCAGGAGTGGACTGTGACCTGGCTGAGTGGATCCTGGACTACCTCACAAACCGGCCCCAGTTTGTGAGAGCCCGGGGCTGTGTGTCTGACCTCATGACCTGCAGTGTGGGGGCGCCCCAGGGCACTGTCCTCGCGCCCTTCCTCTTCACACTCTACACTGCAGACTTCAGACACAACACGGACAGCTGCGTCCTGCAGAAGTTCTCCGATGACTCCGCCATCATCGGTCTCATCACAAACGATGACGACACGGAGTACAGAGGACTAACGCTGGACTTTGTGGACTGGTGTCACCGGAACCATCTTCTCATCAACGCGGGGAAGACCAAGGAGATGGTGGTGGACTTCCGCAGACGCCACTCTACTGCCCCCTCACCAGTGAACATCCAGGGAAGAGACATTGAGAGAGTGGACTCTTACAAGTACCTGGGTGTGCATCTGAACAATAAACTGGACTGGACTCATAACACAGATGCACTGTACAGGAAGGGCCAGAGTCGGCTCTATCTCCTGAGGAGACTGCGGTCCTTTGGAGTGAGAGGGCCACTCCTGAGGACCTTCTATGACTCTGTGGTGGCATCAGCCATCCTGTACGGTGTGGTCTGCTGGAGCAGCAGCGTCACAGAGAGGGAGAAGAAGAAACTGGACAAGATCATCAAGAAGTCCAGCTCAGTCCTGGGCTGTCCTCTGGACTCGGTGCAGCAGGTGGGGGACAAGAGGGTCCTGGCTAAACTCATGTCTATGCTGGACCATGAGGGTCACCCCCTGCAGGACGCCCTGTCTGCTCTGGAGAGCAGCATCAGTGACAGACTGATTCACCCTCGCTGTGTAAAGGAGAGATTTCGCAGGTCTTTCCTTCCTGCTGCTGTCAGACTGTATAATGATCAATGCTAATCGCCATAGTAATAATAACAATAATAACAATGTGCATTACTATTTAAAGTCACTACCTGCTACTTATTTATTTATTTAACCACCACTGTCCATCACTGCACTGTACACAATATTGTGATTGTAAATACTTATTATTATTTATCTTGTTTTTGATGTGTGCTCTTGTTTTCCTACTTTTTCTGAAACTTGCGTTGTGACATTGAAATTTCCCCACTGTGGGACGAATAAAGGATTATCTTATCTTATCTTATCTTATCTTATCTTACCTGTGTGCCTTATAGTTAAATTCTATTTCCTCAATTCGATTTGAGGTGGCGTTGCTGCAACACTTAGAAGATCATAGACATTGTCATATTCTATTGTGTTAATCCCTCGACTGCCACACTAACATTACTGTAACTGAGTACATTTTTTATATCATACTTTTTTGGGAGGATTTTTAAACCTGTCCTAGTACTTAGTTTCTAATCATATGAGTACTGAGTCTCTATCTGATTGGCCAGGGCTTTGAGAATATGTAAATTATTGTTTAAAACGACTAAATTCTACTGTTCGATTCATATAAAACACTGATCTAAAATCCTGCTAACAATCTGTTAAGAAGTAACTAGTTACTAGCACTAATATTTTTCATGTGTACTTTTTACTTTTACTTACGTAGTACTTGTACTTTCCACCACTGGGTATACTCTGCCAGTCAAAAGTTTGGACACACTTATTCATTCTAATTTTCTTTATTTCCATCATTATTTATACTGTAGAGTCTCACTGAAGGCATCACAACTGTGAATGACACATATGGAATGTAGTTTACTTCCTACACGCCCGCCCAGCTGCCTCTTCTTCAGATCGTTCAACGGCACTGCTGGTCTCAGAAATTAAGCACACGACTCATGAGGTGGTGCCCTAAAACTTGCATCAAAGCAAATCAGATCACAGTGCCGGCATAAACCCAAACAATCTGATTGAGATTAAAACAAATAGTCGTCGATCATTGGCAATTCCAAGTCAGTTTTCAACTTCACCCTCCTGAACTGTAGATCCATGCAAAACAAAGCCCATATTCTAAACTACACTTTCACCACTCATAATTTGGATCTTCTATTCCTTACTGAATCTTGGCTCTTCCCAGATGATTTATCCACATTCCCTGATCTCTGCCCATCGTACTGTAGTTTTTTAAATACTCCAAGGTCCTCCGGCCGTGGAGGCGCTCTAGCTACTGTTTTTAAAGACTGTCTTAAATGCAAACCGATACCTGATTGATCCCTACCAATATTTTGAAGTGCAACTTTTTAAATTGCAACTCACAGTGCCTATTCTATGCGCACTAATCTACAGACCAAATTCCTGACTTGTTGTCCTTCGTGTCTTCTTGTACTGACAGGCTTCTTGTTTTAGGTGATTTTATTCATATCTGCTGCCCCTCAAAGCCTTTAGTAAAAGATTTTGTAATGACAGCTGAACGTTTCAATCGAACCCAACTCATACAAACACCCACTGATGAAAAAGGACACATTTTAGACCTTGTCTTTACATCATGTTTTACTGTTTCAAATATAGATCTTTTTGACTGTGGTGTATCAGATCACTTTATGCTCACTTTGAGTGCCTGTTAACATTCCCCATAATAAAACCCTTTATTGCGGCGTATGTGACCCAAAGTTTATCCCACACGCCGTGGCAGGCTAAGACACGGGGTAAAACACTGCAGACGCGTAACTCAGAACAAATGCACATGTATTCGGTAATTGCTTGAGATGGTAGACACACGCGCACGAGCACTTACTTTAAAGCTGCTGCGGTCCGTAGCCATGCACCGATTCCTTCTATGTGCATATCTTTCCTGTTAAAATACAGTCAACACAAAGTTGCTCCCCGTGCTCACCCTGCCGCCATGATCCAAGGCCCAAACCCCTCAGCAGGTGAGCGCGTTCACATATAGGCCACACCACCGTGCCACCCCCAGCCACCGCAGTGTAGTGCACAGAACTAAAGCGCATGTGCATCAGTCACACAAGGGAAAGTATAGAAAACCCACATATGGCTCCTACACCCTTACCTCATAGCTCTACCCGATTGATCTGCTCTTCCACAGCTCCATGTTTCTCTGAACCGTTCACTGCCCGTCAGCAGCTTTGGGCCCAAACCCCTGCCTGGCCACAAAGGACTTAACTAACAAATTCAACTTTCTATTCTCCGAAATTCTGGACTCTGTGGCCCCCAAAAAACCCAGAAGACCCAAAGTTAAATGTACACCAACACCGTGGCTAAATGACTTTACTCGTTCACTTAGACAAGCGTGTAGAAGAGCGGAAAGAAGATGGAAAAAGGACAAACTTCATGTATCTTATTGTGGCATGTCGGTGTGCACCTTACCTGAGAGGTGATTGGTGGGTGTCACCGAGCAGTGCCCATAAAGCCTTGCGGGTGCGGCGCGCGAGACCATACGACTCTGATTTGGTGCGGCGGTGGCAGCGTTTGGCGACCGGCTGCTGCTCCTTGTTTGGGGCGCCTTTGGGTGCCTGGGCGCAGCGGTTCGGCTCACGCCGTGGGTTCAGGACGCCTCACTTGGGGTAAGTCACCCGTTGTCCTGCCTCTCATTCTTGGCTTCATGCCAAAGCTGACTCAAACTCTTTGACTCAGATCCTGAGCTGCAGCAGGAACACGCTGCCAGTCAACGTGGCGTTTCCCCTCCTCCTGCTGGCCGTGAGCGCGTGCCTTTCACCGGGAGGCGCGGTCTTCTGCGTGCGGTCCAGAGCACGGGCCGTTGTTTTTGTCCACTGACTGTCCAGTAAAAAGTTAAAGGTCCCACTCCTTCAAACAACTGAGTGCGCGCCCGGAGCCAGCAGCGTTTGGAGCCCGCGGGCTTCTGCCAGAGCGCGCTGCAGCTGTGGGGCGTTCAGGTGCGCTCTGTTAAATCAGTGCTCCTGTTTTACACAGGAATGGACATTTAAATTATTGTGGTCTCAGCAACAAGGACCATTTATGAGCTGTTTAATTTCTCTTATTTTATTTAATAGGTTAATTTCATTAAGTTTGGTGAGTTACAATTTATTCATTTTTGCTGCTTTATTAAATTTGAGTTGCTTTTGTTTGCATTTATAATTTGTTGCTGCATGTTTTGCCTGGTTTATTTTGAATTCTCATGGTTTATTATTTTTGAGTTCTATTCATTTGCATGGCTTTGTGTTCTTGCATTGTTAATAATTTGCCTGTTTAATTTGGTTCAGTATTTACAGCTATTTCATTGCTTAAATTGCCTGCTTGCTGTGAGTTTAATGTTTTTAACATTTTCTGTTTATTCCTATAGGCCTATAGGTATTTTAAATGACTGACAAAATAAAATAATTTCGTACTTTTCTAAACTTTGACTCACGTCTCATGTCCAACGACTTGTGCGGCCTTAAAGTGGAATCTGTGTATTGGTCCCGAGGCCATCTCCTCGGGTGGGCTTGTTGTGACCCTAGTCTTTCATCCGAATTATTTCTATCTACACCCCTCACGCCACATTATGAAATATTTAAATCTTCCTTAAAGTGCTATCAAAAAGCTGAACAATCTGCGAAAAGTGAGTATTTTTCCAACATCATTGAATCAAATGCTCATAAACCTCAAATCCTCTTCCAGACTTTAAACTCCCTACTACATCCTCCATCCTCACACGCCTGCCTCAACAAAATAAAATGGTCAATATTAAAGCACAGATCATTCGCCCCTCCAACGCTCCCCAAGTTATGCCCTGTGCTATCCACCACCTCGAATTTAGGCAAGTGTCTCCCGGAACTAACTGAGGCACTTGCACATCTCAAACCCACTAGCCGCCACCTGGACACTTTACCTGCAACTTTTTTTAAAGATGTATTTCCCTGTACCCATCCAAGTATTTTATCCATTATAAATTCATCTCTACTTAGTGGTGTTGTTCCTACATTCTTCAAACAATCTATTGTGCATCCACTCATTAAAAAGGATAATTTGGACACTGAGGTTGTATCAAACTACAGGCCCATATCCAAATTACCATTCATGGCTAAAATTTTGGAAAAAAAAAAAGTGTTCTCTCAAGTTTCAGCTCATGTTAACAGCCTACATATCTTCAACAAGTTTCAGTCTGGTTTTCACAAGCATCATAGTACTGAATCTGCTCTGGTAAAGGTCTACAGTGACATTCTTCTCACACTTTACTCCGGATCCTCAGCTGTGCTAATTCTATTGGACTTAAGTGCAGCCTTTGACACGATTGACCACCAGATCCTCCTAAAACGCCTGCAGCATGTGGTTGTGTTGCAGGGTTCAGTCCTAAAATGGTTCACTTCATCTCTGACAGGAAGATCCCTCTCAGTCAAAGTAGGCGAGAGAGTTTCTACTCCTGCTCCTATCCGGTGTGTGTTGCCCCAAGGCTCCATCCCAGCGCCTCTTTTATTTTCTTTATACATGCTCCCCTGGGTTTAATTCTAGAGAAACATCAGATTAAGTACCACCTCTATGCTGAAGACACCCAGCTTTACCTTCCTGTCTCCCCAAAAAATGGCTCGTCCTTTGCCACTCTCCATGCCTGTCTTGTGGAAATAAAAAAAATTGGATGTCCTTTAATTTTCTCCAGTTAAATGAAAATAAGACTGAAGTTATTCTATTTGGACCTTACACTGACACCCTCACATCTGACCAAATTTGCACAGTTCTATAAAGAACCTTGGAGTTTTAATGGACTCTCTTTTAAACTTTGAGAAACAAATCTCAAATGTTGTTAAAACATTGCTTTTCTCAGCTAAGACAAATCTCTAAATTAAAACCAATCCTAACACGCAATAACTTTGAAACAATCATACACGCTTTTGTCACCAATAGACTGGACTACTGCAACTCGCTATATTCAGGCCTCCCACAATCTTCCCTCAGTAGGTTAATGTTAGTCCAAAATGCTGCTGCCAGACTCAGCCGGTCCAAAAAGAGAGACCATATCACACCCATCCTAGTCCAACTCCACTGGTACCTGTTCAATACAGAACTGATTTTAAAATGTTATTATTGTTTTTTAAATCACTCAACTCACTGACACCACAGTACATCAGTGATCTTTTTATTCTTCAGGTTTTTCATTCTTTAAATAAAAAACAAGTTTTTAAACTTGGTA
Organism: Taenioides sp. WSHXM2023; assembly: GCA_029959045.1. Taxonomy (NCBI): domain Eukaryota; kingdom Metazoa; phylum Chordata; class Actinopteri; order Gobiiformes; family Gobiidae; genus Taenioides; species Taenioides sp. WSHXM2023. The sequence continues at coordinate 22,348,492 of CM057104.1, read as the reverse complement.
AAACGGTGAGTGGAATTCTCGCCTCACAGAGGGCCGCGGGTTCGAGTCCCGGGCGGGTCAGTGAACCATGTGGAGTTTTCATGTTGTCCCCATAGACTGATTTAGGCTAATATTATATAGCTTATGTACAGACTGTTATGGTCTATGCTTATCCTATCTCTGTTTTCCTTGTCTTCTTTAGCTGTAAGCATCAGTGCATCAAGTTCAATGTAGCCTTAGCCTATTTGAGCCTGGAAATACTTATTTATAGCCTATTCATCATTTTATTAGTAATTTATATTCCTTGTAGGTCATCCAGCAGAAAAATCTGCCATTAGGGGGTCTTCTGCATGACTATAAATATTTAGTTATATAGTTTAAACATAATACATTTAAAACAGACCTATTATTATCAGATTTTTTTTGTAAATGACTAATACAGTAGTATTTCTGCTTGTCTAATTAAATGTTCTATATGTTCAATTCACACCCACACAAGATAGTGTCCAAGAGTGAATCAAATCACTGCCCTGAGAACGATCCCCTCTCTCTGTCCTCCACAGGGCAGAGATGCCAGAGCGTGGAGTGTGCTCAGGAGGTGGGGCCCTGGGTGTGCTGTGTGGGAGGGGGGTGGGAATGACACCATCTCAGTGGATCAAGGGAAACAGGATCTACTTGAGAAGAATAAAAAGTACCATCAAAATTCCTGATATCAACATTTGCATCACTGGGGTGAATGTACGCTGTAACTTCATATGAGGATTTTGCATTTATGGACTTTTATAGATTATTATTGTCACTTTTTAGGTCCATAGAACTATAGATCCATGGTTAGGTCAAACTAAGGCTAAAATGATTTGTAAAAAGATGTCTAATGTCTTGTCTTGAAAAGCACAAGCCAATGCATTCTCATTCTTCTTCTTATTATCATTATTATTATTTTAAAAGTGTGCGTGGCAAAAGTTCTCAAACCTGCAAACTGCACTCACAAGACTACAACTGCACAGGAGTTGGTGCAAAAACAACTATTTATGTGGAAAAAAGTTGGAAAACAATGTATTTGTATAAAGACAGATTAAACTTGTGAATCATGAGTTTAGTCTGCCTTTTTACATATAAATATCGAGCTGGATCGAGTTGTGTTCAGTCCACGCATCAAATCTACATGTAAAGAATCAAATATGTGTTTACTTACTGGTGTAACTGAATGTATGATTCTTTCAGTCTTCTTCATCCTGTCCTCAATGCTTCAAAATTCTGCTTGTTTTGATTAATAAACCACACAAATGAATTTGGATTTCATTTTTAGGATTAGTGTTTTTTTTTATATTAGATTTTGGTTTGATTCATTGTCTTTCCCGGGTCTTTTCCAGGGTCCAGGGCAGTGTGTGAAGACAAAACCTGAATATTATCGCCACATGTCGTGCACATTTCTGTTTTTGAACAGAAGATAATAAGCAATCAGCAATTAGATGCTGAAATGACACTACTATCCCTATTTAGTCCTGTTTTCACTACTGTGGGACCAAGTTGTTGTTTTGCAAGTAAGTTAAGTAAGTCTCAGGTTTTTGACCTCAAGTCCAAGTCAAGTCTAAGTCAAGTCAAATATAGGCTGACTAGTACTTGCACATATCACAGACTGTATAAAGAAGTCAACTACGGGAAAGTGATGTGTCAGTCATAGTGTTCGACACTGAAAAGCAATAAAAAGCATAATTCACCTCCTTTATATTAAGTGTTTAACTTTTTCTATTTTTAGTAGTTATTTTAGATACTACTACCATCATTACTACTAACACACTGTGCTGTGTTCAAAGTGTGCCAAAAAGAGTCACTACACTTGTGGAAATGAGAATGCTTCTGAAGGTGTTTTCCCCTTCACTCTAGTTCGTCTCTGAACCCCGGGCCCTCAGAGATGCTTTACAAACAAAGAGGAACAATTAAAGCTTCCTCTGTTTGAACACGGACCAAAGCTCTCGTGAAATCATCCCAGAACTCTGGCTGTGTCAATAATCTTAAAATGAAACAACAGTCAAAAGAACACTTTTAGTTTATGTTCAAATCACTTCTGAACCAAATTAGCAACACAAATTTGAACTAATCGTTGTACAGAACGCTTTTTACAAACCGGTAACGGTTTTACCACCGGTAGCACCGACGGTAACAGAAGAGCAGAGCCGTGACACACTATCAAAACAAATACGGTAAATATGTCCAGAGGATGGAGAGCGTTTGTGGAGGAGCGGCTGAGTGCGTCTGCTGAGGACATCTGTGCGCTGTTGGAGAGCAGGATAGCGGACTATGAGGAGGAGCTGCGCCGCTCCAAACACGAGAACCAGAGGCTCCAGCGGCTCTTGGACTCGGCTCTGAGGGCTCTGAGCCCGAGAGGTGTGCTCGTCAGAGCCGGTAAGTCTTACGGATCGTATGGATCCTATTTTTAGCCTATGGGTGTTAAAAAGTATGAAAAATGCATATGATGTAGAAAACAGCTCGTTAGAAACATGCGCCATGGCGACAACGGCAGAAGGACCAGTATGAGTCCAAATCACTTCAGATATGTACTCAAACGTATTTACAACTTCATGGACAGAAAAGACACCCCATCAGCCTTAAAGTAGACTACAGACAAGTTCACAGAGTGTTCATGACACAAGACTGCACGTGTATGTGTAAGTGTGTATTCTCTTCTCTCCTGCAGCTGTCCAGCTCCCCCCTCTGAGTCCTGCTCTGACTCCACACAATAAAGAAGAACACAACGTCAAACAGGAGGAAGATCAGCTGCAAGTGTGAGTCTCAGACACTTTCAAACTGCAATTCTTTATTGTGTATCACAAATATTCTTTATTGTATCACAAATATTCAGATTGGGTTTGAAATATACAAGTGTATCTTATATTTTTCAGGTCTGTCCCAGAGTTTAGTGCTGTGAGCGTGAAGACAGAAGAGTCCTCACCGCTTCAACAAAGAGAGACTGAGCAGAGAGAGGACACGCAGAGGGAGGACATCAGAGCAGAGACACATGTCCACAGAGAGGACACGCAGAGGGAGGACATCAGAGCAGAGACACATGTCCACAGAGAGGACACGCAGAGGGAGGACATCAGAGCAGAGACACATGTCCACAGAGAGGACACGCAGAGGGAGGACATCAGAGCAGAGACACATGTCCACAGAGAGGACACACAGAGGGAGGACATCAGAGCAGAGACACATGTCCACAGAGAGGACACGCAGAGGGAGGACATCAGAGCAGAGACACATGTCCACAGAGAGGACACACAGAGGGAGGACATCAGAGCAGAGACACATGTCCACAGAGAGGACACACAGAGGGAGGACATCAGAGCAGAGACACATGTCCACAGAGAGGACACACAGAGGGAGGACATCAGAGCAGAGACACATGTCCACAGAGAGGACACGCAGAGGGAGGACATCAGAGCAGAGACACATGTCCACAGAGAGGACACGCAGAGGGAGGACATCAGAGCAGAGACACATGTCCACAGAGAGGACACGCAGAGGGAGGACATCAGAGCAGAGACACATGTCCACAGAGAGGACACACAGAGGGAGGACATCAGAGCAGAGACACATGTCCACTCAGAGAGTAAGGGAGACACAGAGTACTCTTCTGACACTGACAGTGATGAAGACTGGAGAGCTCCACTCAGCTGTTCACCTGCACACAGGGATAGAGGGACTAATGGAGACCACCATAACCAAGTCCAGACCAAAGCCAGAAGCACCACTGCACAAAACTCACGTCTGTCCCCCAAATCCAAGTCTGCACCAGAGACCAGAGCCACTGTGGACAACGGAGACATGTCAGGAACTGGCGAAGGAGCTGAGAGCAGGAAACACAAGTGCTCTGTTTGTAACGAGAGATTTGGGTCTAAATATAAACTACAAAGACACAGGAGAGTTCACACAGGAGAGGAACCATTCAGCTGTTCAGTCTGTAAGAAAGTGTTTGCTGTAAGATCTACTCTCAAATCACATATGATGACACACACAGGAGAGAAACCATTCAGCTGTTCAGTCTGTAAGAAAGTGTTTGCTGTAAGATCTACTCTCAAATCACATATGAAGACACACACAGGAGAGAAACCATTCAGCTGTTCAGTCTGTAAGAAAGTGTTTGCTGTAAGATCTACTCTCAAAAGACATATGAAGACACACACAGGAGAGAAACCATTCAGCTGTTCAGTCTGCAAGAAAGTGTTTGCTCAGAATTCTAATCTAAAAAGACATATGAAGACACACACAGGAGAGAAACCATTCAGCTGTTCAGTCTGTAAGAAAGTGTTTGCTGAAAAATGACCGTATATATAAGTGGATTTTGCTGCCGCATTCCAAATAGGAAGTTTTCATGCGGCTCTTCCGGCTCCTACTGACCCTGGCTCCCATTGACTTGGACACTAGAATATTGTGGCCCCTCTCTGTAACTTCTGCTGTGAGCCTCGTCATTTTGGTCTTAAAATGTTCACGTTAACAAGCTCTACATGATTCTGTTTTTTTGTTTTCCGCTATTTTGTTTGTTAATACAATCCTAGTCATAATATAGTGCCTGGCTTCAAATTTGCTTAATTCTGCTTTTTATTTCTTCTAGTTTGTGTTTTTGTCACTTTATTCTACATTTACAATAGTTTTTAGGGATAAACCTGCTGTTGTGTTAATTGCATGAATTAGTTTCAGTATTATTGTTTATTGTCTATATTTTCTTCAAAAATATATCGTACATCAAAATGTGTAATCCTGACAGGCCTATTCATCTGTTCAGCCTGTTAGGACGCTTTAACATATGTTTATTCTCTGTTCCAAAATCACATTTGTTGAATTACTTTGTTCTTTTTAATGTATACATTATATTATCTTTGAATTTGAATGTATGTACAAACTGAATCTGTATATATATGAACTAATAAACCTAATCAGTCCACCGGTGGTATCTTCTGTACAAGCACACCCACAGAGGGCACTGTTATCTTAAAAAAAAAAAAGAAAAAAAAAAAATTGCTAAAAGGAAACGTGTCAAGTTCGATTCTAAATAATAATAATTGTACACTACTGGACTTCAAACATTTCATGACATGTTAACCAGGACTCCAAATCACCATTAGGCCCTATTTGTATGTATATGTATTGTGTGTATATGTTAGTAGTTAAAAAAGAAAAAAGTAAAGTTTTTCTGTATTGTTACTCACAAGAAATAACTTAGTGTATGATTTTGAATCTTATAGTAATAGTAATAGTAATAGTAATAGTAATAGTCTAGTATAGTATTGCTGGGTTTTTTATGTCAATATTAATTCATACAGATGGGGGGCAGTTCAAATTAATATTGAAGAAGCAGCTTGGATGAGCTTTGACCAAAATAAATTTTGTCCAGTTGACAAATTGAATTTCTCCTTTTGCCATGGATTCTACCTGGACAACTGAGGGATTCTACACACAATACTGGCCTATGGAATGTTGTGAAAACAGCAGTTGTTGGTTTATAGCCATTGTCGTCCTTTTATGGTGTTTGCTTTCAAGGTCCTTAGTATACATTACACAAATGGTGCTCCCCAATTCTTTCAACTAAATTACTATATAAATATAAAAAGTAATGGAAGCTTAGGAAAACACACACTGCATGTTTTCATATATTTTTATATTTTGTGGAATATGAGGCATTAAAAAAAAAAAGATTTAATATTTATTTTCATTGACAGACATTGGAGAGTAATCTTTCATGTTAGAATAAAGCACAGGCAAATAGGCAAACTTCAACCACATGTCGCGGTAGACCAGCTCTGTGCTGTAGGCCTGTTTTTTGCCAACATAAATTTAGATGAGTTTTGGCTTCGCGTTTCATTTTGCTCTTCTAATCAGCAGCATTGAGGAGGGGGTGTGAGTTACATGGAGGGAGGAGAGAGCGCAAAAAGGCGAGGAGCGGCATGCTGACGTGAGGCAGATGGACAGCTAGGATGTTTTCAAAAGTTTAACCTGCACTGTGATACATGCTGGTACTCAAGGGTACACGCTGTTGCGTACAAGCTGTGCGCGCTGGGGACACGTGTGGTGACGTGCTGCGCAGTGTCCGCAGGTTCCAGACGAGCGCACAGGCTGCGGTGAGAAGCCCCGTGCGTCCCGCACACCGGGACAAGTTTATTGCCGACGGCAGCGGCCGTAATGAAATGTGATCGCACTCACCTCGTGACCAAGACCGGTCTCGAGTAGGTCTGCTACGACGCTACGATCTACACACACTACCTTGGCGATCGACTGGTAGATCGCGATCGACGTACTGGGCACCTCTGTTTTAGACTTACCTAGGCCTTTAAAGAAATTCCTTGAGGAACTAGTACTACCAGTACTACTACGGCTACTCTTAGCAGGTAGAGTTGTTCTGTCATGTTCATCACATCCAGAAGAACTGGCCACTGGATAGTAATTTTCTGTTTAGAGAAAGAAGCAGTTTCACTTTTTGGACTTACCAAGGAAATTAAAAAGTGAAGACCTAGTTGTAGTAGTACTATTATTACTTCCACAACTACTATTTGAAGCAGACAGCTGTCCACAGTCCTGGCTGGTGTGGCAGAAGATGGTCTCTTGAAAAGTAAGAACTATACATGTAATGTAATGTAATGTAATGTAATGTAATGTAATGTAATGTAATATAATATAACGTAATGTAACATAATATAATATATATGTAATGTATAATTTTAAAATATGCATTTTATTGGATATAAACTTTTATTGTGACTGAAAATAAAAGTACGTTTTTAAAGAGTTGACTTATTGTTCATTTATTTCTAACTAAGTTATTTCATTATGTGTTGCAGGCAGAAGGCAACTGAAGACAGTGCGAGGATCATTCCCTGTACCAATGTAATGACTACAGAACGATTCATAAAAGCTGCACCCAAAATATGAACCACCAACCCGACTTTTGAAACTTGTATTATAATTAGGGGTGGGACATTAACACGTTAATTACGATGAATTAATTTTAAAAAATGCATTAAAAATATGAACACATTTATTGCAGTTTGCATACGGAACGTATATCAGTGCACCATGTCGTGGTACGTCAATTATACTGACGCACACAGAGTTCCATCTACAACAGTGGAGCATGAGAGCGCTCTGGGTCTGCTGGACGGTACATTTCTGTTTAAAAAACTACCCGATGGAAGTGTTGACAAAGGTGTTGTTTATTGCAAACTGTACAGAAAAGAGTTTGCAGGACGTACACTACGGTGAGAAGGTAACACCATAAAGTAAAATAGCACTTTAACTTTAGTGTCTTCAATTTTGGACAGGGGTCTTACCTTTGTCTGCTATTTTGAAATGAAATGCAATGTATTTTTTCCAGACATTTTTCCAGACATTAAGGGCACACTCACACTAGAGCCGTGCCGTGCTCAAGCGCGACTGCGTAGGGTTCCATGTCCCGCACTCACACCTGCGCAACCAAACCGAGTCACAGCCCGATGACGTCATCACGCAGAGCTGTTTGTTTACATGTCGCACAACAGAGCTAAAGCTTTAGCGGAGAATATAAGTCTAGAGGCATGAAATGTCTATTAAATAGTGAGACAGATATGAGTCCTGGTGCGATACGCGCTCCTCCGAGAGTTTATGGAGATAAAAACAGCGCGGAGGAATGAGAACAGCAGGAGACGAGAGGCTGCAAAACTTCTGTCTCTGTCCACAGTCCTCATTGAAGCTAAGTGTGGATTCGCGTATGTTTTGGAGCGGACTTTATTCACTGTTTTCCTCTTATGAATAACATTAGCACACCTGACAGGGCTCTTTAGTGAAGTCTTTTGTGCGCATGTACATGAGCAACCGTGCTGTGCTTGGGCACGATTCTAAAGTGCACCCTAAAAGAGCTTGAGATTAAAAATCATGTCTGTGTGCTTACAAAGCCTGTAAATAATTAGGTTTTTTTTAAAAAATCAAGTCCCACCCCTAATTATAATATGTAAAACCATATGTGAAACTCATTAATGACTGCCTTTGGAAAATGTGAAAGATTTGAGTTGGAGTTATGAATATTAGCCAAAACTATATGTGCGATTACAAAGAGTTGAGGAAATAAAATTGAACCTATACAAAGGTGGATTGGTGAAATGTAAAATTGTATGGGACTAAGGGGAGTTGTTCTTTTCCAAGACGATTCCAGTTTTACTGGACTTATCAAGGCCTCTAAAGAAATTCAAAAGTCTTCCCGTCGTCTGGCGCTTTCTTTCTTTCACAGTTTTTGTCTGTTGTCTCGGTCTTCTTGCTCAAATCCTCAGTGAACCGCAGGCCTTTTGCTTGGAGAAAAGCGCAGTTCTTGTCCGCCTTCCACAGCTCCTCCTTGTGTCGCCGGGAGATGAACCTGATCTCCAGGTCAGCAACACGAGAGAGGCACTTGAGAGACGTCTCCTCACTGTTTGAACGTCCATGGATCACGTGAAGACGCGTACGTGCTGACGTCAGTGCGCACGTGCTGCTGTTGTTATTTTTGTTGCTAAGCGCGTGTTTCAAACGCACGTGCTGCATTTTGACCTTTGCAAATTTCGGCTGAGACAAGAACCTGCGTTCGTGAACTTGATCTGACGATTTCTTCATAAAACAGACAGAACTTTGGGACATTTTCACACAGACTGATACTGACCACCCCCTGACTCAGACTTAAAGACTCTTGAGAGGAAAAAACGTGAGGTTTGTGACTTTCCGGGTTCATATGTTAATCCTTTGGGATTTTACCATGTTACACAAAAAACAACCAATATTTGAGCAAATTACCCTTTTAACAATGCCTAGATCATGATTATGGTTAATTTATTCAAAGAAATTCCTTTTAATGCAAAATTCTAACCATAAGGAAACAGCCAAAGATGGTACTGACGTTAGGACACTCAGGCTCCAAAGTTTTCTCAGAGTTAATAAAGGTGTTATTGCGCATAAACGGAAGCATATATACATGATTTAATAATATGACACATTTATTACTACTTTAAATCTAAAAAAGATATAAACATGCTGCAGTCCAGAGGGCGTCTTGTGGTGTGATCTGAAACATCACATATTTAGAAAGAAAGTTACACACAAACCAGAAGGAGCTCATCTGACATTTATGCACCAGGAAGAGCTCAGGGATAAGGGTTTAAGATCCAGAACAAATTTAATAAAAATGTCTTATTTTTGTAAATCTCAACTTTTCTGAAAAACTTTGACTTTGAAAAAACTGTGTTTTAAACCAACACTGGAGACATATGAAGTCATTTATTAGAATATTTTGACATGGCAGATTTCTAGTGAATGTCCAGTAGGGGTGACAGGAGGTTACAGCACAGGGCATGTTAAAATGTCTAAAATTAAAAGAGCTACACAAAAAATGATGTTTTATTTTTGTCTTTATATTTGTTGTAAAACTGATTTGTTTTTGAAAATCATTTGCTACAAAGGAGTCTCTCACAGAAAAAAGGCATTAACAAAGTCCTCATATAGCCTATAGCCTATACAGTATATATTGTAGCATAATGTATGTATGCATAGAGCTGCTTTAAAGTGACGACTTTTATGTATATAAAAAGTAATAAACTTCATTTGTAAACAATTGCTATTTTGCCATTTGGTTCAAATTCAATTGAAATGTAAGAAAAGTGAGTGAGAAACATTTTGGTCTCTACAGTTTGTCTTTTGTCCCTCTGGGTTTGCTGTACTCTTGTATGTGCGTCCTGTTCATTTTGGCGTCTGACACAAATGTTTCTCTCCGCAGATTCGTGTGAGCCAAGGCCCACTACAGCTCCAGACCTCCAGGCCTCCAGACCTCCAGACCTCCAGACCTCCAGGCCTCCAGGCCTCCAGACCTCCAGGCCTCCAGACCTCCAGGCCTCCAGACCTCCAGACCTCCAGACCTCCAGGCCTCCAGGCCTCCAGACCTCCAGGCCTCCAGACCTCCAGGCCTCCAGGCCTCCAGGCCTCCAGACCTCCAGACCTCCAGACCTCCAGGCCTCCAGACCTCCAGACCTCCAGGGCTCCAGGCCTCCAGGCCTCCAGGCCTCCAGACCTCCAGACCTCCAGCACATGACCTCACATTTGAAACACACACAAACACACAAACGCAAACAAACAACCCCCCCCCCCCCCACACACAAACACACACACACACAAACACACACTTGTAAACACACACAAACACAGACTCACACAAACACTTGTAAAAATCACATAAACACACAAACGCTTATAAACAAACACACTAAAAAAGTCACTCAAACACACTCACACACACTTGTAAACACACACTCACACAAACACACACTTGTAGACACAAAAACACACAAACGCACACACGTAAACACTCACACAAACACACACTTGTAAACACACACTCACACAAACACACACTTGTAAACACACAAACACACACATGCACACACGTAAACACTCACACAAACACACACTTGTAAACACACAAACACACACGCACACACGTAAACACTCACACACCAACACACACTTGTTAAAACACGTAAACAAACACACACTCGTAAACACACAAACACTCACAAATACTCCCACACACAAACACACTCACTCACGCACAAAAGCACTCACTCACCCAAACACACACTTGTAAACACACTCACACCATACAAACACACTCACACAAACACTCGTAAACACACACACAAACTTATAAAAACACGTAAACACACACAGCCTCATAAACACGCACACAGAAACACACACACGTAAAAACACATAAACAAACACACACTCAAACACACACAAATGCACAAAAGCACACAAACATACACTCATAAACAAAGATACTCAGAAACTCACACAAACACACTCACTCACAAACACTTGTAGACACACACACACACACAAACACACACTTGTAAACCAACACTCACACAGACACACAAAGACACACTCATAAGAACACACAAACAAACACACTGTCAGAGCCAGTTTATATTTATTTAAGAAATTATTAATTTGATGAATTTATGTTATTATTAATCTGCACTTTTCTTTATTATTAAATTTGAGTTTGATGCTTTTATCCTGCTCGTCCCTCCTCCTGCGATCAGGTTTATCTCTCCACCTGTAGCAGCTAGAGAGGAGAGAAACTATTTTGTGACCACTAAAAATCTATCAAAAGTCAACCACAGAGAATATTTTTGTTCTTTAAAACTAAATTGATAAAGACAAATACTGGATCTCCGCGAGTGCTTATTTTTTATTATGTGAGTTACAAACCTCCTCAAGTAAAAGGGCACAACACACACACTTGTAAAAACAAGTAAACGCACACAAAAGCACTCACACATACACACTGCTTCCTTGTCTGCCTGCTGCTCCTGCTATGCCCCTGCCTGCTCCTGCCACTGATCCAGCCAGATCAGAGATGGACACTGAGTCTGGCTGGATCAGATCTGAAGGCTCGGTCTAGCTGGATCAGAGATGGAGGCTCGATCTGGCTGATCCAGGTCTCTAGCCAGACCCAGGCCCTCCTCCTCTTTTGATCCAGCCATACCCAGTGTCTACCCGGTGTCAGTCTTGATGCCGAAAAGGCATTTGATTCTGTTCGATGGGAGTTTCTGTTTTTGACCCTAAAATATTTTGATTTCAATAATCAGATTATTGATTGTTTGAGTTCCCTGTACACCTCGCCCACAGCTAGGATAAAAATGAATGGAGATCTGTCCAACTCTATCCTACTTAAAAGAGGCTGTAGGCAAAGATGTCCCCTTAGTGCAAGTCTCTTCGCATTGTATATTGAGCCTTTGGCTCAAGCCATTAGAGAATCAGAGCATTAGAGGTGTCACCATGTATGACAAGAAACATAAAATTTGTGTATATGCCGACGATGTCCTGCTTACACTTACTGAGCCTGAAACCAGTCTGACAGCATTATTATCTTAACACATTTGGTTTATACTCTGGTTATAAATTAAACCTTCATAAAACTCAAATCCTTACTTATAATTATAAGCCAAACAAATATCTTTTAAAATGTTTACAATGTGACTGGGACAACTGCATAATCAAATACCCAAAGAATCCGCTGACATTTTTAAACACAATTAAACATAACATCTAGTGTGAAAGCAGATTTGGAGCGATGGTTACTGCTCCCAGTGAATCTGCACAACAGAATTGAACTGATAAAAATGACTATTACCTAAACTGCTATATTTATTTCTACCGGTTGAACTGTCCTCTAGGCAATTTACAGAATGGAACAGAGTGATTTCATATTTTATTTGGAACAAACAAAGACCAAGAATAAAATATGAGACAAAGCAATTAGCTAGAAAAGATGGAGGCATGGCTCTCCCATGTCTTGAAAGTTATTATAAAGCTGCACAATTCAGAGTTTTGATTTTGTGGTGTGACCCTTTTAACGATGCCAAGTGGAAGGGAATTGATCAAGCAGAGGCTGGTATTCCACTTCTGTCTATTTTAGGAGATAAACGAAAGATACAGTTAATTTTACACCAAGTAAATGATTACATAAAAATACCACTGAATGTTTGTCTTAAAGAGCTTAGACATGAGTAATATTGTGCTCCCCAGCATATGACACCCAGTTTACCCCTGCCAAAATTGATAACAAATTTCAATACTGGTGCAGTAAAGGTATCACTGCATACTGGAAAATAACAGCTGATGGGGAAATAAAAAGCTTTCAGCAATTAACAGATAAATTCAAACTGGAGAAAGATGACCTTTTTAGACATCTCCAGTTGAGGCATTATTTTACTGCAAATATCAGACCCCAAAACCAAGAGAGTAATGCCTTGATTGGGCTTTTTTTTAGATGTGTGTAAAGGAAAACTTAATAAAAAGCATATCTCCTCCGCATACTGTGTTTTACAGTCAAGAAAAACAAGCTCTACCATATACATTAAACAAAAATGGGAAAAGGAGGCAGGGATCACTTTAACTTATGACGACTGGTTAAATATATGTAAAACCACTGTAACAACCTCAAGTTCTAACATATGGAGAGAGTTTATGTGGAAGAACACAGTGAGATAGTTTATTACCCCTAGAATTAAAGAACAGCAGACCAAAAGTGCGGAACAAGGTAAATGTTGGAGAAACTGTGGTCAATCACCAGTTGGACATTTTCACATATTCAGGCAATGTCCCAAAATTGCCTCCTACTGGACAGAGATTATTAAAAATATTAAGGTTATTACAGGACTGCAACTGGAAGAAAATTTGAGTGTATTTTATTTGGGAAACATACCAAATGGGCTGAGGAGAAAAGACAGATACCTTCTTCAGATACTACAAGCAGCCAGTAAGAAGGTGATGACGTGAACATGGCTACAAGACAAACCTCCTGCTATTTCAGAACGGGTGGACATAATCAACAAAATCCAGGTTATGGAACATTTTCTTTGAGACACTCCTCAGATAAAGGAGAACTGTACTGGAATAAGTGGAAATCTTACAACCAAAACAAAATGTAATGTATGTAATCTGTATACATCTGTGCAGAAGTCATTTGCTTGATGGCCTCCTATTTTTATTTTGTCTGATGATTATTGTGTTCTTCACTTCTGGAAATCAGTGTGTGGATGTGTGGTTTACAAAAATCAAATGTTTTAATAAAAATAAAGTAAAAAAAAAAAAAATGTCTGACATGTTTTGTAGATGGGAAAAGTTTAAGTTTACTTTAAGACATAGACGGCTCTTTTAGTTCTTCAGTTGTAATAACTGTTGCTGTTCAAGCACTCAATGTACCCTATGTATAGTATGTTTCATTATAATAAATAGGACTATATTTGAAATAAATTCTTGACTTTAGTTTTCATTCTTGCAAAAAAAAAAAAAGGAGAAAATTTAATTTGTCAACTGGACAGAGTTTATTTGGTTGAATACGTTTCGCAGCTCATCCAAGCTGCTTCTTCAGTTCTGGTCAGATGCTGGCGGACACTGCTTTATATCTGCCTGAAGGGAGGAGCTAATTACAATGAAAATTACTCTGAGACAACACATATTTAAATACAGTTACAGTTGGTCAGGTGATACAATATGGAGTCGTTAACAGTTTCTGTTAGTCATGTGAGTCTATTCAATATGGAATGGGAGTGGGGGAGTAGTTAGCATATCCATTCAGGGCCATGATGGGTGTTTTCACACCTCTGGACCTGACCTGGCTAGTCCCATTGTTTTCCCAGTTTGTTCCCATTGTTTTCCCACGTGTTGTTCAAGAACAACACGTGGAGAAAGCCCTCTCCGTTTGTGGATATCCTAAATGGGCTTTCAATAAAACGAAGAGAACAAAGAAACAGGACAACAGAGAACCAGAGCCCAGGAGAAAGGGTGTAACTATTCCTTACCTGGCTGGCATTTCCGAAAAACTACAGAGGATCTTCAGACAACATGAAATCCCAGTCTATTTCAAACCCACAAACACTTTAAGACAAAAACTGGTCCATCCTAAGGACAAAACACCGAGCCACAAACAAAGCAATGTGGTCTACTCCATTCAGTGTAGTGAAGACTGCAGTGAGCGCTACATTGGAGAAACAAAACAGCCACTTCACAAAAGGATGTATCAACACAGACGGGAAAACCAGGGTGGGCCGCAATCTGCCGTACATCTCCACCTAAAAGCCACAGGCCACTCCTTTGAGGACAGCGAGGTCCAGATCTTGGCCAGAGAAAAGAACTGGTTTGAGAGGGGAGTTAAAGAAGCTATTTTTGTCAAGAAAGAGAATCCTTCCTTGAACAGAAATGGGGGTCTCAGACATCATTTGTCTCCCATCTATAACTCTATCCTCAAACCTAAATCAAAACAAACTGGGAAAACAATGGGACTAGCCAGGTCAGGTCCAGAGGTGTGAAAACACCCATCATGGCCCTGAATGGATATGCTAACTACTCCCCCACTCCCACTCCATATTGAATAGACTCACATGACTAACAGAAACTGTTAACAACTCCATATTGAATCACCTGACCAACTGAAACTGTATTTAAATATGTGTGTCTCAGAGTAATTTCATTGTAATTAAGCTCCTCCCTTCAGGCAGATATAAAGCAGTGTCCACCAGCATCTGACCAGAACTGAAGAAGCAGCTTGGATGAGCTGCGAAACGTATTCAACCAAATAAACTATGTCCAGTTGACAAATTAAATTTTCTCCTTTTTTGCCATGGATTCTACCTGGACGACTGAGGGATTTTACTTACATTTTCATTCTTGCATTACAGTTATGGAATTTAGTGTTTGAATGGTATGATGTAAGTTTCTGTGATGTTTGTGAATGTTTATGTGCACTGAAACTTGATTTGAAAAAAATCGTGGATGAAATCGAAATTGCTATATCTGCCAGAAAAATCGCAATTCAATTTTTTCTTAAAATTGTTCAGCCCTAGTTCCCTCCATAGGTTTTCTATAGGGTTAAGGTCTGGAGTCTGGCTGGGCCACTCCATGACCTTAATGTGCTTCTTCTTGAGCCACTCCTTCGTTGCCTCGGCTGTATGTTTTGGGTCATTGTCGTGTTGGAAGACCCATCCACGACCCATTTTCAGTTTCCTGGTGGAGGGAAGGAGGTTGTCACTCAGAATTTTAACGGTACATGGCTTCGCCCATCCTCCTGTTGCGGTGAAGTTGTCCTGTGCCCTTGGCAGAAAAACACCCCCAAAGCCCCAAATAATGTTTCCACCTCCATGTTTGATGGTGGAGATGGTGTTCTTGGGGTCATAGGCAGCATTTCTCTTCCTCCAAACACGACGAGTTGAGTTAATGCCAAAGAGCTCGATTTTGGTCTCATCTGACCACAGCACCTTCTCCCAGTCACTCTCTAAATCATTCAGGTGATCATTGTTAAACTGCAGACGGTCCTGCACATGTGCCTTCTTAAGCAGGGGGAGCTTGTGATCACTGCAGGATTTTAATCCACTGCCTTGAGATCATTGACTTGCTCCTCCCATGTAGTTCTAGGCTGATTTCGCACTGTTCTCATGATCACTGAAACCCCACGAGGTGAGCTCTTGTGTGGAGCCCCAGACTGAGGTCGACTGATGGTCATTTTGTATTTCTTAAATTTTTGAACAATTGCACCAACAGTTTTCTCCTTAACACTCAGCTTCATCCTTATGGTTTTGTAGCCCATTCCAGCCTTGTGCAGGTCTACAGTCTTGTCCCTGACGTCCTTTGACAGCTCTTTGGTCTTTCCCATATGGGTGAGTTTGGAGTCTGATTGATTGACTGATTCTGTGGACACGTGTCTTTTATACAGGTGACTAGTTAAAACAGGAGTCTAATTCAGGTGATGAGTTGATTAGGAGAGTCTAACTGGTCTGTGGGAGCAGAACTCTTAATGGTTGGTTGGGGATCAAATACTTATTTCACACAATGAAATGCAAACCAATTAATATATTTTCTATAATGTGATTTTCTGGATTTTCTTTTTGATATTCTATCTCTCAATGTTAAAATAAACCAACCATTAAAATTATAGACTGTTCATTTCTTTGTCAGTGGGCAAACCTACAAAATCAGCAAAGAATCAAATACTTATTTCCTCCACTGTACTTGTAATCATGAAGGTTTTAAATGCATGTATTTTCATGAGCTTCCTTAGGTGACATTTAGAGTGGGACTAAACAGATAAACCACATTTCAAACAGAACCGCTAAACGGGGCAGTACCTGGAGGACTAAAGGGGAGAGTGAGGGGGAGGAGGGGCAGGGTCTGGTAGACTAAAGAGGAGAGTGTTCTTATTAACCCGCTCTACATGATCCTGTTTTTTTCCCCACTCTTTTGGCTGTTAAAAAACAAAATTATTTCTAATATGGAGCCTGTAACCGCTACCA
The DNA here is from genome assembly GCA_029959045.1 of Taenioides sp. WSHXM2023. Lineage (NCBI taxonomy): Eukaryota > Metazoa > Chordata > Actinopteri > Gobiiformes > Gobiidae > Taenioides > Taenioides sp. WSHXM2023. The sequence continues at coordinate 22,331,672 of CM057104.1, read as the reverse complement.
ACGTGAGCTTCATTTGACTGAAGCCGAACGCTCAGGGTGACGTCACACTCACTTAGTCCACTTCTTTATCCAGTCTATGGTCAGGACTGACCAATATATTATCAATTGAATCACCTGGGTAACACCTGTAATTGGAGAAATGCATGATAGATAAGTGTAATGCTATACTGTGGAATATTCCAGGCAAAAATAATAACTACATGGTTGACTCCCCACCACAAAAAGAACATTGTACATCTTGAATATCTTTGTTTTTGTCCTCCATTTATGACTTCTCTGATGGACTGTCTTGTTTTTCAGTGGTAAGGAGCTGATCCTGTCGTCAGGTGACAGGGTGAGGCTCCTGGTGGCCCGAGGTGAGCGGAGAACCAAAGCTCCACACACACAGCACTGATGCATGTGGAGAGAGGAGTGAGGACAGGCAGCTGGGAGACAGGACCCATTTGTGTGTAACACTTATGATTGTTAATAAATGTGTGTTTTTACATATGTGTGTGTGTGTGTGTGTGTGTGCGTGTGTGTGTGTGTGTGTGTGTGTGTGTGTGTGTGTGTGTGTGTGGTCATGATTACAAAACATAAACACTACCAGTCAAAAGTTTGGACACACCTTCTCTTCACCTTTTATGTTTACTACTTTCTGCATTTTATATGGAAGACATCAACTATATGTATCAAGGGATTTGGGATTAACTACTTTTTTTTTTTTTACATAAATATCTTATATTAAATTCCTCAAAGTAGTAAACAGTTCAAACTCTTGGCTTTCTCTCAGTGAGCTTCATGATGAAGTCTCCTGAAATGGTTCACTTCTTGAACTGTGCCTTGCAGGCCCAGGTCCAGACCAAACTGACTGAGGGCTGCATTTGTGTTTTAAAGGGGTGCAAACATAACACGCTTCCATTAAGTGGTATTATTTTGAGGCACCTGAAATGAGGGTGTTTAACTGAGGCTGCAGTGCACCCTTTTGTGACATATGACATGTGAACACATCTAGAAATATTGGTGTAAACTGGCCAATAGAATTTCATCATACATCAATAAGTGTGATCTGTCATATGAAAAACAGTCTAAACAGGTGTTCACTAATATTATGAATCCCTCATGTAGGCCCCGGTGGTGGTGGTATCCGCGGTAGACCTCCAGTCTCCGTGTAAGTCAGGATGCAACGCCAGTGTTTGTGCTGCCATCAAGTGGCCGCTAAAAGCATTACATCCTCAAGCCTATAATTGTGCAAATAAAGGCCTCTTTCAGCAGGTTTAAGAAAGCTGAATAATGGAAAAGCATAGAACCCAAAACGTGCTGTGGAATAAAAGAATAATAATGTAAAAGATGTTAGATGATTAAAAAGGAAAACGCAAACTATTAAAAAAATAAAATGAGAGCACCGAGCAGTCTGCAGTATGCACATTTCCTACATCCAAGGACTCGAAGGATCTTGAAGAAGACTTTTGTAAGAAGCAACTGTAGCAGTTGAATTTGGTCAGTTTCCCTCCAAGAAACATGAGAAACAACCCACCCACCTCCCATAACCCCCTGCACGTGCAGCGCGCCCAATCAGAGCGCAGCGAGGCCCGGATAAAAGCAGCGGCCGCGCTCCCGTCCCCTCAGTGTCCGCTCATCCCGGTCAGAAACATGCCTGAACCCGCCAAGTCCGCGCCCAAGAAGGGCTCCAAGAAAGCCGTGACCAAGACCGCCGGTAAAGGCGGCAAGAAGAAGAGAAAGACCAGGAAGGAGAGCTACGCCATCTACGTGTACAAGGTGCTCAAGCAGGTGCACCCCGACACCGGCATCTCCTCCAAGGCCATGAGCATCATGAACTCTTTTGTCAACGACATCTTTGAGCGCATCGGCGGAGAGGCGTCCCGCCTGGCGCACTACAACAAGCGCTCCACCATCACCTCCAGGGAGATCCAGACCGCCGTGCGCCTCCTGCTGCCCGGAGAGCTGGCCAAGCACGCCGTGTCCGAGGGCACCAAGGCCGTCACCAAGTACACCAGCTCCAAGTGAACGGCTCCACGACAATATACACACAACGGCTCTTTTAAGAGCCACACACTCCACTAAAGAGCTCCTCTGTTCTGTCTGCTCGTATTTTCAATATAATAACTGTGTAAATTAAATGACTGGACCATCCTGTGCACTGCGCCTTTAAAGTGCCTAAGACAACTTTTCTGCAAGAGGCTCAGTCATCTGCTGCTCTCCAGGCAATACTCCAAAGAACACAAGTCATGAGATTACTGGATATTCACTTGGACAAGTTTTATTGCAAAAGTGGGGATGAAGCTATAATTTCAGGCCACACTGTCAAACATTTCAGGCACAGCAAAACATCTCCATGAAGACAGCAGGTGGCGCAATCTTCTCCAGAAAAAAATGATATAGTGCACCTTTAACTTGAGGACTCTTTCATAAGAAGGCTTCTTTAATCCATGACACACTTACAGTGGGACTGTCAGCTGGACCATTAGTGGAGCCCCGTGGTCTCTTACTGTCTGCAGTGCGACAGTTAGCGGGTTAGTTATGAGTTCACATGAGTGTTTTCATGTTCCCTCATTCTCATACAGCATACAGGCCGACTGCAGCTGCAGAGGCTGCACTAGCACTGATTCACGATTGTCTAATGTTTTGTCATTGTCACATCACAATCATTATCACTAAATACTGGATTAGAACATGATTACCTCATACCTGGGGACACAGCCAGGTCGCGTTTATGAAATGTAAAATCTAAGTCTTATGTATTGTTCCTTTAACTTAAACATTTAGGCTAGAGCCTAGTATAATATTCTGTAGTCTAGTATAATATTCTGTAGTTTAGTATAATATTCTGTAGTCTAGTATAATATTCTGTAGTCTCAGTGCTTTTTCTCAAACAAAGACTTGATGTTCAATACCAATTTTGATACCACAAACTAATGAAAATGCTCCATTTTAGACAATACACTGTTATTTTCAGAACATTCAGTTCAGTTCTGATCAAAATCAAGACCATTCTAAAGTTTGGTTCTATTTATGTCATTTCTACCATGTTCTAACGTTCCCTCATCAAAAACATGCCTGGAGAGGTTTGAGATGTCACCCGTGCATGTTTGAGTCATCTAGTGATCTCTCCCGTTCACCCTATTCCAACTCTTCTTATGGTTGGCTGTAAGATCTGTTCAGTGCTCCGCCCATAAGTCTACATCAGCCATGCTCCCACACGACAATTCTCCATAAATACACAAAAGCACGATACAAAACAATACACACAACTTCACAAACCAGCCAAAAGCGGTTATTTGATCTGAGCAAGAATCCATTGGAGTAACATAGGAACTTTCAAAATAAACGCTAATAAAATATATAGTGGTGGAACAGAACAAAATACTAAAGTGCTGTACTGTTTTAGAAATCTGAAAATTAAGATACTTTTTCATTTTCACTACTACTACTACTACTACTACTACTACTACTACTACTACTACTACTACTACTACTACTACAGTACATTTTTGAACTGGACTGAAAAGTAAAGTACTTTTCTTAAGCGTTTGAGACTGTGTGAAATGGCCAAGGGCTGATTTACAGTCCCTGACAAAAGTCTTGTCGCTTATCCATTTTGTAGAAACAAAAGCTTATAACCTGACTTTAAATTAATCGATTGATTTTAGAAATGTCTCATATGAAAGCTAAAACCCTCCCAAATTATGCTCAATATACTAAAATAAATTTGCTTCACTGAAGAAAGATTGATCATTTAATGAACACAGAAAGGTCAGATTTTGGCAAGACAAAAGTCTTGTCGCCTTGTCATATGATGCACCCAATCCTAGATTACAGCCTCACCTGTGATCAGTTACTGATCAATCAATTAGTGGGTGTGTATAAAAAGAACCCCAGCACACCAGACCTTCACATCAACTGCAACTTGACCTCTGACAACATGCCTAAGATCCACCCTGAGACCAAAGCGTTAATTATCAAGAGGCTGAAGACCAGATCCACTGCTGAGGTGGCTGACACCTTCAATGTGTCTCAGCGTCAAGTACAAAGAATAAGAAAAAGATCTGAAAAGACTGGAGATGTTTTTGACAAGCCCAGGTCCGGCAGACCCCGCAAGACAACTGCTCGGGAGGACCGTTTGTTGATTCGAAAATCCAAGGCCAGCCCCTTTTCCACTGCAGCAGAGCTCCACCAGGCCTGGTCACCTCAAGTCCCTGTGTCAACCAGAACAGTTTGTAGAATTCTGTCTCGAAATGGCCTCCATGGTCGAATCAGTGCACAGAAACCAGCACTAAACAAAAGGCAATTAAAAAACCGTGTGGCATTTGCCAAGGCCCACAGCCTGCTAAAAGGATGGACACTGGAAAAGTGGCAGAAGGTGGATTTCTCAGATGAATCCTCGGTTGAATTACATCACAGCCGCCGCAAATATTGCAGGAGACCTACTGGAGCCCGCATGGATCCAAGATTCACCCAGAAAACAGTTAAGTTTGGTGGCGGAAAAATCATGGTCTGGGGTTACATCCAGTATGGGGGTGTGGCAGACATTTGCAGGGTGGAAGGCAATATCAATAGCCTAAAATATCAAGAAGTATTAGCTACCTCTTACATTCCCAACCATAAAAGGGGTCAAATTTTGCAGCAGGATGGTGCTCCATCGCATACTTCTATCTCTACATCAAAGTTCCTCAAGGCGAAGAAGATCAAGGTGCTCCAGGACTGGCCAGCCCAGTCACCAGACATGAACATCATTGAGCATGTCTGGGGTAGAATGAAAGAGGAAGCATGGAAGGCAAAACCAAAGAATCTTGATGAACTCTGGGAGGCATGTAAGACTGCTTTCTTTGCTATTCCTGATGACTTCATCAACAAATTGTATGAATCATTGTCGAACCGCATGGATGCAGTCCTTCAAGCTCATGGAAGTCATACAAGATATTAAATATGGATCTCACAGCACCACTACTTAATTCACTGACGTTATGCAACATATTTTTGTATTTGAAGTAAATTATTTGTTCAATTTTCTGTAGGCGACAAGACTTTTGTCTTGCCAAAATCTGACCTTTCTGTGTTCATTAAATGATCAATCTTTCTTCAGTGAAGCAAATTTATTTTAGTATATTGAGCATAATTTGGGAGGGTTTTAGCTTTCATATGAGACATTTCTAAAACCAATCAATTAATTTAAAGTCAGGTTATAAGCAACGTTTTCTGGGTGAATCTTGGATCCATGCGGGCTCCAGTAGGTCTCCTGCAATATTTGCGGCGGCTGTGATGTAATTCAACCGAGGATTCATCTGAGAAATCCACCTTCTGCCACTTTTCCAGTGTCCATCCTTTTAGCAGGCTGTGGGCCTTGGCAAATGCCACACGGTTTTTTAATTGCCTTTTGTTTAGTGCTGGTTTCTGTGCACTGATTCGACCATGGAGGCCATTTCGAGACAGAATTCTACAAACTGTTCTGGTTGACACAGGGACTTGAGGTGACCAGGCCTGGTGGAGCTCTGCTGCAGTGGAAAAGGGGCTGGCCTTGGATTTTCGAATCAACAAACGGTCCTCCCGAGCAGTTGTCTTGCGGGGTCTGCCGGACCTGGGCTTGTCAAAAACATCTCCAGTCTTTTCAGATCTTTTTCTTATTCTTTGTACTTGACGCTGAGACACATTGAAGGTGTCAGCCACCTCAGCAGTGGATCTGGTCTTCAGCCTCTTGATAATTAACGCTTTGGTCTCAGGGTGGATCTTAGGCATGTTGTCAGAGGTCAAGTTGCAGTTGATGTGAAGGTCTGGTGTGCTGGGGTTCTTTTTATACACACCCACTAATTGATTGATCAGTAACTGATCACAGGTGAGGCTGTAATCTAGGATTGGGTGCATCATATGACAAGGCGACAAGACTTTTGTCTTGCCAAAATCTGACCTTTCTGTGTTCATTAAATGATCAATCTTTCTTCAGTGAAGCAAATTTATTTTAGTATATTGAGCATAATTTGGGAGGGTTTTAGCTTTCATATGAGACATTTCTAAAACCAATCGATTAATTTAAAGTCAGGTTATAAGCTTTTGTTTCTACAAAATGGATGAGCGACAAGACTTTTGTCAGGGACTGTATATATATATATATATATATATATATATATATATATATATATATATATATATATATATATATATATATAAACTTTGTGAAACTGACTGTTCACAAAGCTTCAGAGTTTGGTTACCATGGTAACCAAACTTCAAAGCTTTGAAGTTTTCAAAAGTTCAAAGTGCTTTGAAAACTTCAAAGCTTCGAAGTTTTCAAAAGTTCAAAGTGCTTTGAAAACTTCAAAGCTTCAAAGCTCTGAAAATCTAATAAGCCAGACTGAAAAATACACATATTATACATACTGTATACATTGAACCCACAACAAATATGAATGTGAACGGAACTCCCAGGCAGAGGTCTTCCTCCAGCCCAACAGTCAGGAGCCAGGACGGCCCCCAGGCTGGACCTCAGAGATCGTGGACATCCCCTGATCTGTTGAATGCAGAAAACACTGTATTTGTCCAGGACCCCGTACCCACCAAGAGCAGTCCGAACAGTAGTAGCAGTAGCAGTAGCAGTAGCAGTAGTAGTAGTACTAGGTCATCATTTTTTAATTTCCTTGGAGGCTTTGGGAAGTCCAAAAAGAATGAAACTGCCTCCTGCTCCAAACAGGGAGGTTGTGATGAAATTGAGCAGATGGAGGACAGAACCCCTTCACCTCCTAAGAGTAGCAGTGGCAGTACTGGTAGTACTACCTCCTCAGTGAGGAATTTCCTTAAACGCCTCAGAAAGTCTAAGACTGCTTCCTCCTCTTCACAGGAACCTGCTGAGGAAATGAAGGAGAGATGTACAGTGCCAAATTTTTATTATTATTATTCTGATGAGGAGCTGTCTTCATCTTCAGCTTCTTCTATTTCTTCAGCCTTCTCTTTAAGCAGTTCTGGGTCTTCTAGTTCTCCAAGGTGGTTTTTCGCGCCCCCTGGAGACAAGCCTAATGATGGCTTCCTGCCACCATTTAGTTGGAGGTCCCCTTGGGCTTGGTTGAGGGCCAAAACAATGTTCTGGGTCAGATCTAAGTTGTGGCCATGGTATGACAGATGGGTATTTGTGATTGTCTTGACATTAGCAGGAATCGCCATTCTGATTTTCTTGATCGTTGCCCCAATGTAAGTCATCGGGGCAACGAGTCACGTTGTAGAATTTGAGTAAAGTCATTCTAGGTGGAACAGGAATGGCATCTCTGTGCTGTTCAGGTTTCACGTGGCGGTGGCATGTAGCATTCACATGAGGCTAGTTCATGTGAATGCTCAGATAAAGACAAATACTCGATTTTAGGAGTATTTGTCTTTATCTGAGCATAATTTGGCCTTTTGTTTGATCTTAAAACAATATTTGCCAAACTACATAAATGCTGCTGGATTCAATGCTTCAGTTCAGTGCTGTTTTTTTTTTAGTATTTGGTCTGTTGTCGTTTTAATATGGGGTTACTTTTGTCTCATTAATATTCACAAATGCACAGAGGGTGATCTACAGATAGTCATTGGTTTGTACATGTGTTGTAAGTGTGTGTAAAAGGGGCGCGTGATCAAAATCAGACCTAGCAGAAAGGAACAAGTTCCCTTAGCCATAGATTTGGAGCATTTGTTTGTTTGACTGTTCCATATATTGTTCCATTGTGTCCCTGTTTGATTGTAATCACTGTGTGGTCATGTGATCAGAAAACCTTTCCAATGTTTAATGTGGAGAAAAAGGGCACAGTGACTTCTGTATCTTAAACAGAACACTTGCCATGAGGGAAAATATGTGTAAAATCCCTCAGTCGTCCAGGTAGAATCCATAGCAAAAGGAGAAATTTAATTTGTCAACTGGACAGAGTTTATTTGGTCGAATACGTTTCTCAGCTCATCCAAGCTGCTTCTTCAGTTCTGGAAGAACTGAAGAAGCAGCTTGCCACAGGGCTTTAACCAAGCCCTGAGGGAAATGTTGGAACCCAAGCGACTGCTGGCTATCTACCTCATTTCATGGTGGTGTGTGATGACAAACAAAGGGAGGACTTGGCACCTCCTGTGTCTCTTGAATCTCTTTTGGAAGCTCAATCACAGGCCTCTCCTTCGGAAAAATCTGTCTGGTTAACCAAAGGCGCAGTTAGGGACAGTGTAGGGCTTTGGAGAGGCCCTTGTGGTCGTCCAGCACTTCCTGTTGGACGTTTGTCTAAATCTGCCTTAACTGAAGCACATGGTCTTGCTCACGTCGGTGTTCAGCCCATGCTCGCTAAGCTCTCTATGTGGTGGCATCCACATATGTCCGACTTGGTATGGGAACATTGCAGTATCTGCCCCACTTGTCAATATTTCAATGCTGGGCCCACTTTAAAACCTCTGCCTGGCACCTTCACGCAGGCCTTGTGGCCTGGAGCTGAAATTTCTTTGGACTTTACAGACATGGGACAGAGGGTTCAAGGTAAGAGGTATCTTCTTGTGATTGTTGACTCATTCACAGGTTGGCCGGAGGCATATCCATGTGCTAAAGAAGATGCTACATCTGTTATTAAATGTCTGGTCAATCATTACATTCCTCAACACGGTTTTCCTGCCTTAATAAGGTCTGACAATGGTACCCATTCCTGTGATAAAGCCCTGCAGAAGGTTGAGCAAATTTTGGGTTTGACTCACAATTCGGCTCAGTTTACCATCCTCAAAGTCAAGGTTGGGTTGAAAGAATGAATAAAAATCTGAAAAATAAACTGGCTAAAATCTGTCATACTGCTGGCATGTCTTGGTTGCAGGTCTTGCCTATCGCTCTCCTGTCTGTGCGGCAATTAATCAACAGAGTCACTGGTTTTTCACCTTATGAACTTCTTACAGCCTGATGCCTGGCCCATGCTCTGCTATGCGCCCGGCGTTTGAAGTGCCCCTGCCGGATTTGTCTTACAGACCTTATTGGTTACAATTGCGTTCTCTTGCATCTGGTCTTTCTTCGCAGATCTACGGCCGCACGGCTCAGAAGTGGAGTGAATCAGGAAGCCTGGCAAAAAGTGGTATCATCTCTGTATGCTCAGGCCTGCCCCTGAGTAGGGCTGCCACAAACGATTATTTTGATAGTCGACTAATCACCGATTATTTTTTCGATTAGTCGACTAATTGATCCGTAAACTGACTGTAAAACATACAGCTTATCGCACCAGCATGCAGCTGATCAGGTCATTAGCTTTCTGCTTGAAGTAGGGCTTTGACTTTTGCCCAAAAATCATATTTGAAGTTCGTTTGTTTATTAATATTAATATTCAAATATATTCGAATATTGTATTAATATTTTGACCATTAAATGCCTTCAGTAAGACCAGGGGTCAGTAACCCGCGGCTCCAGAGCCGCATGTGGCTCTTTCATGGTTCTGTCGTGGCTCCCTGTGAAAATAATAATGAGTATTTAATTACATTGTATTTTTATTTTAGTTTGTTCGTTTTTAAATGTAAATCTAAAATTGTCGATAATGGTAATCTTGTAACATTTAAATAAAACGTTTTTAATATTTTTGTCACTCAAAACATGCGTCAAAGCCGCCGATGTGCGCCACCCGCACACACTGGCAGCCCGGACTTACCGGCACCTACATCAGCAGTATGATTTTCGGCCCAATGATGATAAATCCAAGAAAAGAAAAGTTTCTGAAGAAAACAGAACGCTTAATGCTACTGTGGGCAGATTCATTTGCTTTCACGGCTGATGAGACTGGATAAAAATCCAAACTTAAATTATCCACTGTCGCGTGTACCGCGTCACACGACAGTGGATAATTTAAGTTTGGATTTTTATTTCCTACGAGGAGGACTCAAATAATAATGTGTTTAATGCAGCTTTGCGCACATTTGTTTACGTTATACAGAAACGAAACTTAAAACCACATGGCTCATTTGCATAAACTAGAAGCGCTGAAAAATGCGGTCAGCTTCTGTCGGACTAAAGGGCAGGACTCAGTGGAATATGCGTGTTCTTTCTGTGACTGAGGGATGTTCTGCCTATGGTGAGTGTGTTCTGTGCTTCTATCGCGTTGGAGATGGTTCATGTTAAACTTTTCAGAGATTATACGTGTGCAGGTCGTACGTGTGCAGCGCAGTTCTTTATTTCACTCATGCACTTTATTTATGTTGCTACTGTTGTGATGAAAAGACTGAAAGGTGTAAATAATTCTCTTAAGACTCGCGCTTATGAGCTGTAGTGGAGGATGATGCACGTGTTGTAGTTCCGTCTGTGTGTTCAGTAGCAAAAAAGCATCGTTGTCGGAGTCATATCGCGCCTTCAGATCAGCTGACATTATTGTTTTCATCTCTTTCACTCCTGTCGGGTCATCGGTGGAGGGCTGGAGTTGTGTCAGAAGCTCATACTGCAGGGGGAGAACCGCAGATGCTGTTGGGTAGTTTTCCGTTGACAGCGCCTGGGTGGCTAATGAGCTCGCGATTTACAACTTCACCAGGTGTGAAAAAACGGAATCTTGAATCGAAAACAATGTTTACAAGCAAACACATTTACAAAAAAAAAAACAAAAAACCAAAAAAAAAAAAAAAACGGGTTCGAATATCTCAATTTTTTGAAATATTAGAATTATATTCGAATAACGAAGTTCGGAGTCAAAGCCCTACTGTTCACCCTAATATTGGCAGCTAACTAGCCGGTTTGCTTACCGAGACGACGGACCCTCTTCAGAATCATCCACAATGACATGCTTTCTCTTCAGATGCTCATGCATAGCCGTTGTGCTACCATGATACGCAAGTTCAGCTTTGCAAATGTTGCACTGCACGCTTTTCTCACCACTTTTCTTAAACTGCTCCCACACTTTGGAGCTTCATTTCCGGGTAGCCATGCTACTGTTATGGTATCATTTACAGTGAAATCAGGACTGACGCCAATTACCACTACTGCGCATGTGCGAACGTGTGTGTGTGTGTGTGTGTGTGTGTGTGTGTGTGTGTGTGCGTGGTATGTGACAGAAAGGCAGACGCGGCAGTGGAAGCTGCAGCCACAGTTTCGAGAGAAAAGCAAAGTAAAAAAAACAAACAAAAAAAAAACAAAAAACAATGTGTCGACTACTAAATTAGTTGTCGACGATTTTGTTCGTTGACATAATCGTGACTAATCGACTAATCGTGGCAGCCCTACCCCTGAGTAATCATTTTTCTCTCTGTTTACTCTGTTTACACTGATATATTGTTTACAGGGGGAAAGTCGTGAATGCCAGTTTATTTGTCTGTTTTTTATTAACTGTACTTTCACTGTTAACTGTACTTTTACTTTTACGTTCACAGGATGTGGCGGATGGAGATACGACGACTAACAGTACTGATGTGGCCAAACTTACTCCAACACATCATCAAGGGAAAAGGGTGAAACGATTCACATTTATACCAAATAACACAGCTTTGATGGACGACTGACCAAAGCTATAGATGGACTGAAGACTTTAAATAAACGCATGAAAGAACAATCAGGTGTTGATACTACATTCTGGGATAACTGGATGAGTGTGTTTGGTAAATATCAAACTTTGGTCTCCTCAGTACTATTGGCCGTAGCGGTATTTGCCGCACTTTTGACTCTGTGTGGGTGCTGTTGTGTCCCGAGTATTCGGGCCCTATTAACCAGGTTAATCACCACTGCTATAGGAAATGATCCAAGAGGTCAGTATATGGCTTTACAGGTGATTCCGGATGAAAAAGACGGTGTGAGGAAGGAGCAGTCCTGTTTAAGCTAATGTAGAATTTAATGTTTTACTTTGAGTTGTGTGCCATGTTGATTAATGGGAAGGTTAAACGCTCCAGGATTTTCTATGCAATGTGCAGTGGGGCCTGAACACTGGAGGGGTAAGCCATGGTAACCGAAGGTTTCATATTTTATTTTTATACATTTTTTACATGTAATACCTCATTTGTTAACTCAGGGGATTGGTTTAGGTGTGGCCTCTTTTAAGAGGCCAAGAGGGGGAATGAAGTATATTTGATGTTTTATTATAGAAATAAACATGATGTTTAATGAAGTTTACATTTGCAGTATTACACATGGTACAATGCTTGACTTCACAGTGACCATATTGCATTCTCTGATGTGCGCCCCTCACCCCAAGAATGTGCGCCCCTCACCCAAGGATGTGTCGACTGGGGGCGTGGTTTTGGTGTTTGTTTTGTGTTCAGGAATGCGGAGGTCACGAAGCCTAGATGACCAGGAGACAGGCATGGAGTGGAAAAGTACTGGTTACCTGATACAACGCACTAAAATTTGCATATTCATGAACAGAATGTATAAAACTGTGGGTCTCAGATAGGGTGGGTGTCTTTTCACATGTCTGGTGTAAGCCCCACGTAATCGTGTGCAGGCAGGGATGTTTTGAGGAGACCCGGATATATCTGTATTAGATTTATACTGTCAGGGAATAAACTTTTGGGAATTTTGACAGCTTGAGATTGGACCTTTCTTCCATTTGAATGTGCACCCCAACAGTTTGAAATCGACTGGTATGTCATGTTGTCTGAAGATCCTCTGTAGTTTTTCAGAAACATCAGCCAGGTAAGGAATAGTTACACCCTTTCTCCTGGGTTCTGCTTCTCTATTGTTTCTTGGCTCTCTTACTTTTATGGAAAGCCCATTTAGGACATCCACAAACAGAGAGGGCTTTCTGCACATGTTCTGCAAAGCAGGTATTGGTCGGTGTGTGTGGGCTTCCTGAAGCCCTCTACCTGGAGTCGCTGGTCTTCTCTTATCGTTACTGCACAATCCAAGAAAGCCAATGTGTTATTCTGTAGATGTTCAGATCTACAGAATTGATATGTGCACCTAAAAGCCTCGGGCCACTCCTCTGAGGATAGTGAGGTACAGATCTTAAGATCTTAGCAGATCTTAGCCAGAGAAAATGAATCTGAACGTGAATCATTTAGGAAGTATCTTTCTCAAAGGACAAAGTACTTTCTATTAACAGGAATAATATGTAATGGGAAAGATCTCCAGAATGGTCATTTTAGAGTGACATGATCCTGTCACAAAGTGTGAGTGTGCACGTTCTCGTCATCTGAACTCACACTGAAGCAGCTCCATAATACATTCGTTTGAATGGCCATCATGTTTTTTCAAGAAAAACCAGAATAGGCCCAAGTCTAGTGGTCTCACCTCAGACATGTTCAGTGTGCTTGAACATAAAAAATAAGGATGCTAGCTGCTAACATTCTGTTCTTACTGAGGGTTTTAGAGCAGATTTTACCTGCTCTAAAACCCTCTAAAACCCTCTTATTGACACCAATGACCATGCCATTTTTTGGTGTCCATGTAGATGTAGGTGCATTGCCTGGAATGTTATGCAGTGTACCATTATCTATTGTGCATTTATTCAACTACAGGAGTTTTGCTTTGCTAAAAATAGGTACTGATGATGTCTCCATGGAAATTGTTAAGTTTCATACCATTCTGTGAAACAAGGTAAAGCAATAACATGTGCAAAGTAGAGCTGCACAATATAATGCAAAAGTATCACCATATTGTGATACTGGCTGATGCAACAATCTATATCACAACATACTCAATATTCCACAATAACACAAATGTTCTCCATCTGTTTTTAAAGGTGCCATATACTGTAAAAGTAACTCTTGTGAGCTTTAAGGCATGTAATGCTGTTATCTCATCAAAATCATTGCCAGGGGTGTGTTTTGTTTCATTCACACATGTTTGAGTAACCCTTTATTATTAATCTGTCTGTATCTCCAAAGCTCAAAATGCTCTGCTCCACCTTGTGATGTCATGAAGTGGTAGTTAATAGTTCTTGCCTTAAGTAAATGGTAAATGGTCAAATTTTTATACAGCGCATTTCTACCTTCAAGACACTCAAAGCACTCACCCATTCACACACACATTCATACACCAGTGTATGCAGACAGTGGGAGTGAGGTGGGTTAAGTGTCTTGAACACTACGATAGCGTTCACTTGTGGGAGCTAGAATTGCACCGCCAACCTGTGGGTGGGGGGGACAAAGTTAGTTAGTTAGTTAGTTCATTTATTTGTCTCCCATAGGAGAAATTTCTTTGAAACGGGAGGGGCTGCCCAAAGTACCACTCACATACAAGCACATCATTTATCAACACCAAGATCACAGTGAAAAACATACAAAAGTTTCTAAGTCCACAGGTCATCTCCTTCTTCGTCTAGTCTCCAGCTTCTCATTTATCAACTTAACAGATACAGGTACAAATGAATTCCTGAATCTGTTATACTTGTACCAGAAAGTCCTGTACCTGAGCCCTGAAGGCATCAGGGAATACTCAGGGTGTAGGATATGTGTGTTGTCTGACAAAATCCCAAAGGCCTGGCTAATGGTAGATTCCCCGAACAGCTGCTGTGGGGATAACAGAGGTGCCCCTATCATTTTTCCCGCTGTTCTAACCAGACTAGAAATTTGGGTTTTAGATTTCACCCCTAGATTCCCAAACCAAGAGGTGATGCCATAGCGCAAGATTGACTCCATGGCAGCCCTATAGAAGAGCACCAAGTTCAGTAGAGATCGGCAATTCCAGGCAAAATCATCCAAATGATTCTAGTGAAGGTGTATGGAGTTTAAAAACACAGTGGAACATTTTCTGTATTGCCAAGGTGGAACAGGGTGTTATAATTTTACTTTCTACAGCACAGCACGTGGGGACGGCACATGTGATATGCCCAGAGGTAATTCCACATCTGTTAAGAACCATAAGGATCCAAATGTGTCTAAATTGCAGTGTGTGATTACACCAATACAAATGACAGCACCACCTTTTGTTAAGTGGAGGTTTAAACTGCCTTGTGTGTAAATTGTCTCTGCATTTCGGATAGAATTTCCAGTGTTAATGAGGTACTTAACAATTTCCTATGTTCTTGTACTTTTTTTCCCCTCATTTTTCCCCCACAAACTACCACTTAACCAATGTAAAACCGTGATAAATACCCTCCACAGGTACTTTAATGCTTATAAAAACGCATAAAAATGTCTGATTGATTTTATAATGGATGTAGACAGTTAATAGTGGTTGTAGCTGTAAGCAGTAAATATAAATAAATAGCTGTTCTTCCAATAGGCATGAGCATCATCACAAAACAGAGCCTCTTTCTCATACAAGCACTAAACTTACTACAGGTCAATCATTAGAGAAACGCATTAACACTGAATATACTTCTTTTCATGTTTGCTTATAAATGTAGCCTAGAGTCTGTATCAGGGGTGTCCAAACTATGGCCCAGGGGCAAAATGCGGCCCCCAGACCAATTCATTGTGATGCAGACCTAAAATTCATGTTGGTGGCTCTGCAAAATGTAAAATGCAACCGTCTGCATGAACCACTGTACTGGCATTGGTTTGGAATATGTAAGAAGCCCCTCGCCTACAGCCAAATTCGAGCTATACTTTGAATACACTCGTTGAAATGATGTTGACTTACTAAGATAATTGGATAATTCAAGTGACTTGTTTCCCACATGGCAAATTCAAATTGAAAGAAAAATTAAAATAGGCCAGTTTGAAACAGAGGATTAAATCAGTCAATAAATAATGCCATTACATGTGAGGAAGCTGGCCAATGTGGTCTTAAGCAGGAGGCAGACTCTGAAAATATTCCATTTGTCCCAAAGATTTATTCGAAATTTCACTGTGGTATTGTGGCAAACAAAAAATATTACATATTTACAAAAAAAACAAACAAACAAAAGGAACTGAAACCAATTCTCCTCCACATGGTCTGTCCCAAAACCTCCTCCCAGAGGCTTTAAATATGTCCGTCTCAGGACACGTCCCTCTGTCTCCAGACCAGGTGGAGTTACAGGTGAGTAGGTAAGTGTCTGAAATGTTTAACTAAATTAAATAGATTTAACCAAATAAAATATATTTAAATTAACTTGAGTGTGTTGTGTGTAGAATCCCTCAGTCGTCCAGGTAGAATCCATGGCAAAAGGAGAAATTTAATTTGTCAACTGGACAGAGTTTATTTGGTCGAATACGTTTCGCAGCTCATCCAAGCTGCTTCTTCACTTCTGGTCAGATGCTGGTGGACACTGCTTTATATCTGCTTGAAGGGAGGAGCTAATTACAATGAAATTACTCTGAGACAACACATACTGGTTTACAGTTTCTGTTAGTTAGGTGTGTCTATTCAATATGAAGTGGGAGTGGGGGTGAATCTAAGAAGGCCAATGTGTTGTCCTTGGCATCTTCACATGTGAATTTGATGTTCGGATCTACAGAATTGATATGTGCAGTAAAAGGTTCCAAATCTTGAATTTTGATTTTTGAAAAATTATCATGAACATAACGATACCAGTGCCTGGCTGGAGTGCCTGGATATGAGGCCAGGGCACTCTGTTCAAATTGTTCCATGTATAAGTTTGCAATGATAGGGGAGACCGGTGAGCCCATTGCACAGCCGTGGATTTGCCTGTAGAAGTTTCCTCTGAACTGGAAATAGGTGGTACTTAAATAAATTTCCAGCAGTTGGCAGATTTGGTCGGATGAAAGTTTGGTTCTCTCTTCTAGCTTGGTATCCTCCAGTAGTCTCCTCCTTGCTGCCTCCACCGCTACCGATGTAGGGATACAAGTGAAAAGAGAGGTCACATCAAAGGAAACCATTGTCTCATCCAGGTCAAACTGGAGGTGTTGGACTTTGTTCACAAATTCGGCTGTGTTCTCAATATGGTGCTCCGTGTTACCCACCAGAGGAGCCAAGATGGATTTTAGGTGTTTGGCCACATTGTACGCAGTGTTAATTTTGACAAGGAATTTTAATTTAGTTTTAGTCTTAGTCTTTTGACTAAAATTACTTTTAATTTTAGTCTAGTTTTAGTCATCAGATTTGTTTTAGTTTTAGTCTAGTTTTAGTCGACTAAAATGAAAGGAGTTTTAGTTGACTAAAATGAAAATAGATTTAGTCGACTAAAATTACAATAGATTTAGTCGACTAAAAGCTTTTCACAAGTATCAATTTTGACCTTTTACATTGAACATAAAACTATACTTTCTTGAAATTGGGATATTAATATGCAAACATTTCACACTTTATATTTAAACACAACTGTTTTTATTGAAAATGTGTTTCAGTGTTTAAATGGAAAAGCAGTAGCAAACAAAGCACAAAGACAGTATAAATTATTGCTGTCTGTCTTTATGACACCAGTGTAAACCACATCAATAACTGTCAAAATGATAATTCACAGCTAAATCCAAAATATATTTTAAAAAAAATTAAAGTGCAGGTGTCAGGCCCTTTTGCCCTATACAGTTTATTACTGCAGCTTATTAATGCATAACAAGTACTGTAACAACCTTTGAACTCTAAAACTCTAACCCTAACTCTTTTTCCCCTTGATTGATGCGCCACATGGTTTACACTCGTCTTAAGATAAGATAAGATAAGATAAGATAATCCTTTATTTGTCCCACAATGGGGAAATTGCAGTGTCTTATTCTCATTGTTATCAAACATGAAGTGAGACCACAGGTCAGACCGTCTTTTTCTCCCAATCCCAGTCGCCAACATCTTCTCTTAGCGCTTGTTGCTCCTCTGTCCTCCTCATGTTTCTCGGCGGGGCGCGTTAGCTTTTCGGTACCGCGCAACAACGCGCGCTGTGATTGGCTCTTTAGCGCAGCGGCCGCTCGTTCCTCTCTCTCTTCTCCTGAGGAGCCCTGACCACTTATTCGTCACCATGGATCTATTATTCGTCACAGGTTATATTTTCGTTTCGTCTTTTATTTGTTGACGAAAATGTCCGTCTATTTCGTAAAGTAATTTTTATTTAGTTTTCGTCTCGTTTTCGTCCGCAAAAAACCTTCGTTGACGAAATAATTTCGTCATAGTTTTCGTCAACGAAATTAACACTGATTGTACGTGATGGAGTCTGTGCTGCATATACAATGGGTCTGAGTGGTACTCCTTGTTTGTGGATCTTTGGGAGGCCATAGATGCCAGGGATGGAGTCACCAGGGTACAGTCTGTAATATAGCTGTCAATCAATGACTTCTTCCTTCTCCAGCTTCTGCAAGCAATCAATGATCTTCTTTTTGTACACATTGGTGGGGGCCCGTTTTAGTAATTCGTAGGTTGTGGTGTCACTGAGTAGGCTGTTAACCTTAGCCTCATAATCAGCTGAGTTCAGGATCACAGTGCATCTCCCTTTGTCAGCTGTGAGGATGTTGATGCTGTGGTCCTTCTCCAGAGCAGCGATGGCCTTCCTTTCCTCTGGTGTTACATTGGAGGGTGGAGGTTTGGCATTGCTCAGTGCAGCTGTTAATTTCAGTATAAGGTCTCCAGCTTCTGTCTCCGTGAGCTTGTTGTTTCTGATGGCAGTTTCTGCTGCTGTGATGTAATCCACCGTGGGGATGCGGTTAGGAGTCACAGAAAAATTCAGTCCTTTGGAAAGTACTTCTTTCTCTGCCTGTGTGAGCACCCGGTTGGAAAGATTTTTAATCCAGCGTTCTTTGTGCAACGATTGGCTAGGTTTATCCTCCTTCCCTTTGTTACTCCGATCCTTGGGGTTAGTTAGATGGTGATTTTGGAGTTGCGTAAACTTCCTTATGTGCCGTTCTTTGGTTTTGTTGTGTTGTCTCAACTGACCCGTGGCTATGAAGTCGTTAATCCTTTGAAACATTTCTTTTGAGACTAGCACCGTTATCCTGTTTAATAAACTGTCTATTTCAAAATTTAAGTTTTCAATGTCATAATTGAGACGGCTGATTCTAAGGCTTAGCATCACTCTCGGGTAACGCTGGGTTAACCTGGCTGCCCTATGCCCTGGTTTCGGTCATTTCTTCTGCAAAGCCTTGGGAATAAGTTGGTTCTGTCGACATCTCAGGCTTAAGCGTAAATGATTCCTCTTCTCTGCTAACCTTTTTGTGTCCTTTTCCAGCTTTCTTACCAGTCCAACGATGGTTGGCTCGTAGTTGTTCTTAAGATGTGTGTAGAATCCCTCAGTCGTCCAGGTAGAATCCATGGCAAAAAGGAGACATTTAATTTGTCAACTGGACAAAAGTTTATTTGGTTGAATACGTTTCGCAGCTCATCCAAGCTGCTTCTTCAGTTCTGGTCAGATGCAAGGCGGACACTGCTTTGTACAATGTTTACCTGTGAGGTCTTTTCTTGATGTCTGTGGTGTGCATCTTGGGCGGCTGCTTCTTCTTTGACCAACAATTTATTCAAATTTACCAAATTTGGATCGACTGTTACTTTGGGCAGAACTGTTTTAGACAGCGTGACCCAGTGTTTCCGCATTTTCTTCTTTTCCTTTTCTTGCTGGCGTTTGTCAGTTCCGCTCAAAATTAGTTCTTCCACACGCATCCACAACTCATTCCATTGTGGATTATATGGAGGAGTATCCTTACCTGTCTCCTCACAACTGTTACCTTGTTTCTTTTCCATACTTACACCATATTTAGGGGGACCCTATCTCCCTAAGGAACTGACAACCTAGCTATAGAGTAGTGCGTCCACTATTCACCGGTCCACGGGCGGATCAAGAGGACTCTAATCTCTTTTACACAAGGGGGCCTCTAACCTCCATTTATCTCATTTATTTAGGGGACTCTAACCCCAGGGCCTTTAACCCAACTCACAGTTTAGGGGACTCTAACCCCAGGGCCTTTAACCCATATTAACTAACCCTGTTGCGCGGTGTTGACAATTTTCAAGAATAATTTGACAACAACTCGCTAGGTACTTCGTTCAGAAAGTCTCCACAATTGAATGGTTTCAATTGAAAAATCAATATGGAGTGTTTAGAAAAGGCTTTCCTCACCTTTTGTTAGCCGCGACAGGAGACAATCATCCAGAAGTCAATCACGAGCTGCTGTCCGCTCGAGAATCCATCCCAGGTTTTGGCACCAAATTGTTGAAACCATGATTCTTTAACAATGGATCACAAGAGTCAGACGGTCTAAATCAACAAAAATTTATTCCCTGGAGATTACAATTCTAATACGTAGTTGCGCAGATCTATCCTTGACACGTGCACGGAGACCCCACAGGTGCTCTGTGTAGGTCAGGGGTCAGTCCCCTTGCGCTTCATATAAGATACAACACTTCATGAATATGCAAATAGAGGGCATAGATCAGTCTCCTCCTCCTTAGTACTTTTCCACTTGTCTTCTTCCTAGGCTCTGCACGTCACATGCACAGGCGCTCCCGTTATCTCACTTGTTCCGGACAGACCTCGCTACAGTGGATCATAATGAAACAAACAAAAGATTTGCAATAGAGCAAGGATGAGGTGTGATAGCATGTGCGTGTGGAGTCTTAAACCCCCCCAATATTTCTGCAATCATAAAACATATTGATTAATAAGTTCACACAAGCATATTATTTATTTATTCCAACAGTACAGAGAAAGTATTTTTGTTTTCCAACCTGTCCCAGTGTGGAGACGTTTTGTAAATGGATGAACGGGACTTGGTGAGTGAAAAAAGAAATGTATACTATTTTGTATTAAGAAATATCTGTGCAATGTAAACTATTTGGTGGAAATGTAGAGCTATGGTAGCAAATTTGTTGTTTTATGGTGAAATAGTGAAGCACACTGTACATTTTAAAGCTAAATTCAACACGGGTTTACAAGTTCACTGCCCAGACTCCGTCCGCTTTCATGGCGGCGGCATTCTCAACAGGCACCTACTAGACAGAATTGGTTGTTGTATTTAATTTAAAGCTACCTAGTATTTGGTAGCTTTAAATTAAAGCTACCAACTACCACTGCGGGTAGAAAAGTTACCCGCAGTGCACCTTTAAAAGCACAAACAACCTGACATTTTATAAATTGCATGTTTCACAATACAAATTAAACAATAGCTTGCAACAGCTGAATATATGAACAAGTGTTTTAAATAAAATATTACAAAAACTTTATTAACACATCTCCAAAAAACAGAGATGCTTTCCACTTTGCTTTCCAAAGTGGTTGTTTCAACCACTTTGGAAAGCAAGTGGTTGAAACAAGATGGCGATGGCGAGCTGCCCACGGACCTTCTGAACTGTGCACGCGCAGGAGAAATACCTCCCTCTGCTGGACTCTGCATGGTTTACATCTGAACTGGTAGGATTTATCCAAATCTCTGCAAAGCTACTGCAGCGGACTCAGGAACACTGAACTGCTAAATTAAAGGAGCAACAAGTAGAAAGAAAGGACTATTATTCTGTGGTATACAGAACTGTTCAGCCTTTTGCTGAATTATTTTAAGTTGTAATTTTGTATTTTATTTTTATAGAGAAAAAACGAATATTGTAAAAAGGTATTTTACAGTGATAATTGTTTTTGGCTGTAAACAAACAAACGAAAGTTAAAGGGTAACTTTAATAACTTGAAAATAACTTGAAATTTGAACTAAACGATTGAAACTTAATGTGAACTGAACTAAATAGAGTTAACTCAAATGTGATGAAAACTGATTTGAACTAAAAGGTTGCAACCTGCTAAAACAAAACGAAAACCTGTTAAAACAAAACGAAACTTGGTAGAGCAAAACCTGGTATAATTAAAATGAAATCCTTTAAACAAAACAAGGGTTTTAAAACTTAACTACTTAACAAAAAGGGTTGAAGTAATCTGAAATTCAGTGTTTAATGTTGTCCATGTTTTTTTCTTATGTCTTCTATCCAAACTTATAATAATAAGCCGGCAACAGTTTAAACCTATCCTCTTGTCTGTGGTCTTTTACGTTACTTAGGTCGACTTTTGCTCCAGTAGACGAACCTAACTGAATGATACTGGTCCATTATATAGTAGTTCCTACATCCACTTGTTATTACCCTGTAATTACCACTCTTAGGTGTTACACAGGCTTAATTGCATTAGTCATTTCCTAGCAATCAAATCTCCTGCACAAAAAGTGCTAGCCGTTAAGTTTAGATCTACACAAACGTTCAAATGTTCTGAAATGTGATACCTGTTACATTTCAGTCTTTTTGTCAATTCTTCTGGACGTGTTTAAAACGTGAATTTTGAACAGAATCCTGTATGTAAACATGAATCACCAATCTAATCCTTCAGCCGTAGTTCCTACTGCTTCTCTTCAGCGTGGTCGTTTCAGTCATTGCAGTAAACAGAAATCCTTTGTTGTGCTACAGGTGGGAGCAGCTCGTGTGAAAGTGCCTGAGTCCAGCTGTCTGACCATTTACTAGTTGTTTACGGTGACTGTGGATAGAAATGATCTTAAATAACATTTCTGTGTAAGATAAGATAAGATAAGATATGCCTTTATTAGTCCCACAGTGGGGAAATTCCAGGGTTGCAACGCACAGTTCAAGAACACCAGGAAAATGGTAATAGATTGGTATAGATTATAATTAGTTAAATCAAGCTGGGTTTAAGGGTGCGTCCCAAGTCTGTGCAATGGGGCTCCTCGCGCTGTGTTATTATTGATTTGGATAATACTACATGTACACATTAGGGCAGTCGTGTGAATATTTTGTACACTTCATAATAATTGCTACTTCAATAGCCTTAATAAAGCATAATTTGACAAAAAGTGTTTCCTTTAAAGTTCGTTTTACTGCCAATTAAAGGAACTGTATGTAAGATTTTGATGTTAAATTAAATAATAAACCTGAATCAATGGCGTATCCAGACGTACACATGACAGTTCTAATGCTGATTAATTTTTAATTACAAAAATGAGAGGAAAAACATGTTCTTTTATTTTCAGTCACAATAAAAAAAATTATCCAATAAAATTTATATTTTAAAATTATACATTACATATATTACATTTTGTATGTATAGTTCTTACTTTTTCAAGAGACCATCTTCTGCCACACCAGCCAGGACTGTCCTCAGGATGGTCCTCAGAGACCGTGGACAGCTCCTGACCTGTCTGCTTCAAATAGTAGTTGTGGAAGTAATAATAGTACTACTACTACTAGGTCTTCACTTTTTAATTTCTTTAAAGGCCTTGGTAAGTCCAAAAAGTGAAACTGCTTCTTTCTCTAAACAGAAACCTGCGGGGGAAACAATGCAGAGAGTTGGCGACGCAGTGGATTATTTTTATTACTATCCAGTGGCCAGTTCTTCTGGATGTGATGAACATGACAGAACAACTCTACCTGCTAAGAGTAGCCGTAGTAGTACTGGTAGTACTAGTTCCTCAAGGAATTTCTTTAAAGGCCTAGGTAAGTCTAAAAAGACTGCTTCCTCCTCTTCACAGAAACCTGCTGGGGAAATGATGGAGAGATGTACTGAGCCTGATTTTTATTACTATCCTGATGGGGAGGATGAAGAAGATGGTGTCTCTCCATCAGATGGGACACAGTCCTCATCTTCTACGTCATTCCGGTCCTCTTCGAGCAGTTCTGGGTCTTTCAGAAGCACTCTAAGGTGTTTCTTCTCTATGAAATAAAATGAAATATAAAACAAAATAATGAAAAACAATAATCCACAATTCATTGTAGCCCACGCTGTTAGTTTCTATGGGAATTCTCTGCATGACCACAAGCAGTATGAGGTTTGGAGGTGCATGCTGGGATTGCGTGATGACAACTGCAGGAGCTCTGTGGCCTACTGTCTGTAGTTTTGTTGGACAGTTGTGCCCAGCAGTCCCATAGGCTTCTACAGTATGCCATTGAACTTATTTATTCAATTACAGCCATTATAATAGAGTTGCTTAATTTATTAGGTAATTTGGCCTGGTGGCACCACCTGCTTGTTTCTTGTTTCTATGGAGATTTAATGTCATGTAATGTAATGTAATTTTAGGCAAACCAGTAACGTCTCTATTGAGCTACAAAGTACTATTACTACTGCTGCTGCTGCTGCTACTACTGCTGCTGCTACTGCTCCAGCTATGGCTACTACTACTACTTCTTCACCCATACTCACTACTTCTGAAAGAGCAGCGTCACCACTTTCTAAAGCGTTCTTCCTCTCTCTCTCCTTTTCTCTTTCTTTCTCTTTCTCTCTTGACTTTTTTGCGACATGCAAATGCTAGCTGCCCCCTTTTGTCCACTCTGCCTATGGTGACTGTTGCTCGGAAACCCCGAAGGATTCTCCCTCACAGCTCCTGAAGAACACAAAGAACTGGTCTTTTAAATAGCACCATAAGTCAAAGTGAAAGACCAGAGCCAGCCCACACCCAGCTCAGACTTCCATCTACTTTGAGAAAAAGACATGGTGGAAGATGTGAGAAGTTGGACTATGTTTTAGATTGAGGTACAAGTTAGGATGCTACTGAAGATAGTGTGGATGCTGTGTGCCGTTTGGAGTACAGTGGTGCAGGGTAAGTGTAGATGCTATCTTAATTTCAGATGGTGGTAAAACTTTATCATTTCAATATTCGCAGCTCTGGAATATGCATACTAGTATAGTTTTAAAGGTCCTATATTACACAAAATTGACTCTTGTGAACTTTAGGCCATGTTATAATATTGTAAAACATGTTTTGTTTCATGAGTTATCAAGTTAACAGCTACCTTTGTGTGTTAAACATGTACGAATGAAACAAAACACAACTCCAGATATGTTTTTGATGAGGAAACTACATTAGAACATAGATCAGAAAATAGCGTCATGGGCTCTTTAAATTTAGCTTTAGGTAATGATGATTCAGATCAGAGGGAGGCCTTTTAGGTTTAAACCAACTGGACTTCAGGACTGAAACTGGCAACCCAAATGACTCGTTTTGCATTCAAAATATCAAATGGCTGAAATGTTCTGTCTGCTCAGCTGTCATGGTAAAATTGTACTTTTCAGAGTACTTTACTAGCAGCAAACTTTTACTACTACTTGAATAATATTGGCTTCAGTAAAGTAAGGATAAGTAAAATAAACAAAAATTGTACAGTACTTTTACTTTTGTATTTGTGAATTTCCATCATTATACACAATTATACCCAAATATAATCATGTATTTTTGTCTGATGAAGGAAGGGTTTTGTTGTTTCCTCCAGCGAGCTCTTCCTGTCCAGTCGGAGCCCAGATGGAGCTGTCGTCCCAGCGCTGCCTCTGGCTCTCCCCACGGGCTGCGTCCTGGTCCCAGGCCCTGGAGTCATGCAGACTTCAGGGAGGAGATGTGGCTAACACCATCCATCTGCAGAGCTTCATCCACCACTCTTTCCCAGTGTACGTTAGTGTGACGGTGCTGCAGCCTAATACTGTAATAATGTGGGGATGTTCAGTGATTGGCCCAAATGGCGCACTGTGTAACTTTTCTGCTGGAGGGTCTACCACCTGCTGGTCTCCATGGAGATCGCTTTGCCTGGAGTCTTCCACTGTACAACATTAAACATTTGTATGCACGGAGCAGGTGACACAGTTGGTGGTTTTCAGATTCTAGAATGTGAAGAAGTCCTACTCTCAAGTGGGGGGCAAGAGCCAAATGCAGGGGCCAGTCTAGACCCTTTTTAGGGGTCAGCACCCCTAAAAATATTTTCAGCACCCCTAAAATGAAGAGGTCTTTGTTCTTTTACTGAGCTGACTGTTTTCTTAGCCTTAGAGGATGTCAAACTTCAGTATCTGTGCTGAAATGTATTTGAGATCTCTCTCTTTATCTCTCTCTGTTGAGCAGGCACCCGCGCGCACTCTCAGCCAATAGCGTTGGGTATATCGGCTCTAAGACCCGCCTCTCTCTCTCTGATTGGTCAGACTCACGTTGCGCACACGCACAGCAGATGAAGCGCGAGCTTTTGTAAACAGCTTTTGGATCTGCTCCTATCGACAGCAAACTTACTTTTAATAGTTTATTACTCTGTCAAATGATGAAATCGGACTGTTGTCACAAAAGTGTGACTGCTGACAGACTACAGTCTGGATTAGACCAAAGAGGAAAAGGGGATTCAGAGCCAAATCAACAGCTCACGTAAGTCGCTTTGCTAAGAATGTCAAAACCATGTACTATGATTCACGTTTGCCTCTTACAGAAAACACAAGGTTATACATTGGCAAATATAAATATAGGCTACATGGGCAGAAATCAGGCCTGTTGTATAGTATAAGGAAAGTGAAATGTTATGTTTTGAATATATTTTAATAAACAAACTGCCTAAAAAGGCAAAGAAAATGACACAACCTCCAAACCAAGTGCTTCAGGGAAAATGAAGAATCCAGATAAGACATGAAGAAAAACTGTCAAGCAAGTTCAGCCACAGGAAAGAAACTATTATAGAATTCAATTCAATTCAATTCAATTTATTTTTGTATAGCCCAAAATCACAACAAGAGTTATCTCGGCGGACTTCACAAAATTGTTGATTAATAAAGAAACATTCATAAAACACAAATACAGAATGTTCAACAACAAGCAGGCAAATGGATGATTGTCCCAGCATCTCCTGTCCTTAGACCCTCCTTCTCGGCAAGGAAAAACTCCAAAAAACCCAGTGGGAAAACGGAGAAACCTCGAGGAGAACCACAGTGAAGGAGAGATCCACTCCTAAGGACGGACAGGCAGATGAAACTACTAATCTAGCAGGACGAGGACAGTTAATCCAGGATAGGGAAGGAGAGGAGGGGTCTAGGTCCCCGACACATAGAAGAGAAAGAGAGAGTGAGAGAAAAGGATAGTTGAGAATATAGTTGAATATATTGTAGTAGTATTAGTACAGTTTATAGTACTTAGAGGAAGGACTGAGGAGTTATAAAAGTTATATAATACTTTTAACTCTTTTTTTTTTTTTTTTTTTTTTTTTTTTTTTTTTTTCCCACAGAAAGGACAGTGAGTGGATATGGGTACAGAGCACACAGAGTGGACTGACCCCATCACAGCAGGACAGAGGACAAACAGAGGGAATGTGCACACAGATGACTTTAGGAATACTGGGAAGAAACAGGAAATCTGCATGTGGTGGACAATACCGCTTCCTCTGTGAGAAACTCCTGACAGGTGAGACCAAACCAATGATTCAACTACCAGTAAATGAATAAATACATGAATTCAAGCTTAAAAAGATTAAAGGTGATTTAATCTCTGGTGGAGGCCCTGTCAAATGCGTTTCTTCATGGTGATGTTATTGCTTTGTCTTGAATGTTTCACAGTATGGCATTAAACCTTTCTATCATCATGGAGACAAACCAGACCAAATTATAGGTCAGATCTGTGGAGAGGCGACACCGCTGACAGTCAGAATGCCTGTTTTTCTAGGTATTTTTCAGCAATAAAATCACCTGTAACTGAATAAATGTAAGGTAGAGCTGTTTAATGTCATACTGTGGAACATCGCAGAGCTATGACATATCCATAGAAACAAGAAGGTGAATGACCCACTACCAAAAAGTTACACAGTGTACCTTTAAATATTGCATAACTGGATTAAAAAAAGTGATCTATTTGTCAGTGCTAAGATACATTTTATATTATTCCTGGGTTTCAGCATTTTGAGGGCTTTTTGCCATTCAAAACCTCTCCCATTTTGTGTAAAATTGTTAATAACTATAGCAATGCTCCAAAATTTTTGTCATCCTGAAACCACTATCTTAATTTGAACATTAAATACAAACTGCATACAGTATTACAAGAAAACAAAAACAAAATGCAAATGTAAATAAATAAATAGCTGTAACTCAAATAAAAAATCTTTAAAGTTAACACATTTCAAATTGTGTGGATTGCGTAAAGTAGTTACTTACTTTATCATTGTTAAAAATGCAATAGTCCACCTTAATCACTTTACTCTTGATTAGTTAAATTGTAAAACAAAGAAGTTCTGGGTTTGAATGATGCGCTTTTGTTTTGAAGGAGTACTTCCGGTGTCTGCACTAGCATGATCTGTGCTTCACGCTGAGTAAATACTAACACATATAGTAGTACATCCTCAAACTTTGGCGGGTCACTGTCCGGACCAAGCGATGCTCTAGGAGGAGCAATAGTACACATTTACTTTTTAGTGAATTTCTCCTCTGTGAGATCAATAAAGTCTTATCTTATCTTATCTTATCTTTACTAGGATTTGGCTACGCTGTGTGCGTGCTATGCTACGTAATTAGTTTATCTATGGGAAAATTCAACTCAAACATTATTTTGTGCTGTGGTTTTTTTCACCACAGTAAGATTGCATGTTTTCCGACACATCAGTGAATAAATAAACTAAAGCGAGATAAATATTAATTCAATATTGTGGAACATTCAAGATGAAGCTGTAGCACCACTATTTTAGGCATCCTTTCCACTCAAGAATCATGAGGAATTATCAACTATGTTTCCATCTAGTCTATATCTGTCCTGTGCTCTTGATTTGTGCTGTGCAGATGTGTTGCCATCCCCAGACAGTTTCCTGACTGGCCTGGTCCTCATGAGTGGAGTCTATGCGCAAACACAAGTCCACGTGCTCTCAAGGCCAGTTGATGTGGCACAAAATACTGTGGAGGTAAGTCTGTTAGGATTACACTTCTTTTTATGACAGGGTTTGCATCTAAAAAATGACCATTGAATTCCATTGTATATTTAGATTTTTATTTGTCAGAATTATAGGGCTCACAAATATGGTGGCAATATTAAAGATACATGGTGGCAAGGGCCTTGCCTGATTTCATGGAAATAGAACCATACTTGGTAACATTTTCCATGGAGAGTTGAAGATGGAGTTTTATCACATACTCTGGAATATTTTAGCCAAAGGTACATTTCCATGGAAACAAGCAGGCAGAGACCCTTGTCCCCTGCCAAATGAGAGTCAGGTTTGTGGAGATGCAAGCCCACTCAGAGTAAGGACGAGTTTTCATGACAATAAAAACATTCAAAATGCTTCAATTGTATATTTGGTGCTGTGGTCTAATTTAACCGGACACTGCAGCCCTCCACAGGTCTTTTCTTTATTAAAAAGGTACTTGGTTTTGTTAGGGATTTCTGAATATCGTTTTTTAGTATAATCTGATATTGATCTTCATATTGCTTGTGTTCCAGATGCAGCTGTTCCCAGGCCTATGGTTCAGTCATGCTGGCCAGCTGTTCTCTGTGGAGTTGGTGGTCCAACCCAGTGCAGAGGTGACCCAGGCTCGAGTCCAGATCCTCCGGCCCTACTGCAGCCCTGACCTCCACCTCGTACCACCAGGTATGTCCTCACAGACGAGTCACTTTTCTCTATGTGTCTCTATGTTTCTGTAATATTATCTGTTTGGGTTTCATTGACTCTGAGCTGAATGGGCCTATACATGTTATACATATACATACATACACAAAGATTGACTTTTGAGCTTTTAAACATGGTAGTACTTTATTAATCCCCTGAGGATGTATATGGTCTACATCCAATGGCATAATGGTTTTACTGTCAGATAATCAGGAAGTGCGTGTTAGCTTTAATATAATGGCAAAACTCTGAGAGTTGTGAAAAGCTCTTATAAACTCACTGCGGGGAATAATGAGGATGCTCAGAATGCGTAAGGTAAGTGAAGACTAATTTGGACCACTGCAAAGCGTTTAAATCTTAATATATTTGCCAAATCTCAGAGCTGTGAGTGTATATGTAGTTTAGGCAAATGTTTTTGCTGTCAACTCCAGCATTAGTTATGTAAAGATCATAATTGTCTGTTGTCAGGTTGCATATCTCTGCTGAACCCCTTCAGTGCCTGCTCTACTGTGCCTCTGTGTAACACCACTGGTGGCTGTGGCCTGGCTCTGCACTGGTGCCCCCTGCTGGAGACCTGCATACCCAGCACCCGGCCCTGTAGTCCTTATGACCCCGCAGCCCAAAGGCGAGGGTTCACTCTGCCACCCAGGCACCCCTCCTCCGCGGGTGCACCCCTGTACCACCTGGCAGCAGACCTACCCCTGACTGTAAGCGCCAGCCCCCAACCAACTACGCTCAGTGTAAGTGTAAAGAGACACTTTTCTGTTGAGCAAATACAGTTTATCAGAAGGATATCTGGGAAAAATAACATCAAATCTGGTTCTTGTTCTACCAATTTTTTCAGTGAATGAATGGATTTATTTTTAAATTAAATAGAAATTATGTGTATTTTTTTTTCTGAAAACAAATCATATAGTTCATAGTTCCTATAAGTTTGGACCAAAAAAATTTGAAATGCATGCAGTTTATATTTATATATTGTTATATTGCTTCTTTAAAGTTGCACTGTGTAACTTTTCAAGGGAAAGTAGGCAACCTGCTTGTCTCTGTGGACATGTTATTGCTTTGCCTGGAATAGTCCCCAGTATAGCTTGAAAAAAGGGGTATTTTAATTCCTCTTTACGTTATCTTGAAAAATCATGTATTCTTACTGTGAGATGAGTCGCCTCACCAGAGATCTGACCTGTACTTGGCCTGGTAGCACCACCTGCTTCTCTGTAAATAGTTACATTTATTGACATACTTGGCAAATTCCAAACAAAGCAACATCTCCATGGAGACAAGTAGGTGAAGGACCCTCCATGACAAAAGTTATGCAGTGCACCTTGCTCCATTTATGCTTTATGTGCACTGTGAACAGAATCTTTATTTAAAACCATACATTTCACTCTGATACTTACCAAATTGTATTTTTTCTAAAATGTGTCACTTTTCATTTTGCATTGTTCCCAATCCCACGCTATGTTTTCACTTGTGTATACCATTACTTTCACATTTTTGTACCAGTTTAACAATTTACCTCTAAAATAATTCTTCTTCAGTTGCTTCTCCCCTCCAAACCAATCATGGTGTATCCGGACGACGTCGTGGCCATCCAACACACCCGCCCTTCTGGATCCTTCCTCCACTGCACCTCCCCCTTATCCTCTCCGGACTCCCCCTGGCGCCAAAGCTACCTGTCCCTAAGCGGGCCGGACTGGGGCGGCTGGCTCGAAGGTGGTCTCACGTCACTGCCCCATGGCGCTCAATGGGTCGATGAAGTCATTTGCGATCTCAAGATAACATACATGGACACGCTTCACCACGGAACAGAATTTGGGGATTTCTTCAGCTATACCGAGATGACAACATTCTCTGATATGGCTACTCCTGTTCCAGATTTTCATCCCACATTTGGTTTAACGGTCATCCATCCAGCGCCAGATGCGAACAACAAAATTCATGTTCAAATTAACATCCCGATTCTTGTTGTGGTAAAGATCGAGTTTGGAGATAACGCTAGAAGTTTATGGTCTGGTCCCGTGCTCCAGTCAGATGTTGCGTTTGTACAAGTTTGTCCCAAAGAAGTGGCGCAAACGTTGCCGTATTGTGTTGGATCCAAAGATGCTTGGTTTTCCTCTGCGACCTTGATGGTGCATTCAGTGGGGGAACAGACCATGAGTATTACGGTGGTGAGTTCAAAGACATCGGAAAGTTTGGAAGTGAAAGTGCTGGGGTATGAAGCTGTGACTGGACTGAGTGTTGAACCGCATGGATGCACCAGGATCATTGTGGATACAGCACAGGTAATCTACATTTTGAAAATACTTTTAACTTAAACATGTTGTGTGCAGGTAGAAGAAATAATTATGTGAAGTTAATTTTATGTATGTATTTTGCAAACTCTATTTTGAAACTAAGGAATGGACTTTATGCTCAGATACGTCAATGACAATGAAAAACACTCTTTCATTAGACAATAGAATGTCATTTTCAAGATTAAATAATAGTACCTTCTTTTCTATTCCCCTGTGTCCTTATATCTGTGCACTCCCTCAGTGGTCCTGTAGGTTCCATAGTGGTCCATGGGTGTATACTAGTCTATGTGCTCTTATACTTTTTCTGATACAGCTCAACATCATTCTAAAGCTTCAGGAAAGGTTCATTTCTGTCCTGTGACTTTTTTTTAGTATCGATACCTGTGAAAAATATCATATACAGTGATGAACTTACGCATTTACTTTATTACCTCCGCCAAGGAGGTTATGTTTTCGTCTGGGTTTGTCTGTCTGTTTGTGTGTTTGTGTGTTTGTGCTTGTGTGTTTCTGTGTTAGTTTCCAAAATAACTCAAAAAGTTATGGACGGATCTTCATGAAATTTTCAGGAAATGTTCCGAATGGTAAATCCAACAGATGATTAAATTTTGGTGATGATCCAGAAGAAATCCTGGATTCTGGATCACTTTGAAAATTTTATTACGCTGAGTACTTTTCCAGTGTTATCCTGCCATCTACTGGTGATATTGGTGATTTTATGTAATGGAGCAGCCAAAATGTTTAGGGCGACTTTATCCATAACTGCGCGCATTTTCCTCACTGAACTTGTTTTGAATGTAAACATGCTTTGAAACTGAGCTGCTTGGCGGAGGTCTGCGCTCTCTGAGTGCTTTTCTAGTTTACTTTATGCTTTATTACCATATCACAAGCTTACTTTTTATGTGTTTTTTTGTGTTGTATGCTGTTTTAGTATTCCTATTTTCCATCCATCCATTTCCATCCATTTTCTTCCGCTTTATCTGGGACCGGGTTGCGGGGGCAGTAGTCTGAGTAAGGAGACTTCCCTCTCCACACACACCTCCACCTCCCCAGGGAGGTGTCCAGGAGGCATCTGGAACAGATGCCCGAGCCACCTCAGCTGGCTCCTCTCCACGTGGAGGAGCAGCAGCTTTACTCCTATTTTCCACTGTTATAAATTAGAGTGAAAATCTATAGTTTTTACTTTAATATCCTTTATTCTCTCAAGCTGTATACCTTTAAAATGAAAACTAGAAGACAGCAATTATTATATATGACATCTAATCTTGATCCACTTTAGCACAATTTAAATGCAGGACTTTTTCATAGTCTTAAAATTCGACTGAGGCTGTTTTTTGCTGTACTAACTATAGGCTTTTCACTTGCAGATGTTTGCAGCCAAAGTGGAGAGTGGGACCTCTGTAAATTTCACATGGGTGATGGACGACCTCATTGACTCAGCACATGAAGGAGCAACGTATAATGTCATTCTGAAGAAAGTGTCTCAGTACCAACTCAAAGTAAGCTTATAGTTGTGCTTGTATATATGACAAACAGGGGTGGGACGAGACAGAATTTTCAGGAGACGAGACACGAGATAGGGTCCACGAGAACAAGACGAGATTTTGAAATAATTTACAGTAATCTGATCTAGTTATAAAAATGACCAAATTAAGTCATTTTCATCTGCTAATGCATTAGCTTAAAACACATAGGCCTATTTAAACACCTGTGTAAATTCACACTTGCTACACTACTGTTTACAATATACTCAATATACAATATATTTATTATACTTCATTTTGAGTCTTACAGCTGCAGCTCAAAGATGCGCAACTTTCCAGAGCTTGAGCGAGGCACGTAACCCTTTCATACCCTTGCCAAATGTAAAGACTGAAGATAAAGAGATCTCGTCTCATCCCTAATGACAAATGTGGCAGCCTTCAAGATACAGATTGTTGAATTGAATACAAAGTGAATTTAATATCAGAATAAAGAGTTGTTTTTTTTTCTTTGGAAGTACATATGCTACATAAGCCAGTAAATTTGCATTTGCCATACGAGGATGGTTCTAGTGTTCTAAAAATCTCCATGAATCTCTGCTGGAGAATCTAGAGATCATAAAATCTCCAACATAGATTGTAGAAAGTTAGCAATATGTTCCAATGTTCCAATATGTATATGTATTATTTTTACTAGGTCACAGCATCCAACCCAGTCAGTTCACAATCCCGGTCCTTCCTCCTCTCCGCTGAAGAGGTGATACCATTTTCCAGCCTCGAGTTCATGTCTCTCAGTGAGATCATGGCTGTCGACTCCACACAACTGTTCACTCTGAAGGTCAATGTGGATGTCTCCCTGCCTCTGAAATTCAGGTTCATAATCTTCAAGATGCAAAAAAAACAAAAACAAAACTTAATTTTTTAAACTCTTTTCAATTCGTTCATTGTTTAGATGGGATTTCAATGACAGCAGAGGCAGCAGTATAATCCACAGTCATTCTGCCCTTTGTGAGAAGATGGAAGGTCTGGTGGACAGTGGAGTTAAAGTAACAGACATCTTGGACTCTCTGAACTATACTTTCAATGAACCAAGTAAGCATATTTTCATTCTTCAACTTACATTTTGGCCTCACATTTGTCCATCCACTTTCAACTTCAAAAAGTTGCTTAAAACTAGAAAACCACAAGGTTGAAGATGATCATCAGGACTGGTGTTTGCCCACGGACATAAAGGTTGCGTCATTAGAGATGCAAAACACACTCTGCTTTGCCTGGAGTAGGCTATAAGGTATTGGGACTGATTAAAGCAATGTCAACTACTGTATATCATATACCATTGTTATTTTATTTCTTGTTTAATATTACTATTAGAGGAGGGTGGGTTAAAAGTAGATTATATTGTGAAAAATAATAAAATATAAGTCTATTAATAACAGTCCAGATTATTTAAAATGAAAATCGAATCAAACTAATATTGTAAACTTCCAAATAAGGGTATCAAGTGAAAGTAATTTTGCGCTTCTGTGGTTAATTTGTCTGCTACAAATATGTACAACATATACATTTAAAGAGATGTTTTGGCCATAAACTGTATAAAGAAATGGATTAAGGGAGTGTGATGTCTCCTATAATTTGGAGCCGAGTTCTATTTTTGGAATTCCGACCGCGAGTATCATAGCAAACTAATGTCCGCCAGTTTGGCAGGGAACAGGCGCTGAGCAACACTGTCAAACAAACAGTTAGTAATGCTAGCGAGAGTGACCTCGGGGAAAGAACGCACCTAACCCGATTTGTCTGTTAATGATGTCCATATCTTGATTTATGGACAAAATGTAGAGTAGGATTAAACAGACTAAACAAAGCCACAGACTAAACAGACTAACAGACTAAACAAAGCCACTTCCTATTGGATCGTGGCTATCAGGTTAGCTACGGCCATACAGTCAAAGGTTTTCTGATGGATTGAAAAAATATCATCTGAATATAATTATTGGAATACTATTGAATATTGGAATACTGAAAAAAAATCTTTTGAGATATTCATTTTTGTCAATATCCCCCACCCCTTGTTGATTACATTGTAAATTTTCTGTCTTTCTAGATGATTTCACCGTGACGGTTCAAGTTGTCAACCAATATTCAAAATTGGAACTTTCAAACAAGATTAGTGTTCGAGATAATTTACAAAAGATCATTGTTACTACTTCCCCTGTGGTGCCCGCTGTCAACCAGATTTTTCTTCTAGAAGCTTCCACTGAACCTAAATCAAACAATATTCTCTTCACTTGGGACTTTGGTGATAGTTCCAGTGCGGTCCTTAACAACAAAATTACTCATGCATTTGGATCTCCTGGACACTACAATATAACCGTATCTGCCAATAATAGCGTTTCAGTTGTGAATTCCTGGATATTGGTGGAAATTATGGAAAAAATTACTGGATTAGTTATCAGTTACAATGGACCGACTGAAATGAACACACCAGTGGATTTTAAAGCAGATGTTCAAACTGGGACAAGCTTCAACTGGAAGTTCGACTTTGGGGATGGATCGTACCAAGACAACCTTAGACATGGTTCAGTTTCTCATATCTACAAATCTCCGGGGAACTATACCGTTGGCGTAACAGTATCCAATTTTGTCAGCGAAATTTATCATTCTGTAATTGTGGAAGTCTACAAACTTGAAATCCGTGGTATTTTGCCAACTGGCTGTGTCATGGCTGGACAAATTATCCATCTTAAAGGATTGGTGGATGGAAATATCTCTACGTTAACTTTTCATTGGTCATTTGGAGATGGGAAGCTTTTAAGTGTAGTGACTGGGAATTCTTCAACAACACATTTATTCAAAAACCAAGGATTATTTCATTTGAATCTTACAGTAGTTAGTCTTGTCTCAAGTACATCATTGAGTGCAGGTTTATGTGTTGAAAACACCATTGCCAATGTAGATTTAAAGCAAAGCAAATCTGTAGTTGCAGTTGGGGTAGAAGCTTGTTTTGAAGCCACAGTTAATCCCGATATTCCAGATGGTTTGCAGTATGAGTGGACAGATGGCGCGGTTACTTCCATGTCAGAATCCAATGAAAAGTGTTTTGTCTTTAATAAGGAAAGTATTGAAGAAGTAGCCGTCTTGGTTAGCAATAGCGTTAGTAAAAAGATGGGCAAAGCTTTTATCACAGTTCAGAAACCTGTAGAAAAAATTTTGGTGGAATATGGCCCAAAATCAGTGATTATTGTTAATTCAGAGACAGAATTTTGGGTTGCAAATTGCAATGGGAGTAATGTTACTGTTCAGTGGGACTTCGGAGATAGTTCGCCAATGGAAAGTAGCAAGAATGTGTCACACGTTTTTGCATCTACTGGGCAATTCATTGTCACCGCAAAAGCTAGTAATTTAGTCAGTCAAGAGTTGGCGAGTATTCAAGTTAGCGTTTTACCTCCCGTTTCTGATTTATCCATTCATACAAAACAAATGTATGTAGCAACAGGCGAAGAAACAGTCTTTACAGCTGTTAGTGGTTCCATAAGTAGCACAAACTATTATTGGACTGTGTTTGGTACGACGTCGACCATGCAAGGAACATATGAGTTTAAGTTCACGTTTGCTAAACCAGGAACGTATCAAGTTAAAGTTTTAGCACAGAATTTGGTGAGCACAAGGGAGGCGGCCATTACTATTGATGTTTTTGAAAGAATTGCAGGTCTGGAGATTAGTTGTGCTAGTTTGACTGATTTAAAGTACATACCAACTAATGAAGAAGTTCAGTTTAATGCTTTTATTAGCAGAGGATCTAGTATTACTTACAATTGGCTAGTTACGCAGTATGGAGAAAGTATTAGAACTACAGTGGAAGCAGGAATTTTGCAGTTGGTGGTTGAAAATCCAGGAGTAGTAGTAATTAAATTAAGAGCTGAAAACAAGCTAGGAGGTGCTACAAGCAATATTACTGTTGTAGCAATAGAACGTGTAAAAGTGGACGAAATGGATGAACGAAAACACATTGTACCATTAGGAGAGCAGGTTAATATTTCTGTAGTGGTATTTGCGGGTTCTGACTTGCGTTATTCTTGGTATATCTGCTCAGACCAATCTCCAATCCAAACACAAGTTCCATTCCTTTTTCACAGTTTTACAAAGCTAGGCCTTGTTAGCATTGTAGTTTCTGTTCAAAATGTCCTCAGCCAAAGTAATGTCTCTAAAATGTTTGTCGTTCAAGAGGAAATTCAAGATGTCAGTTATACAATTGGTGGGAAGATGGCACCATTTTATGTCAAAACGAATTCTTGCGTTGCATTTAGTGGGCATGTAAAGAAGGGTAGTAGCCTGCATTGGCATTGGAAAATTCAAAATGGTAGTCCATACTATTTTAATACTTTTGACCAAATTTTTACACATACTTTCCAAAAATATGGAATCTATTCTGTATCATTAAATGTTTCCAATGGGCTTAGCTATAAGATGATTGCAGACAATTTGACAGTACAAGATGGAATTGAAGGGCTTGCTCTAAATGCTTCCAAGTTCTCTCTGTGTGTTAAGGATGGAGTCACTTTTACGCCAAGTATTTTACGTGGAACTAATGTAAGCTACGTTATTACACTCAGAAACAATGGCGTTAATAAGAGTTACGATTTTGCCGACGAATTTACAACATCTAGCCTAGCGATTGGTACAGATTTAGTTATAATGAAAGCTTGGAACCAGGTTGGCGTTGCTGAGGTATCGACTACTGTTGCCATATATGAGCAGATTCAAGGTTTGCGATTTGTAAATTGTTGTTTGGTGGTTCTAGAAGCTTTGAAAGAACTTGTTTTTACAGCAGCTGTTGAAAATACATACTCTATTAACTACACATGGATTTTTGAAATGAATGGATATGAACAGACAAAGTTATTGGGACAAGATGTGGTTTTTACTCCACCAAATAGTGGCGTTTTGAGAATAACTGTGGTTGCTTGCAATGGTGCATGCAGTGAGAAGCTAACCAAAAATGCTGATGTGGAACTGCCAGTGAAGACGATTGACCTTAGCAGTGATTTTGAAAACGTTTTTCTAAATTACGTTACCACTTTTACTGCAAAAGCAAATGGAAGCAACTTGAATTATCAATGGGATTTTGGAGACACATCTAAGATGGCACTAACAAACTCAAGCAAAGTCAGTCATACGTATTACAAGGGAGGGAAATACATTGTTACAGTTACGGTATTCAACAGTGTTAGCAAGGTTTCACAACAGCTTTTTGTGGATGTACGGAAAATTGAATGTTCAAATCCGCAAATATCAATTGTCCCAAGTCATAGTGTTATTTCCATGTCAGGACTGAGTTACTTTGAAGCGATTGTGCATAACAGTTGCTCCGCTTTTAAAACTACTTACTTATGGGAGATTTTTGCCTGCACCAACCTGAAAATTACTGGAAAAAGAGCCAACTTCCTAACCAAAGTGGATCCAACTTCACCTTTCCTCCAGCTTCCGAAGCGCTCTCTGGATGTGGGGCAATATTGCTTGGTTTTTACTGCTTTCTTTAAAGGGACACCAGTTTATGTCCAACATAATACCAGTGTTACAGTGGTCCATTCACCGTTAGTGGCTGTCATCAAGGGGGGCTCAGAGCGAACGTGGCCCAGCAACAGAGACCTTGTACTGGATGGAGGGCAGTCCCAAGACCCTAATGTGGAATCAGGCATGGAGAATGAACTGGAGTATGATTGGACAGTCCATACACAGGTACTTATATTAAATGTTAAGACAAATCTGAATATAATGTTGTAGATTTTGTT
The DNA here is from genome assembly GCA_029959045.1 of Taenioides sp. WSHXM2023. Classification (NCBI taxonomy): domain Eukaryota; kingdom Metazoa; phylum Chordata; class Actinopteri; order Gobiiformes; family Gobiidae; genus Taenioides; species Taenioides sp. WSHXM2023. Next base: position 22,293,061 of record CM057104.1, on the reverse strand, counting down.
GACATGCAAAATATTGAGCAATTCATTTATAGTACATTTTAAAAATCTGTTAAAAAAAATAAAATAAAATAAAAGAACTGAGTGTGCTGTGAAATCTTTGAAAAAGCACTCAACCAATACATTTACATTTTTAAAGCCTATATCTGAGACTAATAATGCCAATAAATCAACATCAGGATAATTATAATAACAAAAAAATGCTGACATATCTATTTTTGTCATTATCACCCAGTATCGTATTTTGTCTGTTTGTTTTTGACAGAACTCCACAGACCTACATTTTGAACAAGTCTTTGGCAGAAACAACAGTAAAATGTCTGTATCCAGCACCCGCCTTCACCCAGGGTTTATTTATGTGATCACCCTCACAGTGCAAAAGGCAGGGAGGAAGCCTGTCTCTGCCAAACAGACTGTGAGTACTTCTGAACACATTGTCCACTCAAGTGACATGTTTTCTTCCAGTAAAACCCAATATCATTCATACAGAATTACTAAAAATATTAATAATATTAATAATAATATTTATTTTCCAATGATTGTAATTACGATTACACGGCCCTACTGTCCTATACTAATTATGTATTCCCAACGTAGTTTAGGGATATTAATAAATAAAGGAATTTCTTCTTTGCGTTGATGGCTAAACTTCGAAGACATTAAAATATATATATGTGACTTAATTTTTTTTTTTTTTTAATAATCATTGTCAAATTTCACCATCCAGGACTTTAAGATCAGTCAGTTGAATAAGTAAAGCCTTTTGCCTCTGCTTTGATCACTTGGTACATCATGTGGCTTATGCAGCCCCTTTTGTAAGCTGTCTGTGCTAATGTTATGAATGTACTATAATCTTTTGTATGAAGGTAATGGTAACTGAGACCTCAGTTCCTGTGACAGTAGAGTGCACATCTTGCCTTGCACAGCCCTCCTCTCACATGAGCTCCACACGACCCCTAAAGCTCCATGGACTGTGTCCCGTTTGCAGTGACCAAGCTCAGGTAAAGACTTCACCATAATGTCGTAGTTGTTGGTGATCCTCCAAATTTCTCTCAGTGTTACTCAACTCAAACCTCACACTGCTCAGTGTTATACTGTATGATCCTCTGCTGGCCCCTTGTGGCTCCTGTTAGTAATGGCAATGACTGTGCCTACTATACACAATACATTCCATAAGTTCAATGACGGCAATTCTACACTGAAAATACACAATATTTAAGTAAATAGAATGTTTCAAAAATGCAAAACAAGCAAGCAATTAAAAGTAACATTTTTAATACTACGATAGCCTTAATAAACCTGGGAAGTCAAACCTCTTCTTTTAGTATTAGTGGTACTGATTAGGGCTTAGGGGTGTCCAGTGTTCCATTTTTTTTAATTCACTAATTTAGAATGAGTGAAATAAATGGGAGTAAGCTGAAAGCTTGGTCAAATTCTGTTTTTAATCAGGAAAAAATAGCCATTCTAACAACTGTAGTATCTATGTATTTTATTTCATACACAGTACCAATGGAGCTGTACAGACGTGAGTGGAAGAAACATTGATTTAAGTGAGATCTCTACTGAAAGCTCTTCTCCAAAGCTGGTGGTGCGTTCAGGTGCACTGGATCCAGCAGGCACTTACAGCTTCACCCTGAGTGTATCTGAGCCACAGAGGGGTCAGTGGGGCCGCTCCAGTCTGACCCTCCTCCCCAGCCCCACACCCCAGGGAGGGCAGTGTGAGCTCAGTCCAGAGAGGGGTGTACTGGCACTGGACACTGTGGTCACCTATAACTGCTCAGGTACTCTTCTGCTTGTAAAGAAGTGTGAGATGTTTGATTGACATTGTTGTAATCCAGAGAAAATATGCCTGATTATTTAGTGATTTGTAACTTTGCCAATGCCATTCGGAATGGTCCTCAAAATGGCATTCATAAGCCTTGTTCTCTGTCAATTTATAATCTTTGAATTAAACATAAAAACATGGGTTTAACAAAACAGTTCAGGACTTATGCTGTTTTTATCATATGTAGAGTTGCTGCCACCTGCTTGCTCTTGCTTTGCCTTGAATGTTCCAATATGGCATTAGAGTAATATACATAGAGACAAGCAAGTGATGCTGCCAGGCCAAGTTTCAGGTCAGATCTGTGGCGAGGTGAGCCAGCTCACAGTAAGAATATATGATTTTCAAGGTGTTTTAGCACTAATAAAATGCCTATAATTGAAAGATACATCATAGACAAGTGCTATACTGTGAAACATCCAAGCAAAGCATAACATATTTATTGGACCCCACCAGAAAAATGCACCTGTGTTGTTTATTTTGTGAATGGTAGCAGCATTGTGAATTAAGAATTGGCCTGCTAAATTGCTGGTTCAAAGTTAAAACCTTGAATACAGACTGTCATTGTGTCCCTGAGCAATAGACTCCAGGCAGAGGCATACTTTTATGTCCTATTGTTGTGCTAAATCATTTGAAATGTCTTGTTGCAGAGTGGCAGCATGGTGACAATGACGGTGAAGCTGCTCAGTTAATCTATTCCTTCCAAGTGGCACTGTGCTCCTCGTGTCCTGTTCTAACTCTGTACAGGTAAACACTGTTGTCTTCTACACTACAAACCTCTATATTTTTCAAGGTAAGCTAATGTAAGTAAGTATTATTCTTACATGTTTTTTGGTCTTCTGTCTCCAGGGGAATCCGCTCCACATTTGGCAGTGTGGTTCCAGCTGGAAATCAAAACCAAGAAAACAAAACGTCGCTTCTCACTGTCTTAATTTTAATAGAAAACAGCCTGGGTGCAAAGATCACGGCTCTTAACAGGTAACACTTGCGTTCACGCTCTAGAAGTGGATAATGTGATCAATTCAGATGATGGGCAAAGGTTTATCTAACTCTATGGGAGATTTACTTTTTTTGAAAGAAATATCCACAATAGAAATCCAAAAATGTTGAACCTTATCATTATTTGTTTGGGACTGGGTCCACAAACTGCCTTTAAATTGTGGCACAATTGTTCATGAAGTTAAAGTTGTGGCACCACTTTATGAAGAAAGTGTGGAAAAAACCCCCAAAACATTTTACTTTTGTTTATTTATGCTGAGAAGACGTTGAACTTTGTGTTAGTTTTTGTTTCATGTGGATAGCCGCAGTCATTACAGAGATATTAAGCTTAAATCAGGGCAACAATTCTGCAGTCTACAGTTACACAGCAAATTCCACCACAGAATTCGGCCCTGTCCTGCAGCTCAGTTTAAACTGTGCACATTGTGAAAAATGTTGTCATGTCACACAAACCCCTCCTACTGAGGAGTTTCTAGAATATAGATGTAGATTTTGTTATAATTAATTCTTCCTATTTTGTGTCAATTAGAGCTACAAGATTTTGTATTGCATTGTCAGATACAATTTATGTTTTAAGTTTAGGATTCAATTAACAACACAAATTTTAAACGTAACAGCCTGAATTTATTTTCTATTTTTTTCCCTAAATATTTACTTTAACCTTGTGCACTAATTGTTGTATTGTCAATATTGCAATGTTGAAATGTTGTCAGGCAAAAATAATAATAATTTCATGCCCCTGTATATGGTTTCATATTATAGGACACTGGAAGTCAGAAATCCCATTGACAGTTCTAGTAAGTGGCTGAGAAGCAAAGCCCAGACTGAACTACGCTCCCTAGTCCAACATGGAAACCCCCAAGAGATCATCCCATACTCCATGGCACTGTTCAGCCATCTCAACCAGGTATGCCATAGAAATACGTTTTAGGAATATGGAATTTGTTGTTATATGAACATCATTTTATGTGTTATTGGAATGGCACTGGTCAGTCTGCCCCACTGTAAGGATAGGATAATGGTAAGTAAGGTTAGATTAATCAGTTGATGGTGTCTTAGTTGACCAAAATGTGTATTAGTCGACAAATCATTTTATTAAGATGATAAGGATTTCTATGGGACAACAGCGGAAAGAAGAAATGAGTGAGTGAGCTGAAAACTCGGCAGATTAAACTCATGATTTACAACTTGGACCTGTCTTTATATACATACATTGTTTCCTTGGACCTTTTTCTACATAAATAGTAGTTTTTGCAGGTGTAGTCTTGTGAGTGCAGTTTGAGTCAGATACACAAAGGTACGTAATAGTTTTGAAAGCTTTTGCCACACCTCTTTTTAGTCAACTAATCGATTGGCAGGACATGTCTTTAGTACAACAAGAATTTATTTAGTCAACTACAGCCCTAGATAATGATGATTACAGCAGGAAGATGGATTTGATAGTTTATTTATTTTATTTTATTTTAGCATTAGCTTTGAGACACCCCGACAGTGACAGAAACCATGAAGCGAAAAAAGTACCTGACTGAGAATTTCTAGAAAAGCATGTTGGATGCATTCATCTTTTTTGAATACTATGCCTTACTAGGTTGAGCCACAAAACTTCCAGGAGATCCAGGAGAGGAGGGAAATGCGCCAAAATGTGACCCAAGCCCTCTCCTCTCTCTCTGTTTCCTCTCTGAATGACGCCGCCCAAGTCAGCTCAGCTTTGATGCAGTCCACAGTACGTACATTCTACTCCTTACCATCATTTCAAGTGAGGAGAGGGTCTCGCCCGGGGAGTAAATCAGTGTACGACCGGTTTTTAGGTTTTAGTCCAACTTTAAAAACCAAATTAGACATATTTATGATTCTGAGTCATTCATGCATGTTTTTGTAATCCTGTATTGTTTTGGTTTGGTGGGATAATCCCTGCGGTCAATATTTATCATAGTTTTACATGAGTTAAGTGGCAGTTCGTGGGAAAGAAATTTATATAATAATGATGTTAACCATGTCTTTAAAACTGAGGGTCGTATATCTCACTTAAACGACTCCCTTTCTTTCCAGGCTGTCCCCAGTGAATTGGACAGTGCACTTTGCCAGGAGAAGGTTCTGGAGGCTGTGGAAAGAATGATCCAGTCTATAAAAGCTGGACATGAAGACGATCTGACAGCTGTCCAAACAGGAAGCAACATCGTCAATATAATCGGTATCCTCATCATGGACTCCACCTCCATTCTCTGACACGCTCAATACGTTAACATACGTTTAGTCCTGTTTGTCCAGAGAACCAGTCAAACCCCGTCCACTACATCCAGGTCAAAGGGTCAAATAGTTAAGAGAAGGGCTAAGAGATGATCAGGGGAGTCTTGTAATTTAGCATCTGTGCTAAAACATTGTAGCTTACATTCAGAAAACTGTAATAGAAAGAATAGAGACAACTCATTTACTGGAGCATGCTATTTTAAATAATGTGAGGAAACTTATTTTTTCTGCACAGCACAGTTAAATACACTGAAGCTCCACTTCCCCCTTTAAAGGTGCACTATGTAACTTTTCTTGCAGACCGTCCACCACCTGCTTGCCCCAATGGAAATGGCCTGGAATGTTCCACTGTGTGACACTGAACTTAAATTAAACAAAATGCTGATACCTCATCAATAACATGACCTAAACCTGCAGTTTTGTTTTGTTTCAATCAGCCATGTTTGATTAACATTTTATCATTAGTTTGTCTACATCTCCAAAGCTCAAAATGCTCTGTTCCACCTTGTGATGTCAATAAGTGGTAGTTTTTAAATTAACAGCTATCTTTTACATTTAGTTCAGTAGAGATTGGCATTTCCAGGTCTGAAATGACCCAAATTCCCTGTATTACTACATGACATCCCAAGGTGATTTCTATCTGAGAGAAGATCTCAGCCTAAATATGCAGGGTTTGTGTGTTAAACATGTGTGAATGATACAAAACACAACTCCAGGTGTGTTTGTGATGAGAAACAACATTATAACATAGATCAGAGATTAGCATAATATGGTCCCTTTAACAATCTTCCATTCACCCAGTTACAATGTTTTTATTGCTAATAATCTTGAGGACTCTCCACCTGAAATGTTACATAGTTCACTCTTAACATATCAGACCAAAACAGTGAAACAGCACACCCAAGTCTCCAACACAATGACCAAAAACTGTGTCATGGTTGATCTACAAAAAAAAAAAAAAAAAAAAAGATCCTATCAGTGTTTTGCCCTGTTCAGCTGAATGCCTCTCTTAATGCGATTGGACTTCACTGTTACTGTAGACTACTCCCAATGTGTTTGTGACGTTTAAATAACAGCCCCCATCATCATTTCTGAAATCCTGTTCAAATCAGACTAGGCCAAACATTTGGTTTTCCTAGCACTTATGGAAACGTAGTGACTGAAATCCTTCTGTCTTTGCAGGTAACACGTTGGCAGCAGTTTCCAAGTCCACCAGCAAATCCAGTTCAGCTCTTTCCTTATCGGCTCTGGCCCATACTAGATTTTTAGTACGCACTTTAACGCAGTCACATGACCAGACCGATAACCCTCTGTCAATCTCTACGCCATATATCCGTGCATTTGGTTTCCAAGGCGACCCCTCGGACCTCCTCTGCACTGGACCATCCAACCAGTACGACTCCTGCCAGTTTGAAATCCCAGCTTCCCTTGCGCAAGACCTCAAAGAGCAAAACCATTCTCAACTAGTGCAGGTCATGTTCGGCATTGGCAACGCTTTGGAGTCCAATCCATTGCTAACAGCAGCTGACCCGCCCATAACAACAGATGTGGTCGCCATGGAGATTAGCACGCCAGAGGGGCAGCCGGTTAGCATTCAGGATTTGGAGGCAGAGCGGGCGATAAGGGTCACGCTGCCCGGGAAGAATCGCATCGGAATCAAAAATGAGACATGCCTCGTAATGTCTCTGTCCCAAGAGGAGAATCAGAAGAACTTTACTGTCAAAGATTTGAAGGGGCTGGATGCAAATGCAGGGGTCTATATGGCCTTCAACTTCAGCTTGGTCTCAGGTATGGCATTTTGTTCTATTGTTAAAGGTCCTGTATTACACAAGTTGACTCTTATGAGCTTTAAGACATGTTAGAATGTTGTTACCTCCTCAAAAACATACCTGGAGCTGTGTTTTGTTTCATTCACATACTGTATGTTTGAGTAATCCTTTATTATTAGTCTGTCTACATCTCCAAAGCTGAAAATGCTCTGTTCCACCTTCTGATGTCATGTGCTAATTTTCAAGTTAACAGCTAACTTTTACTTTTAGTTCAGTAGAGATAGGAAATTCCAGGGCTGAAATGATTCTAATGAAGATCTATGGAGTTTAAAAACATAGTGGAGCACTTCCTGTATTGTCACATAACATCACAAGGTGGAACAGAGTGTTTTCTGTTTGAGAGAAGAACTCAGCCTAAATATGCAGGGTTTGTGTGTTAAAAATGTGTGAATGAAAGAAAACACAACTCCAGATAAGTTTTTGATGTGGAAGCAACATTATAACATAGATTAGAAAATGGTGTAATATGGGCCCTTTAAACGCAGAGATAGTATTTTTATAGGGTTTAAAGGTGCACTGTTGAACTTTTCTGGTGGAGAGTATGCCACCTGCTTGTCTCTATGGAGATGTAATTGCTTTTCCTGGAATGTTTAACAGTATGGCTTTAAACTTCTCTACCTTGCACCTGTTCAGTTACAGGTGTTATTGCTCCAAAGCACCTTGAAAATTGACATTATATGGGTGCCTCTCCACAGACCAGAGCTGTCACTTGCCATGGCAGTGTTTTCTCCAGACTCCATGGAATCATAGTTATAGTAGTAGTTTAATGCTATACTGTGTAATTTTCCAGGTAAAACACAACATCTTCATGGTATAAGCACAACTTTTTAAATTCATTTTTATAGCAGTTTTACACGCTTGTGCCATTTTTACACTGAAAAGTCCAAAGTAGGAGAATTTTCATTTAGTATGGAAAAATCATGGACCTATACTCTAATACAAATGATCCATCGTATAACTTGTGGAATAACAAAACCTATCATCAAATTATATTCCATTCACTACACCAAATCTGTTAAATTAAGCAATGGTAATTTATGTTCATTTAGTTTAAAGGTCCACACATTCACACATGTTTGAAAAATCCTTTATTATTAGTCCGTTTACATCTCCAAAGCTCAAAATGCTCTGTTCCACCTTGTGATGTCATGAAGCGGTAGTTTTCAGATACCTTTTACCTTTCATTCAGTAGAGATTGGCAAGTCCATGACTAAAACGATCCAAATGATTCTAGTGAAGGTGTATGGAGTTTAAAAACACAGTGGAGTATTTCCTGTATTACCACATGACATCACAGGGTGGACATCACAGTGTTGTCTGTTCGGGAGAAGAACTCAGCCTAAATACGCAGGGTTTGTGTGTTAAACATGTGTGAATGAAACAAAACACAACTCCAGTATACAATGACCATCTGATTCTTAAATGTATTTAAACGTCTTAGTATGGTAAAGTTTTAGTATGACGTGGGTTTGAATATTTGTCCAGGAGCGCGTGCGGTGAGCCAGCTACATGTACTGGTAGCTCTGAGCTCTACAGCGGCAGAAGAAAATGCATCCCCCAGCTCCATGATGACAGACTGGGCCCTGTCTCTGCCCACACCAGCCTCCTTCACCGAGAGAACCATCTTCCTCTCCCCACTGTGAGTTATTCAGAAGCAGCCTACACTTTACTTTTCAATCATTTTGTTTTATATTATCAACATATTTTTTGATGTCACAAAATTATGACTAAAAATAAGTTGTAAGTAGGCCCGTCATGATAACAGATTTAGAAATTTGATATATTGCTACAGAGAAATATTGCAATAAACGATAATATTGAGATTAAAATAAAGCAATATAATCCCAGTAAAGCCTTTTTAAATAGACAGTATCATTATAAGGCCAGAGTTGCAACAAATACATAGCAGAATGAACAGAAAATTAGCCATAAGAGTGACTTATTCAACCCTCTACAGCTCAAATCTTATCTTATTACAACTAAAATAACAAAAATCTGTCCACTTTTGCGCAGAAAATGTACCATGATAAAAACTGAGCTCCAAAACATACTGTTCCACGTTTCATATATTGAAGAATAAGTCAATATTGTAATTATTGTGACACACCTAGTTGTAAAATACTGTCTAAGGTGCACTGTAACTTTTTGGTTTGTGGTCTGTCACCTGCTTGTTTCTATGGAGATGTCATTACTCGGCCTGGAATGTTGACAATTGTATGACATTAAACAGCTCTACCTTACATTTATTCAATTACAGGTGGCTAGAAAAGTACTGTAGCTAGAAAAACAGGCATTCTGACTGTGAGCGGGGTCGCCTCTCCACAGATCTGGCCTGTAACTTGGTCTGGTTTGGTTTCCATGAAGATAGAAAGGTTTAATGCCATACTGTGAAACATCCCAGGCGAGGCAGTAACATCTCCATGGCTAAAAACATTTGATGGACCCTCCACCAGAAAAGTTACACAATACTCCTTTAAGATATATATATTTTTTGTAATAAATCACCTCCCCCGTTTCTGATCTCTCCAGGTTAAACAGCACAGACCAGCCCCTCTCCTTCTCCCTCACCTCTTCTTTTCTTAGCGGCGGTCCTGTCCAAGTGTCAGCCTGTGTCTTCAGCGCCCTGTGCCGCTTCTACAACCACACTCAGGGCCGATGGAGCAGTGAGGGTCTGAGGCCACTGGAGGGCGCCACACTCCACCAGGCCTGCTGCCTCACCCAGCATCTCACCATGTTTGGGGCCAGCCTGTTTGTCTATCCTGGAGCTGTAGTGCTGCTGCCACCGGTATGAGACACAGTAGGTTATGTAATCATGATGTTGAAATATCAGAAGGAATGAAGAACAGATTTATGTATGTATTATTCGTTTATTTAATATGGATAGAACGGGGAGCTTTGTTACATTTAAAATAGCACTAGTACACAATGCCATGCCGAGTGTGGGAAGTAACTAAATACATGTACTGAAAATACGTATTCTGAATACTGATTTTGAGTACCTGTATTCTGGTACAGTTAATCTTCATTTTTTGGTATTTTGGATACAGTTACTTTCCTAAAATCTAAGGAATACTTGATTATATTTGGTCACACAATTTTGGCTTTTTACTACAAGTTATTTGTGAGAAAAAAGAAAACGCAGCATTTTTAGTGAGTGTATGTGTGATGTTTCCTTCTTTATTTAAACATAAATGAATGCACAACAAACAAGTGCAATAAATCAAGCTGTTTGTACTTGCATGTATTTTTTTCAAAATACATTTTAATGTAGGCATTCAGTGTTCTGTGACTAAATACATTTTCAAAGTATTCTTCCCTTTACTGGCCATGTCCATAGGCCTTCTAGCCAAGGGCCGGTTTGCAGACCTGGCCCCACACATGAAACAGACAAAGGCAAACCGTAACATATAGACTATAGAACATTACAGCATTACATTACAACATATGTACATTAACACACATTAATGGTTATTTATGAATGCGCAATTATGAAAATATGGTATATCCAAGTTGTTTTTAAAGCTTGCAAGCTCAATATTTAAAGGTGCACTAAGTAACTTGTATTGCGTTATCTGGAATGGTACACTGTATGGCATTACATTAACTTATCTAGCATTTATTCATTAAAGTGTATATACATAAGTTTTAATGCATAGACTGTACGGACATAGCTAAACTGCTAGCTGCCACGTTCTAAACAGGAAGTGAGCATCAACTCCGGCTCCAGTTCTCTTTGTGTCATGTGTCAACAATTAATACCTCATAGAAGTGTAATAGCCCCTCTTTAAGAACATGGTCACCAAATTGATACAAGCCCTTTAATAGGACTATATAAATCCAGTGTCCAGTATTAACAGAGGTTTTCCTTGTATGCAGTCTGGAGGGCCGGTGCGCACCCTGCTGGCCGGTGTGGTGTGTGCAGTCCTGGCCTTGCTCCACCTGCTGCTGGGGCTGGTGTGTCACAGACTGGACCACTGGGACCGCCTCAGACTCAGCCAGGTCCCTCTGTGTGGAAGACCTGGACTCTACCACTACAGAGTGCTGGTCAAGACCGGGAGGAGGCCTGGAGCAGGTACTGGACAGTGTGGGGTGGGAAAGAGGTTCCGAAAATTCAAAATAAAAATAAAAAAAGTGGTTTTTAAATCACAATATTGATCCAAAATGACTTACTACAAGAAACAAGATAATTAAAAGAAAATTGCGTTGGTCAGGGAGGTATTAGGAGCCAGTACATGCCTGCCCCATTAAGGCTTATTATAATATTGTTACCACATCAAAAACAGACCTGGAGTTGTGTTTTGTTTCATTCACACATGTTTGAGTAACACTTAGTAAACTCAAAATGCTCTGTTCCACCTTGTGATATCATGAAGCAGTAGTTTTCAAGTTAACAGCTCCTTTTTACCTTCAGTTTAATAGAGATTGGCAATCCAAATGATTCTAGCAAAGGTGTATGGAGTTTTAAAACATAGTGGAGCACTTCCTGTATTATCACATTAGATCACAAGGTGGACCAAAGATTTTTTCTGTTTGAGAATAGAACATAGCCTAAATATGCTGAGATTGTGTGTTAAACATGTGTGAATGAAACGAAACACAACTCCAGGTGTGTTTATGACGAGGAAACAACATTAGAATAGATTTTAAAACAGCGCAATATGAGCCCTTTAAGTAAATTCATCGTCCTCTCACATTTCTCACTGTAAATACTCCACTATTCTAGCCTGGCAGTTCTGATGTGTTGTGTCTTCGTAGGCACCACGGCTCATGTTGGCATTAGCCTGTACGGAGTGACCAGGAGCGGCTCTGTGCACCTGCAGAGGGAGGGGGCGTTCCAGAGGGGGGGCCTGGACCACTTTCACCTGGAGAGCCCGGTCAGCCTGGGGGAGGTGTGGAAGATCCGCCTCTGGCACGACAACACAGGTCTGCTACACCGGGCTACCTCCAAACATACGCTACATATACATACACAGGGAGAGAGTTCAGCATCCTGACAGCTTGGTGGATGAAGCTGTCTTTCCGTTTGCTGGTCCTAGCCCAGAGGCTTCTCAGTCTCTTTCCTGATGGCAGCAGACTGAAGAGGCTATATACACATTTATACATAAATTAACAAGGCTAAGATGTCCAAAAGGTTAAAAAAAAAAAAGTCTGAAAACTGCTTTATAAGTCTGCGTGTACATTCTTCAGGCTTGGACCCGTCCTGGTTTGTGCAGCGCGTGGTGGTGTGGGACCCTCAGACTGACTCCATGTTCTTCTTCCTGGTGGACGACTGGCTCTCAGTGGAGAACCCTAAACATGGCAGTGTGGAGAAGGAGATCCTGGCTTCATGTAAGTAGGATGATCATTCAGGATTACAGATTTGTTTGGAGGCGAAAATATGTACAATTGTGTCAAGTTACTGCTACTACTACTACTACTACCACTATCATTTTCTTCTATTTCTATTACTGCTACTACTACTGCTAATATTACATCTATAACCCACCTCTTATTACTATTTATGCAACAACAATTCCTACTTACTACTGTTACCACTGCTACTAACTACTACTACTAATAGCCAAAAGAGTAACCGCTCACTCCTTGGTGCCAAAAATAAGTGACGATACTAAAATACTAGTAAAAAGTAATCATATTTTTACACATTCTACAACATTCTAACCTCACCTCTTACTTGACCAGCTACCACATTTGAAAGAGTAGCCTACATCCTATTAATACTTTGCAGTGAGCTCTTGCTGGGTGGGCACTGCATATATGTCCATGTCGAAATGTTCATCAGTTACCATGTTGACATTGCGTGCATTCGCAAATAAGTTTTTAAATCGTCTGAAAAAGCTTGTGATCAATACAGTCGTTCATGGTCCTGTTTAGGTGAGAGTGACTAACTGTTGTAGTTCCAGCTAAATCAGTACTTTTCGGTCAGATTGTGTAAAAAAACAAAGCTCAGATTAAAGTCTAACTTGAGTAACAGAGCTTCAGACAGAGCTGTGCCCCCAGTTAGCTTCAACCTAGGTAATGTCGATGACCTCAGTTGCAAAGTATACATTTTGTCCTCCAGGCCCGGATGAGCTGTCTGCATTCGGTCGTGTCCTCTCCTCTCAGTTGCTCTTGGGGCTGGTGGACAGACACTTGTGGTGGTCATTGTGGGAGCGTCCAGCACACAGCCTCTTCACCAGGGGCCAGAGGGTCAGCTGCTGTGCCCTGTCCCTGCACCTGTACCTGGCTCTGGGGGCGCTGTGGTATGGTGCACTGGGCTCCATGGAACACAGGTGAGATAGGAGGACAATGTTCTAAAGGGGTTTGGATTGAGGTGATGGAAAGCAAGGATTTTATGGTCAAATATTTTTAGCTGGTTTCTGATTCATTTGTTTGTAATTACATGGAAATAGGTCATGTGAAATCAGCCAACTTGTACTTCTACTAGCTACCACAATTACTATAACCACGTACTACCAACAATACTAGTACCAAATAAAACAACTACAATGGCAACTACTACTGTCACACTACTACACAGCATTCCAAATTATTATGCACATTTTTTCTATTTTTTTGCTGATTTTGCCAAATTGTCAATATAAACGACAGTCATCATAATTTTCAAGTCATCAACCTTTAGAGTACAATTCGAATGTTATTGAACAAACCTCCCAATGACAGCAGTATTTTTTCAAAAATAAAAACTTAAAATGCACCGTTCCAAATTATTATGCACAACAGAGTTTCAAACCATGTTATTGTTGTGAAGAACTGAAAATGGTCATTTGTTTATTTTTCAATTAGAAACATTAGCATATTACTGAAATCAAAAGCTATTTAATCAAAACATCTGAACAGCAGAACACTGGACCAGCTCTATACTCTCTATCAGGTGCTCAAGGGTTCATGGGATGGGAGTTTGTCCAACCAGTCCACATGCGCTTTGTGGATCTGGAGAAGGCATTCGATCGTGTCCCTCATGAGGTCCTGTGAGGAGTGCTCTGGGAGTATGGGGTCCGGGGCCCTTTGTTAAGGGCTGTTTAGTCCCTGTATGACCGGAGCAGGAGCTGTGTTCGCATTGTCGGTAGTAAGTCAGACCTGTTCCCAGTGCATGTTGGACTCCGACAGGGCTGCCATTTGTCACCGGTTCTATTCATTGTTTTTATGCACAGAATTTTTAGGCGCAGTCAGGGGCCGGAGAGGATCCGGTTTGGGGATCTCATCTCTGCTGTGTGCAGATGATGTCGTCCTGATGGCTTCATCGGACCAGGACCTCTAACATGCACTGGGGCAGTTTGCAGCCGAGTGTGAAGCGGCTGGAATGAGAATCAGCTCCTCCAAATCCAAGACCGTGGTTCTTGACCGGAAAAAGGTGGCTTGTCCTCTCTGGGTGGATGGAGGGTCCTTGCCTCAAGTGGAGGAGTTCAAGTATCTCAGGGTCTTGTTCACGAGTGAAGGGAAGATGGAGCGTGAGATTGACAGGCGGATTGGTGCAGCATCGGCAGTGATGTGGTCACTGTATCACCTATGGTCATGAGCTTTGGGTAATGACCGAAAGGACAAGATCGCAGATACAAGCTGCCGAAATGAGTTTCCTCTGCAGAGTGGCTGCACCTCTCTCCTCACCCTCTCTCTTAGAGAGAGGGTGAGGAGCTCAGTCACACAGGAGGAGCTCGGAGGAGAGCCGCTGCTCCTCCATGTCGAGAGGAGCCAGCTGAGGTGGCTCGGGCATCTGTTCCGGATGCCTCCTGCATGCCTCCCTCTGGAGGTGTTCCGGACATGTCCCACCAGGAGGAGGCCCCGGGGAAGACTCAGGACATGCTGGAGGGACTCTGTCTCTCTGCTGGCCTGGGAACGCCTTGGGGTCCCCCCGGAGGAGCTGGAGGAAGTGTCCGGGGTGAAGGAAGTCTGGGAGTCCCTGCTAAGACTGTTGCCCCGCGACCCGGCTCCGGATAAGCGGAATAAAATGGATGGATGGATGGAGTTTCACTGGAAAACAAAACATTTTACCTTTATGACACTTAAACATAATTTGCATAATAATTTGGAATGCACTGTATTGCCCCAAATACTACTATTACCCCAACTACTACTACCTCAACTACTTCTATTGACACTATTATTTCTACTGCCACAACTAGTTCTGCCGTCCATCAAACCAAAGGTTGATTTCCCAGGGTCTCGCTGTGTCCTTAGGCAAGACCCTCTTTATAGTATAAATGTGGTATGTGTGATTGATGGTTGCACCCTCCCTTACATGAGTGAATGAATAATGAATACAATGTAGCGTGGGGATGTCCAAACTATGCCTTCTGCTGAACTGGCCCAATTAATCACAGGAAGTAATTTTTATAGGAAAAATGAAGTAATTCTACTGCTATAACTTCAATAACATCACATTCCATTGTGACACAGACCTAAAATTTACATTTTAAGTCTTATTAAAGGTATAGTGGTTCTCTAAAGCTCTTTCTATTTCTTCATTTGGATGAGAAAAAACAGTGCTTTGTCATTTGAGAATATTTGCTACCATCCAAAATTCAACCCAGAGTATGGATTTTCTGTATTGAACCATCAAATATCACATTTGTCTTGCAGTGGTCCTGTGTCTGCTCGCGTGCTGTTGAATATGGAGACAGTTGCCGTGGGGATGATTGTGGCATTACTGGCGTTTCCTCTGCAGTGCCTGCTCTGTTTCCTGTTTGGAAAGACCTACAGTGCGGTAAAATGATCGTTACATTAGAATCAGAATCAGAATCAGAAAAGCTTTTATTGCCATTGTCAGTGAACACAATTCACAGACTAGGAACTTGCTTTGGTGATAAGGTGCAACATAGAACACTGAATAATAATAATAATAATAATAATACAAGTAGAGATATCACAGTTAGAAAGGATAATAATAATAATAATAATAATAATAATAATAATAATAATAATAATAATAATAAAGTATCACTATTTGAATAAAGTAAGAGCATGCAAAAAGATTAAGATATATAATAAAAATAAAAATATTCAAGTATGTACAGAGCATCAGAACAACAGTGCAAACCGACAGTGCAAAAGAGCAAGTGACGTGACCTATTCTACCTGTTAAATACACACAAGAATTCAGATGTAACTACAGTATGTGAGTAGAAACACAACCTGTTGCTTTGTGGCGCCCTGTGTCAGGTGTCCATGGAGCTGTCCGTGCCCCCCTCCCCCCTGTGTCACTCTGTGGAGATGGACGTCTGTTTGGACCAATCACGGCTCAGTGGACCCTCCTTCATGTCTCTGCCTGGCTCCTCTGCACCAATCAGAGACAGCCCGTCCTCTGTGAGTTAGCGTCAGGAAGAGATTGTTTTGGGATAAATATTATTCATTTTTAAGAAAACTCCTACACACTGTCTCACTCTTGGTTCACTAGTACAACATCGGCCCCTCTGACCCTTCTCAGGTATTTACGTCAAAGTAAAATGATAAATGCGTCAAAACTGGATTTTCCAATTATCCAGTCAAAAAGAAGAATGATGCTCACATGAGTCTCGCATTTTGGGTATAAACTTAAAAACTGATCTCAATCCTCATTACCTAATATTTTTTGTTTGTATAAACACAGGCTACAAATGCAACATAAAAATCAGGACATTATTAACATCAAATTTTTAACATTAAAGTTGTTACATGATTATTTGGGGGTTGCAGTTTGGAGCTGGTAACCATCGAGATGATTTCTCGTCATATTTCCGACTTCTAGACTTGCAGAGTGAAAAGTATGCAGTGCCTTGATCTAAAATAAGCAGTAAGTCAAGTGTTCGTCTGTCTCTATAGTTCCTAGAGCTGAACTCGAGCCTGCTGGACTTGTGGGCGTCCTCTGGTTTAGTCCCACACTCTCCCAGTGATGAAGAGGAGGAGGAGGAGCTATGGCCCTCTTGTACCAGCCTGCTCCCTGCGCCTGCCCAGTGTCAGGAGGAGGCCCCTGCCCTGGGCCCCGCTCGCCTGCTCAGGAGGAAGAAGGCCCTGGTGCAGCGACGCCAGTGCACCTCCAAAACCCCCCACTGTCCCCCCACCACTGGGACCGCACCGACCGACGGCCCCATTCAAACAGCTCTGACCACGCTGCTCACCTTGTCTGGTGAGTTTATGTATAGTAGGTATACAAAGGTATGGAAATTATTTATGGCCAGGCAGCTAATTTTTTTTTTTTTTTAATAATTGTGATAAGAATTTTTTGTACATTCAATTGTTATTGTTGGTTTATGCAATTATTCAAGAAAAATGTTAATATGATAGAGATAACATGGTAGCATCAAGTGTAAATGGTTATATGATGGTAGTGGAGCTCAACAGTAACCTCCCACTACTTGGTTCTATTTATTTTTATTTATTTTTTCCCACATAGACTTTATATATAAAGAAAATTAAAGCACACATAGTATGCAAACTGTACCTTTAAATCATGTTGTTCCCTCTTCAGAAACATACTTGGAGTTGTATTTTGTTTCATTCACACTTGTTTCTTTAATCTACTAAATCCAGAGTCGTCTTCTCTAAGCACTCAAAAATGCTCTGTTTGCATTTTGCCCATTTAGTTGCATCATAGATAATACTGCAGATTTCTCCTACGTAAACCATCTCCGGACTCATTCTGCAGTTAAATTGTGTTCACAACAGACGCATGGCTCCAATAACATTGCATTCAAGGGGGAAAAACACTTCATTTATTAACTTTGTAAATGTTCATTGCTGACAGCAGAAGGAGCTTCAACGCTTAAAGGCCTCATTGGAAACAGAGGTGAAGTATATTTTCCAAATGCAGAAATTATTTTAAAACTAGGACTGAATCCAAAATTAAACCAGGACTGTACAAGGACCAAAACAGAAATAAAACAAGTCTCCATCAGGACTAAACCAGGATCATTGTGAACACTACCTTAAATAGCCACCTGTACAATGTGTGTTTGTGTGTGTGTTTATATTTAATAGATGAGAATCTGATGATGTCCATAGCTGCAGCAGAAGATGTGCCTCATCCAAAGAAGAAGAACTCAGACAGTGGAAGAGATTCTCCCACCACCACCTCGCCCTTATCAACACTGTAAGAACTAAATCACTGTCACTGTCACTAGTCTGCGTAGACTGGTGTGTGAATGTGTGAGCGGTCTCTTGACAAAAAGTGCTGTGACAATTTTGCGTTACATTGTGCAGCCCTGTGTTTACGATGCAAAAAGAAATGATGAATGGAGTGGACAACTGTGAACTTTAAATTGTTCTTTAAAGGTCCTATATTACACAAAATGGATTCTTGCAAGCTTTTAGCCATGTTATAATGCAGTTACCTCCTCAGAAACTTGTAGTTGTGTTTTGTTTCATTCACATGTTTGAGTAACTCTTTATTATTAGTCTGTCTACATCTCCAAAGCTCAAAATGCTCTGTTCCAGTCATAAAGCTGTAATTTACAAGTTACAAGCTACATTTGAGCTTTTTTTTCAGTAGAGATTGTCAATTCCAGAGCTGAAATCAACCAAATGATTCTAGATGTGGTGTATGGAGTGTACACCATGTATGGAGTTTAAAAACACAGTGGAGCACTTCCTGTATTTAGCACATGACATCACAAGGTGAAAGTGGAGTGATTTCAGTTTGAGAGAAGAACTCAACCTCAATTTTCAGGGTTTGTGTATTAAAAATGTGTGAATGAAACAAAACATAACTCCAGGAATGTTTGTGATGAGGAAACAACATTGGAACAGAGATCAGAAAATAGCTTAATAAGGGCCCTTTAATGTAGGTAAATGAGAAGTGTCCCTTTTAAAATAAATAAAAAACAAAACAACCGAATGACTAGACATTTTCTCTTTTTCAGTCGCAGCACGTGTTCGAGCAGCTGGTCTGAGGACAACGAGGTGAGGTACCTGTGGGAGGAGGACGACCCAGGCTCCAGCGCTCCTCTCTGGGATGGAGCTCTGTATAGAAGTGCCTCTGTAACTTCCACAGATTCTGTGGCCAGCACCGTCCTGCCTAGCCCTCCTCCAGACTGTACCCGCTGCCCCTCCACCACACGCATAGGTATTACACACTCCTCCAATGTACCCGCATATTACTGTGATACTGCAGTACTGTGAACTTGTGGAGAAGCTCTCATGATATTGTGGAAATGATGTGGAAAAGTCGATAAGGGGTTCTAAAGGTTTCAAAAGGTCAGAATGCACCACCTGCGGTTTGGCATTACAGGGACTCACAGCTCTAAGCCAATTTCAGACAATGCGCTTCTCTGATACCAGGAGTGATATCCCTTGAGCAAGACTTTAAACATGGACTAGGGATGTATTAATACGATACTGGTATCAGAAATTTGTGCTGACATTGACAATTTTGCTGGTTCGGGTATTGGCTTCCAAGATATCGGTTTAGCTGATATCCCATTTTGGTCTATAAACTGGTGTAATAAGACGATTTACTGGCCAATGTTGGTTCAAAACGTCTAATAGTATTAAACTTGTATTTTTTTTTTTTTTTACAAAGCTGTTCTAATTACTTTAAATTATAAAATGGATCATTTTTACCATATGCTGTTTGAGTTTATAGGAATTAAATTGTATTTTCAGTCTCTGCCCTGGTATCGGTTAATATCCGGTGTCGGCAGATACTTAAACCCAAAGTATTGACATAGGTATCAGAACAGAAAAAGCTGGAAAGTGCATCTCTAATATGGGCTAACAACAGAATACTGTGGATTTCAGAACTTGTTTGTAGAGGTCTAAGGTTGCAAGGGTTATACATTTTTGTACATTTATACTACCCAAATAACTGCAGTTTTGCAATATTAACCCTTAACTATACTATATGAAAAGAGAATGCTAGAATAGTATTGGCTATGGTTCCTTTTTTCTATTAAATTCTCTTGTCTTGTTCAGGTGTAGCCCGTGGTCCCCCGGGCTGGCTCCTGCCCTCTTGGACTCTGCGTGTGGTGTACCCCCTAGTGGCCGTGTTGATCATTACATGCATGTTGCTGGTTGGACTGTACGGCAGCTTCTTCTCCAGGCTGGTGCTCCTCATGTGGCTGGGCTCTGTCCTCTCAGCCTTCCTCACCTCTGCTCTGCTGCTGGAGCCTGCAAAAGTGAGACGCCACGTAGAAGTCTACTGCAGTTTAGTGCCCTGCTTACCAATCTCAGCTCAAAATAAAAATGAACTTAAATATGTTTAATAGCAGAGCCATTTTAGATTTAAAAATGCCAACCTGCCTTCTCTCTCTAGGGGCTGTGTGTATGTTACTCTACAATTTCCCCATCAACCCTAAACATGCACAATCAGCAAAATCCCCCAGCTAAGGCAGTTCTGAGCAAAACTAGCTCAAGATCTGGAGATCGGTCCCTTAGGCTGCTTCTGACCAGCTGCCCCAGTGGCATTGAAGGATGGGTCAAATGCAGAGGACAAATTTGTGTGTTCATTAGAACACATATTATGCAAAATGTTCTTTTTTTGAGTTAACCATGTAACCATGTTTAAACATTGTTCCCTCCCATCACAAATACACCTGGAGTTGTATTTTGCTTCATTGAATACTTGTTTAGTTAATAAGAATGTGCGATTTTGAATTTCCCAACTATGTGACATCACAGTTAAAAGTCAAATCATAATCATTATAACATCATGGTTCTATTAGCATGTTGGACAAAGTAGCTAACCCTAGCTGGGTCTTTTTAATTGAATAGTAATACCCTCTTCTGCCAGCAGATGGCGCACCAAGCGTACCTGTAGACACAATGTGTGTATTGATTCAGTATGGCCATTATTTTAGGTCCTACAACTTGTAGTACTCATGGTACTCTAGAGCATGTTTAAATACTAATAACAGACAAATAATGCATAGTATTAACATTAAATAGATATCTCATATTGATAGTTGAATGTCAAACGTGCAGTGTGTTTTCTAGATTGTACTCTATAGAAGACATACTTGTAATGCTGGCCTATGTGGCGTCAGGTGTGTGCCCAGGCTGTGCTGTGCTCAGCCCTCTGGAGGCCAGTGGACCCAGAGGCAGAGGAGCTCCTGTCCCATGAGAGCAGTGTGGTGAGGCCCTTCACAGAGCACAGTGAACACATCAGACCTCCATGTGGATACGGTCTGCTCCAGGCCAAACAGGAGGCATACAAAGTCCGAGCACTCACCTCGCTCATGAGGGTAAGATTCAACCCACACTGCAGGACTGGAATAAAGTAACACCTGATTCTGAAAAACAGTTACATTCTAGTAGTGGTTAAATGTAGTGACCCTAATAATTACTCAAGTAAGAGTAAAAAGGTATTTGGTGATAGTAATTTAACTGAGGAACAATTTGGAGGTGTTCTGACAAAAAAAACAAGATTCTAATATTGTTAGATATATGGACCATGGTCCTCTTGGGTCATATCAAAGGCTAGTAGATGTTTTCTACATTCTCAGTATATGGACAGAACATGCCTCATGTGAAAGCTCAGAACCTCCAGAATTCCCTCCCTGAGCTGCAGAGGCTGCACTAGCACTGCATCATGAGGCAGTGCCAGAGTGATATGTGCGTCTCCCTTACAGCACTGTGTGTGGCAGCTGCTGTTCCTGATGCTGCTGCTGATGGTGAACTACCAGGACCATGTGGAGCAGCAGAAGGGCAGACTGCTGCACTCTGCCACCAAACAGCACCTCCACAGAGCACCCATGGGTGTCCCCAACCTCACAGCCCTCAAGCAGTAAGAAACACACATTAACACAGTACATGTCATGAGTGCATTATTATTTTTGGTGTGGTTCAACATTTGTGGAATTCATGTTTGGATATTTCCTATACAAATAAACTGAACAAATTCTGCTTTAGTCTGGGAGAGGAATACCTGCACTCATTACAATACCAAAGCAGTCAGTTGTTAGAATAATCACAGTAAGTAATAATACATTGCTGATTGCGTGGGCAGATTCCAGCATGACAGTGCTGTGATTAATTCGGCACATATTGTAAAATAGGCTAAAGGTGCACTATGTCACTTTTTTCTGGTGAAGGGCTCACCACCTGCTTTTCTCTGTGGAGATGCTATTGCCTAGAATATGCCATAGTACTTTTCTTTCTGCATGGAGATGAGCAGGTGATGCCACTGGACCAAGTTACAGGTCAGAGCTGTGGAGAGGTGACCCCGCCCACAGTAAGAATGTATACTTTTCAAGGTATTGAAAAAAAACACTTGAAACTGAAGAAATGCTGTATAAACACTTTTATTTGCACCATAATTTCACCATTAAGGCCACTGAGAAAATGATCAAATAAAATTAGGCGATGGAATAAATGCTTCTTTATACTATATTTTTATATGATTCTCAAACAAAATGTCTGCTTTTTCTATGCAGCTGGGCGGATGCAGAGCAGTGGGTCAGGGTGGTTTTGGTTCCACACCTCCATGAGCGTCCCTCTCTGCGCCTGGCTGGGTTACCATGGTTACAGTACACACACAACCTGGAGCCAGCACAGGGTCTTCTGTTGGGAAACAGCAGTGAGAGGACACTCCAGCGCATCTCTGAGCTCCACATGGACCAGTGGAGTCATACACAGTGAGCAGGCATTTGAACTATCTGTATTATGTATTATTCAGTCTTCTTAACTTTGTGTGAACCTCAGTCATGGAATATCACTTCATTTAATGAATATTCAAGGAAAAAGTAAAAGTAACCCAGTGTACAAAGTGAATACAGCACTTTTTCCTCCTGCTGGTGCACTGTAGAGTGAAGCAATTGAAATTTAGCAAAAAAAACAAACCAACAATAGTTTACTTGCATTGAAGAGGATTAGCTGGGAGTGGAGACAATTTGAGTGTTAAAGTTATCAAAACAAACTGTTGACAGTGTCTGAACTTTAAAAACACAGAGAAACATGGCATCATGCAGTGAGACCAAGCATTTTGAGCTCTGGACAAGAGAAAAAGGCTCTGGATTATGTGAAACAAAAATGCATACAGTACACTTGTTTAGGGTTTGCCAGACCTTGTTTTGTGAGCAAAATATAAAAGTTTGCTGCAAATTATGAAGATTAAAGCTTTTTGCAACTAATAATTAGGTCTGGCCGACTGATGTATCATTCGGCCTAAAGAATCAGCCTTTGGCAGTTCTGGAGTCTTTAAAAAACTGTATCAGCACAGGCCATGAAAGAACTTATCAGATGATCTCTACAACCAACCAACCAACCACATGTATGTAATAAAACAAAACTAGTAATATGCACATGTGCACGGTTTATTTAAAATATATTTGCATTAGTACCTACAAGTATCATTTAAGATATGCAGTTTCTTCTCAGTTATGATTTTGGATTAATGTAGCAGACAAAAAATTGACAGTGATAGGATTTATTTAATAAACTACAGTAACTTGTGCTTTTATATTCACTGTAGAAAATGCTTTAAATACAAATGTTTTACAGGCATTAGTTATTGTTGTTGTTGTTAACGATAATCACTTCTAGGCTGCCTCACTCCAGTTATTGTTAAGATATTGTAACCACTATCCACTATTATAGGTTATTTTTTTTCTAACACTCTTTTAATCTAAATTGGAGATTACATCAACTATCTCTGAGCCTAAATCCAAGACAAATGAATCCTCAAATGAATCCCTTACTAGAAACTAGAAAACAAATCTTTAAAATCTTTATTGTTCTGTTTTGCTCAGATCTCTGTCAGTGCGATGGACACACTACCACACACAGTCAGGCCTGTGGCTGTGTGTACGTGTGCGCCTGCATTTGACCCAGCTCCAAAGAGTGTCCCGGGCCCTGTCCATCCTCCCTCTGGTCCTGCCCCCCTCCTCCACCTCACCACCAGACCTCCCGATGGCCCTCTCGGTAACCCAAGTGGCAGACAGGACACATACACACTCTTTATGTTGTAATACAAGGGGTAGATTGTGGATTTATGTGGCAAAAAGTAAAGAGGCATTTAAATCATTAGATTGTAGAAGCAGCTATTATGTAGAAGCAGACCACTGTGTTCTGTCTGCATCTAATTATGAAGTGTTTTTATCGTTCATGAACCAGAAATAATGCTACTACTCTGTTAGCATGCTAGTTGTTGTTAGCATTACCACGTTCTGGCGTCTGAGTTGTGAAAAGCCTTTATAAACTGATGGATTAAGTGAGGAATAACTTGCAAACCATTTTAATTGATTTCGTTTTTTTTTTTCATGTTTTCAATATTATAATGAGGTGCAGCGCCTAGATAAGAGTCAGGATAAACGTTGCTACAAGTTGATCTAGAGTGTCTTAAGTTGTACTGGAGGGAAGTGAACTATGAAATATCTTGTTTTGATTCCTCAGGTAGTGCTGGTGATGTGCGGGCTGCTCATGATGGGGGCGGAGCTGTACTCGGTCCGGACTGAGCATGTGCGGTTTGTGTGTGGCTGGAGTCGTTGGTTCCACTTCCTCTTGGCCTCGTTGTCCGTGGCAACAGGTGTTCTGCAGCTCCACTTTCTTTCCGTCGCCCGCAAATGTTTATCTGAGGTATAAACCCAGATCAGAATGAAGCAATATTCAAATGCCATTATTGTTTTGAGGTCACAAACATTTTGGAGAGGGTTAATAATTTGCACGTTATTCTTATGGTCAGCGTGACATTTTTGGTCAGGTGACTTGCTTAACAATGCCAGTCGCCATATTTACGAAGGGGAAAACATCAAGAGAAAGTAATGGGCAGCTTCACTCAACTCATCACATTCTCCCAAAAATAATGCCACAGATGATTTCAAATTGCAAACAATAGTTCAAGAAACCAACACAAGACTAAAGATGATGAAGTTGGCAGTTGTACAGGTCCATATTCCACTCTCCTTGAGTGTTTCAGTTGTATTACATGATAAGACTACCTATTTTTCTCTAAAGTGACCACACTTGTTGGATGTGGGAAAAGCCATTCATAGGAATGATGGGGAGGGTGCGGCCATTTGCCAAAATGGTTCTTACTTTACAGTGAATGGTTTTGCAGTGTTTGGTGCCTATTTCCTGCATTTAAACTGCATTAGGTTTTCTCTCACATCCAGTAGCAGCCATTACAGCAACTGTTTAGTTTTTCAGAGACCTGATTGGGCTATTTAATGCTTAGCTCTAAGTGATACTTGCAGACTCAAAGAGGAGCTTTCACTATAGTTTCTTTGGAGGTAAATGTTCTAATACACTCCTAACTGTATCTGTCCTTCAGCTTCAGCAGCAGCCAAATGGCTTCATTAGTTTCCACCACGCGGCGCTTCTCTCTCAGAGGGCTTCACAGTGTGCTGCTGTTCTGCTCACTCTCCTCGTCCTCAGGGTAAAGACCATTATTTTTTCCTTTCAATTTCTTTCACACCATACCACTTTTCCAGCCCTAGAAAATAACAAATACATACATACAATACAAAGTCCTATATTTATGTGTATCTGTTCTTTACATAAGTACATTTTAGAGTAGATACTTTTTACTTTTAAGTCACTACATAGGTACTTGTACTTTCTACTCCACTACATTTTCTTAGTGGATTGAAAAATAAAAAATAATTTTTATATAAAATTATTAATTAATTGTAGCTAATGTGTTGTAGCATCTTGATTAAAGATTTTGAGTTCAAGTATTTGTTTTGTAAAATCTCAAATGTTTTAACTTCTTAACTTAAGACTTTAGTCAAATGTGTAGTTCAACCTGTCATAGGCACTTTAAGTAATGCACAAAATGTACATCATGTACATACTCACAGTGGGAAGAGTAACCAAAACATGTACTCAAGTGCTGTTCACACTGTTATGCAAGTGATACTAGAACTATGATGTCTAAAAAACACACTATGAGAAACACAATCTTATTAAAGCAAATGTACTTGAATAAATGTAACTGAATATCCACCTCCGGTTACAAGTTTACTCCCAATTTTGATGTGGTGTGTGCGTTTTTCTGTTTTTCCATCCATTTCAATGCTGTAAAACACAAGAGACGAGCTTAAGTGTCCTAAAAGTTCATTCTAAACGGCTGAATAATGCATGATACTTGACCTTTGACCTCTGTGTCCTGGCCTGCAGCTGCTGGGGACCCTGCGCTTCGTGCGGAGGTGGGTGGTGATGGGCAGGGTGCTACACAGAGCCTGGAAGGAGCTCATGGCCTTTGTGCTGCTGCTAATGTTAACGCTACTGCTCTGCACCCACATCGCTACCGCTGTGAGTATCAAATTTTAGTACCATGACAACACTATGCTGGAATTGCAAAAATGTATGCAAACTCTTTTTAACACCTTTTTAATGCAGTGCTTTGATATTTAACCAATCACTATTCATTAATCACGGTAGAATAGACAGAATTAGAGAAAATAGTCATATCGTTTGTTGTTATATTGTCCCCACCTAATGCCTTCTGTATTGTAGGTGTTTGCTGACACAGTGGAAGGCTTCGTGTCCCTGCAGCGGGCGTCTGTCTCTGTGCTGTCCCT
Source organism: Taenioides sp. WSHXM2023 (assembly GCA_029959045.1). NCBI lineage: Eukaryota > Metazoa > Chordata > Actinopteri > Gobiiformes > Gobiidae > Taenioides > Taenioides sp. WSHXM2023. The sequence continues at coordinate 22,266,737 of CM057104.1, read as the reverse complement.
CCTGAGAGGACACAGGGCTGTCCACAGTCTGTGCAGGCTCCACCCACACCTGGGCTCTCTCTACTGCCTGCTGCTCACAGGAGGGGTGCTCTGGCTGCTCGCTCGGATATGCGGAGCGGTTCTCATTCGGGCGTATAGGTAAATGGTAACCAGCTACCTATCTGAGAGTGCCAGTCTGGTAGTACTTTGACTGAATGTAGTTTTAGGGTAACATGGTCTCAGTCAAAGGTTTCAGTACAGCTTAACAGGAGGACTGGTCAGGGAGGGTCAGCAGATCTGTGTCAGGGCAGTTTGAGGAGAGGAAGAGCCAAAAGTGTCCCTCCTCTGTTTCCTGCAGCATCACAGCAGCCTCCGGGGGGAGCCAGGTGAACACAACAGGAAAGCCCTCGTTCTTACTGTGCTCTGGTGTTTCAGTTGGTGACGAAATGGTCCATTCCCACAAAGTATTTCCTCTGGAAGGTCTTATGCCACATTTGCTGCCACATATGGCCTATAGCATCTCAAATGTGAGGGGAGACTGATGATGTCAAAAATGAAGATGAAACTTATTAAACATGTAAATATGTTGTTTTCTGCCAATATAGCATTTTCAAAACAATAAAAGGTAACACGGTGCTCTAAATATGTTATGTGTTAGAAGTTAATACCCCACAGAAGTAAAATACCCGTTTTTAAAATAAGTCACAGTAATGGCTGAACTAAAATACTGTACTTATTGTTGACATTATTTAGCACATTATTATGTCCATATTCAGGGTATAGAACATATCTGACTTGGCGTTACACTGACAGAATAACATTATGTCTTCAGGTCAGAGAAGGCTGAGATGTTCCATCCAACCATTGAACCCCAAGACTACGAGATGGTGGAGTTCTTCATCAGGAGGCTCAAACTGTGGATGGGGCTGACGAAGACCAAGGAGGCATGTATCCCCTCCACCTCCATGTCATCACAAATGTTTCACAGACATTAAAGTGGGAGTAAACACCTAAACTCCGCCCACAACTGCATTGCAAATAGAGCTGCTCAACTGGGCAGAACCTGGAAGACTAAAGGGGAGAGTGAGGGGGACAGGGGGCGGGGTCTGGAGGTATAAGGAACAGTGTGATTGGTCTAACAGGTAACAGGTAAATTAATCAGAACCGTAGATAATGCTATTAAGAAACGTGTTTGGATTTAGTGTTTAGTTTAATTCAATAATATTTGATTTATTTTATTTTTCCAGTTCCGACACAGGGTCAAATTCGAAGGCATGAACTTTCCTCCTTCGCGTTCATCACAGAATTCCCGCCCGTCTACCGTCTCCTCTGCCCCATCATTCCGATCTCCATCTCCTCGCCCGTTGTCTTCGTCTCTCTCCGTTAAGTCTGAAGATTCAACTTTGTCAGCAACCAAATCGGACACAGCGCCCTCTCTCGACCGCCTACTGCCTAGCATCACCGCCATGCTAGCACAATTTGACCGTGTAAACCAAATAACGGAAGAAGTTTACCAGCTGGAAATGAGGCTTGAAGATGCGCAAATAAAAAGGCAAGCTGCTCAGATTCAAAAACGAGTGGAGAAACTGAGCAATGCCAAACCAGAAACGTCAGATGTAGTTCGTCAAAGAAGATCTGGCTTTCTCTACCCAAATTCACAACCAGTATCTCTTTTTTTCAACCAATCTACGAGGAATTCAACAAGTGTACCTCCAAGAACTCGGAATTCTTTCTCTGAATCCGAATCCTTTCCTCCCAAACCGCATTTGCGCAGGAACACCTTCGGAGCGACCAAACCTTCGTCCGTTAGCAATAGCCGTAGCATGTCCCCAGCTGCCGGATCTGTTCCACCACTTCCCCGGAGAAGAGCGTGGCATTCTGGGAGTTCGCATTCAGCCGACACGGCTCAGAGGATACTGCAGAGCCACGTGTTTGGGAACGAGAGAGAGATTTGGGGCGTGGAAAGGCCGAGGAGCGAAGACGGAGGGAGGAGAGGGGTCCTAGACGGGATTCCGATGAAGAGGAAGGCGTGGATTTTGGAGGGAGCAGAGGGTGAGCAGGGTTGATGAAGTGAAAACATGACACTGATATTATATATATTGACTTAACAATGGATACTTTTTTCTTTTACTTCACTACACTTAAGAACACCTGTACAGTTAAAAAAAAGTACTTTTCATATGATTTGAGAGGTCATTTTTAACATATACAGTATATGGTAACATTCTGTCTAAAAGGTTTTGAGTTCAAGTCCCGGCTTTGAGCTAACATATACATACAATTCACTAGAGAAATATTATCATGTTAAAAAAATATACTACATTATCAATATCACTACATTTAACACTAACTCAGAATCTTACTACTACTTGTACTTGTTACTCTTAAAGTACATTTTAAATGGGTACTTCAATACTTTTACATAAATAGATGTTTTTATGTGATACATTTACTGTTACTTGGCCGAGAGTAGCTCGCTGGAGTATTAACTACTACTACTTTTATTGTCTTTATCAAAATTGTCCTTTTTGATTTAAAAGTATACACTGTCTAAAACCGTGCACTTTAGTTGATTGACTTTGATTGACTGTATTTCAAAGATCACATTTGTATTATAGATGAAAAGATGCATATTTATTTAGTGAAAAATGACAACAATGGCCACCCGGTCGGAAATAAATATATATTTAATATTCTCGGTTTTTGATGTTTGTCTGTTTTTCTATTAGAGAAGTTTATTAGAGGTGAGGACTGTTTTTAAGTAATTATATGCAAGATATAGTGTTTATTTTTACTTGAACTCTTTATTATGCAATGTTCTTAAAGGTGCACTATATACATGTTTTGTTGGGGGGCCGTCACCTGATGTCATTGTTCTGCCTGAAATGTTCCACAGTATGACATTAAACAGCTCTACCTTTACCTATACATTTATTCAATTACAAGTGGTTTTATAGCTCAAAAATGCCATGAACAGCAGGTATTCTGACTGTGAGTGGAGTCACCTCGCCACAGATCTGACCTGTAACTTGGTCTGGTTTGGGGTCCATGAAGATAAAAAGGTTTAATGCCATACTGTGGAACATTACAGACAAAGCAATAGCATCTCTATGAAGAAAGTATCCACCAAAAAAGTCACACAGTGCACCTTTAAATTAACTGTACATATCCTCTGCTCTTTCAGTTTTAAAATAACTACTACAATCACAACTGAACGTGTGTTGCCAGAGCCTTAACCTGCAGATAGAGACACATCCATTTGGCTCATTCTCAGTATATGGACAGGCCATGTCTCATGTGAAGCTCAAAACCTCCAGAATTCCCTCCCTGAGCTGCAGAGGCTGCACTAGCACTGACTCATGACTGGTGCAGGTGCTGGGGTTTAGGTAGTGACCATTCAGATCAGAGAGAGACATTTTAGGTTTAAACCAACTGGATTTCAGCACTGAAACTGGCAATGCAAATGAAAGAGTCATGTGAGGCTCATTCTGCTTTCTGATTGGATAATCCTCTTGAGAACCAAAACACCAAACTATAACAAAGGCAACTTGTCCATCATGCCCAGTGTTTTTGAAATGAAGAATAAATCTGCATTACAATTGTCATCAGTAAAAGCTATCTTCAATGTGAATTTAGACTTAGACAAACTTTATTGATCCACAAGGGGAATTATTAGGACACATACATTCTAAATGCTTGTGAAAACTGAACTTATGGTTCCTTTAAAACTCCAGCCTTTATTCTGCATATTAATAGACAAAAGGTGGTTGCTCGACCAGTATCTACACATTTTTCCTGTTAGGACACACCTCCTGGTCATTGTCAAACCTACATTAGCACATGACCACAAGAACAGTAGCAGCTGCGCTATGCCAGGTATGTTAGCAATGACAACACCTGAGGACATTTAGAAGTAACAGTGTCTTGTGCGCTTGCCCAGGTGAGTTTGACTTGTCTAAACTTTACATACATTCATTGCATTTTACTGAAGTTTTGTTTTTTTCACAGATGGCACCAGGACGAAAGGAACAAAACCAACTTCAAAATGAAAGTTACAGTGACTGGATGTCCCAGCTACCTCCTGATAAACAAAAGACAGCACTTTGGAATCTAGTCATACCGGGTATGTTACACTTTAACAGAATTACTAGTGCTTAATCATTACCTTTTGTAGTGTACAGTTCATTTTCAGTAGATCTCAGAGGGAATCATTTGAAATGCGTATGACAGGTTTGATGTTTCCCCAACTTCTAATTAAGTTGGTGGAATAATACCTGTTGTAAATATAAATGGTAGTTTTTTACAGGAAGTAGAGAGTTGTAAAACATATAACATATAAAACATCACACTAGGGAGAATTCTGTCCAAAAGTTTGGCACCATTTGCATGTAAGAAACTAATTTTTCCGATAATTAAACATGATTTCAACATAATAAAGGTGTTTACTTATAATAGTATTTGTCATATAATAATTTCTTTGTACATTATGAGGAGTTTTGGCCTAGTCTAAAACATGGTTGCTAGGTAACAGTTATGGTATTTCCTAGTGTGAAGTTGTGATTTCCAACCAGGAAGAAAAGTTTGAAACCTAAATAACAGCAAAATTTAAACACTAAATCAACTTTTTTCCCTACAACAGTATTATCCTCTGTTCCTAGTCTTTTTTTTTTGTTGGCAATTTTAGTTCAAACTAGATACCTGTGTGGCTTTGTGTTCAAAAACAGTAGAACACTGAGTGTGTGCTGCCTCCAGTGGCCACCACAATTTCAAGTACTATGTGACGTCACAAAAGATGCCCCAATAATAGCCAACTGTTTCTGATCACAAACACCTGGCTGCAGGGGCGGAGTTTGAAATGTGGATTTCTGTTGGACCAATCACACTGCTCCTTTTATGTCCAGACTCCGCCCCTCCACCCCCTTCACTGTCCCCTTCGGTCCTCCAGGCACTGCCCAGTCTTACGCTCGGGTCTACAGAGGTGCAAAAGGGTGCATTGCAACCTTAGTTAAGTGTTTGCGTCATTTCAGGCAAATAAAACGATGCCACTTAATGGAACCGTATTATGTTTGCATCCCTGTAAACCTCGAACGCTCAGTCAGTCTGGTCTGCACCCGAGCCTGCCCAGTTTAGCAGCTCTATGTGAAATGTGATTGTCGACGGAGTTCAGGTGTTCAGTCCCACCTGAATGTAAACATATCTCACTTTTGGGTTGTTCTTCGTATCAAAATGAAACAAAAAACAGATCTGCGTACATATTTTCTGGACATTTTTTTCAGTTATCTGTTAGGGTCATGTTGCAAATTTTTGATTTGGAATATTTTTTCTCCAAACAGAAAATGTGCATATTAAACTGGATTTTATGTAAATCCTATCCTCAAATTTTTGTCCTTGTCTCTAACACTATTCTTCCCTGTAAAACAGTGTGTTCATTCATTCATTTGTTCATTAATGTACTGCGTGTTATTCTTGATACTTTTCAGGCAGCCATGACTCTATGAGCTATGATCTGGACATTAATAGCTCCATTATAGAGCCCGACTTGCTGAAAAAATACAGCCATCTGCGCTGTGTCCGCTCTATAATGAGGAGGTGGGCAAAGACACAGGTAAAGTTTAGTCAATCATTGTTCTGAATGATTTGTGTTTTTATTACGTGTAATTTGTTGTCGTCATTGTAGCTCTCATCAAATACTTTAACTTCGATTTTATTTTGCATTGATAAAAAACGATGATGCCTGCTGATGACGTTTGATATTTCGGTTTTAGGAGGCCAGTATCATAGAGCAGTTGAATGCAGGGGCTCGCTACTTTGACTTAAGAATCGCTCGCAAAGAAAATGATCCCGACCCCAACAGGCTGTACTTCTACCACGGGCTGCTCACACACACAGATGTGGAGGTAACATCAGACTTATTTTGAAATCCATTCATAAAAACATGCTCATGGCAAAATGTACGTATGTATCTACATGTGAACATTTCATTTTGTTTGTCGAGACCTCTTTATTTTGCAAGAAAGAGGGGAAAAAAACTTATTGACACAAAATCCTACCGCATATGTTTAATAAATCTATACAATAAAAAAAAAAAGTTAATTACACAAAACAGTTAAAGCAACAATCTGTAAGTTTATTTGAGTTTTTTTTTCAACAGCAGATGGCAGATGTGAAGCCTGTTCCCATCACCCCTCCTGGCCTCTGTTTATGTTGTGGTTTCGGGCTCTCTGGTCTTCTTCTGTCAGGCACACTATCAGACTGCAGTAATGTAGACAGCATCTAGTGGTGATATCTGAGAATACAACGGGAAAGTCAGCCATTCTAATTACAACAGGCTCTGTTCACGCTTATGTCACAAACCGGGAAGACGTTTGGAAACTTGTGATGACAACTCCAGGCGGGCTCTGTTCGTGGTAGTAAGTCTGACAAAATCTAGGAAAAATAAGAAAATGGCCCAGTTTTCTTCATCTACATGTTATTGTAGAGTTCCTTTATATTCGACTAATCAACAATTACAACCATACCTCAGTTTTCATAATTTATAATAATTTATAATGCATTCATCTCAATTTGCCGGCAAATAATACTTACCCTGGAAGCCAAACAAGTACTTTTCTACCAAGAACTTGTAGCCTTTCGCTAGTTTTGAGCTGCCTGTAAGTGACATGGAAGACGCGATTAGAGTCGCGTCCCCCATGGAAAGCTTTGGCAGGTTATGAAGACCGCTGCTAAAAGTTGCTGAATCCATGGTTTTGTCATACCTCAATGAGTTTTTATCAGTCGGCAGGTGAGCCCAGTGTCGGTAACTACACTGCATGTTTCTAAACTTTAAGACTTTAAGACTGGCCTACTGTAAGTGGCAATAGACAAGTCAGTTCTCTGCCACTAACCTAAAGGTGTTTTGATATGAAATCCACAATGAATCCTGTAAAGCCACCCGTCCACGTACCTATAGTACGACCTGCCCATACTTCTATATCTCTACCAATACAACAGTGCACAGGTAGTGGTAAATTGGATGAGTTGCAATCCTATTAAAGGTCCTATACAGTGGGGCAAAAAAGTTTTTAGTCAGCCACCAATTGTGCAAGTTCTTCCACTTTAAAAGATGAGACGCCTGTAATTTTCATCATAGGTACACTTTAACTATGAGAGACAGAATGGGGAGAAAGAATCCAGGAAATCACATTATAGGATTTTTAATGAATTAATTGGTAAATTCCTCAGTAAAATAAGTATTTGGTCACCTACAAACAAGCAAGATTTGTGGCTCTCGCAGATCTGTAACTTGTTCTTTAAGAGGCTCCTCTGTCCTCCACTCGTTCCCTGTATTAACGGCACCTGTTTGAACTCGTTCTCAATATAAAAGACCCCTGTCCACAAACTCAAACAGTCCCACTCCAAACTCCACTATGGCCAAGACCAAAGAGCTGTCAAAGGACACACAAACTGAACTGTAGACCTGCACCAGGCTGGGAAGACTGAATCTGCAATAGGTAAACACCTTGGTGTGAAGAAATCAACTGTGGGAGCAATTATTAGAAAATGGAAGACATACAAGACCACAGATAATTTCCCTCGATCTGGGGCTCCACGGAAGATCTCACCTTGTGGGGTCAAAATGATCACAAGAACAGTGAGCAAAAATCCCAGCACCACACGGGGGGACCTAGTGAATGACCTGCAGAGAGCTGGGGCCAAAGTAACAAATGCTACCATCAGTAACACACTACGCTGCCAGGGACTCAAATCCTGCAGTGCCAGACGTGTCTCCCTGCTTAAGCCAGTACATGTCCAGGCCCGTCTGAAGTTTGCAGGAGAGCATTTGGATGATCCTGAAGAGTATTTGGAGAATGTCATATGGTCAGATGAAACCAAAATAGAACTTTTTGGTAAAAACTCAACTTGTCGTGTTTGGAGGAGAAAGAATGCTGAGTTGCATCCAAAGAACACCATTCCTACTGTGAAGCATGGGGGTGGAAACATCATGTTTTGGGGCCGTTTTTCTGCAAAGGGACCAGGACTGATCTGTGTAAAGGAAAGAATGAATGGGGCCATGTATCGTGAGATTTGTTATTGACCAAATACTTATTTTCCACCATAATTTGCAAATTAATGTGGTTTTCTGGATTTTAGTTGAAGTGTACCTATGATGAAAATCACAGGCCTCTCTCATCTTTTTCAGTGGGAGAACTTGCACAATTGGTGGCTGACTAAATACTTTTTTGCCCCACTGTACTCCGCAGACTTTTAAACCTGGAGTTGTGTTTTTCATTCAGACATGTTTGAGTAACCCTTTATTATTAGTCTGTCTGCATCCCTAATGCTCAGAATACTCTGTTCCACCTAGTGATGTCATGAAATGCTAGTTTTCAAGTTAACAATTACCTTTAGTTTATTGGAGATTGGCAATTCTAGGTCTGAAATCATGCAAATGATTCTAGTGAAGGTGTGTGATTATCTGTTTGGGAGTGGAACTCAGTCTAAATCTGCAGGGTTTGTGTGTTAAACCTGTAAGATTGAAACAAAACACAACTCCAGGTATATTTGTGATGAGGAAACAACATTATAAAATAGAGATATAAGATCAAGTATCAGTGTACAGTAGTTTGAAAATGCTGCCAACCACAATAACATGCACTGCTTTATCAGACTGTTCTCAGGACTATAAAGGAGTGGGCAGAGGAGCATCCCAGAGAGGTCCTCGTCCTCTCTCTGTCCCACTTTAAAGGATTTGGCAGTAATTCAGAACATCTACACAACCATCTCACCAACTTCATCAAGAACCTGTTCGGCTCCAAACTGGTCCCCAAACCTGTAAGCACAGCTTAGATACAGATCAGACAAGGAAGTACTAGTATTTGTTTATACTATACTCACAAATACAATGTTCCAGATGAGAAAAGAAGACACGCCAACATTGCAGAAGTGCTGGGACCATAATCAAAATGTGATTGTTTCTTATGACTACCGTGAAGCCATCCGTCAGTCAGAGTTCTGGTTCAAAATCAGGTACTTCTATGGGGATGGCATGGATCCGAACAAAGTGGAGGAAATTCTCACTAGAGATCTCAAAGTTGCCTCTCACACGTGTAAGTAGTTCCATCCTGAGCTCTTTTCCACTTTGCAGGCCAGATGTGCGTGGGTTCAGTTTTGGCCAGTAACATGCTCAGATCAAATAACCACTTTTGGCTGGTTTGTGAAGTTGTGTGTATTGTTTTGTATCGTGCTTTTGTGTATTTATGGAGAATTGTCGTGTGGGAGCATGGCTGATGTAGACTTATGGGCGGAGCACTGAACAGATCTTACAGCCAACCATAAGAAGAGTTGGAATAGGGTGAACGTGAGAGATCGCTAGATGACTCAAACATGCACGGGTGACATCTCAAACCTCTCCAGGCATGTTTTTGATGAGGGAACGTTAGAACATGGTAGAAATGACATAAATAGAACCAAACTTTAGAATGGTCTTGATTTTGATCAGAACTGAACTGAATGTTCTGAAAATAAGTGTATTGTCTAAAAAGGAGCATGAGGTTGTATCAAAATTGGTATTGAACATCAAGCCTTCAGTAGCGATATCAAATGAGTTCATTTGACTAATTGTAGTACTGCATGAACACCAGACAATTGCCTAATATTTGATGCTTTATTTAAAAATACTACAGATACTAATCAATACTAAAACTAGTCTCAGAACTAGAAACTGAAAAAGTCACAAGGCACTACTGAACCTTTCTTGAATAGCCTTAGAATGATCTTGAGCTGTATCAGTATCAGTATCAGTATCAGTATCAGTATCAGTATCAGTATCAGTATCAGTATCAGTATCAGTATCAGTATCAAAGCACATAGACTAGTATCCACCCATGCACCACTATGGAACCTACGTGGATGATTGAGGGAGTGTTTTTTATTATCATTGTGGGATTGGAAAATTTTATAACATACTTTTACACAAAACTTGAATTTAGTCATTTGCATATAGTCTGAGCTCTGGCCAATCAAAGCAGGCGATGCAGTGCTGTTATGTGTGTTTGTAGGTATATAAAAGAGTGGAGACAACTGTGGATTGGGACAAGTGGGACTCGTACAGTACTAACGTCCATAATTTAGAATTATACTCAAATACAAGCAGGCCTACAGGTTTAAAAATCTCCTTGAAAAATCTTCTGATGAAACAAATGATCTTTCATAGAATAGAGCCTACTGATATTGTGATTAACATTTCCAGTCTGCTTTCTGCTTTCTGTTTTGTGCAGATTTCTATGTGTGCGGTCTGAACCTGACTTTACCAGAGAATGCAGAAGCTCTGAAGTACATTCTGAGACGGAGAAGTCTGGCCTCTTCTATACGGCACAGTCTACCAAAGCTGCTGACGTGGCTCCAGATACAAGCTGCTAAAACACCAGTCAATATAGTGGCTTCAGACTTAGTGACAGAGCACAATGTGGTCGCGACCATTGTCAGTCTGAACAAAACATCTGAGTATTGAGAATTGTTTTAGAAAAAGCACTGAGACTACAGAATATTATACTAGACTACAGAATATTATACTAAACTACAGAATATTATACTAGACTACAGAATATTATACTAAACTACAGAATATTATACTAGGCTCTAGCCTAAATGTTTAAGTTAAAGGAACAATACATAAGACTTAGATTTTACATTTCATAAACGCGACCTGGCTGTGTCCCCAGGTATGAGGTAATCATGTTCTAATCCAGTATTTAGTGATAATGATTGTGATGTGACGTATTCACAATGACAAAACATTAGACAATCGTGAATCAGTGCTAGTGCAGCCTCTGCAGCTGCAGTCGGCCTGTATGCTGTATGAGAATGAGGGAACATGAAAACACTCATGTGAACTCATAACTAACCCGCTAACTGTCGCACTGCAGACAGTAAGAGACCACGGGGCTCCACTAATGGTCCAGCTGACAGTCCCACTGTAAGTGTGTCATGGATTTAAGAAGCCTTCTTATGAAAGAGTCCTCAAGTTAAAGGTGCACTATATCATTTTTTTCTGGAGAAGATTGCGCCACCTGCTGTCTTCATGGAGATGTTTTGCTGTGCCTGAAATGTTTGACAGTGTGGCCTTAAATTATAGCTTCATCCCCACTTTTGCAATAAAACTTGTCCAACTGAATATCCAGTAATCTCATGACTTGTGTTCTTTGGAGTATTGTCTGGAGAGCAGCAGATGACTGAGCCTCTTGCAGAAAAGTTGTCTTAGGCACTTTAAAGGCGCAGTGCACAGGATGGTCCAGTCATTTAATTTACACAGTTATTATATTGAAAATACGAGCAGACAGAACAGAGGAGCTCTTTAGTGGAGTGTGTGGCTCTTAAAAGAGCCGTTGTGTGTATACTGTCGTGGAGCCGTTCACTTGGAGCTGGTGTACTTGGTGACGGCCTTGGTGCCCTCGGACACGGCGTGCTTGGCCAGCTCTCCGGGCAGCAGGAGGCCACGGCTTTCTTGGAGCCCTTCTTGGGCGCGGACTTGGCAGGTTCAGGCATGTTTCTGACCGGGATGAGCGGACACTGAGGGGACGGGAGCGCGGCCGCTGCTTTTATCCGGGCCTCGCTGCGCTCTGATTGGGCGCGCTGCACGTGCAGGGGGTTATGGGAGGTGGGTGGGTTGTTTCTCATGTTTCTTGGAGGGAAACTGACCAAATTCAGTTGCTTCTTACAAAAGTCTTCTTCAAGATCCTTGGAGTCCTTGGATGTAGGAAATGTGCACAGTGCAGGCGTGCACACGGTGCTCTCATTTTATTTATTTTTTAATAGTTTGCGTTTTCCTTTTTAATCATCTAACATTTTTTACATTATTATTCTTTAATTCCACAGCACGTTTTGGGTTCTGTGCTTTTCCATTATTCAGCTTTCTTAAACCTGCTGAAAGAGTCCTTTATTTGCACAATTATAGGCTTGAGGATGTAATGCTTTTAGCTGCCACTTGATGGCAGCACAAACACTGGCGTTGCATCCTGACTTACCCGGAGACTGGAGGTCTACCGCGGATACCACCACCACCGGGGCCTACATGAGGGATTCATAATATTAGTGAACACCTGTTTAGACTGTTTTTCATATGACAGATCACACTTATTGATGTATGATGAAATCCTAACATACATTTTATTAACTATTGGCCAGGGGTTACTGCTCCCTATGAATCTGCACAACAGAATTGAACTGATAAAAATGACTATTACCTAAACTGCTATATTTATTTCTGGCGTTACTGGTTGAAATGTCCTCTAGGCAATTTACAGAATGGAACAGAGTGATTTCATATTTTATTTGGAACAAACAAAGACCAAGAATAAAATATGAGACAAAGCAATTAGCTAGAAAAGATGGAGGCATGGCTCTCCCATGTCTTGAAAGTTATTATAAAGCTGCACAATTCAGAGTTTTGATTTTGTGGTGTGACCCTTTTAACGATGCCAAGTGGAAGGGAATTGATCAAGCAGAGGCTGGTATTCCACTTCTGTCTATTTTAGGAGATAAACGAAAGATACAGTTAATTTTACACCAAGTAAATGATTACATAAAAATACCATTGAATGTTTGTCTTAAAGAGCTTAGACATGAGTAATATTGTGCTCCCCAGCATATGACACCCAGTTTACCCCTGCCAAAATTGATAACAAATTTCAATACTGGTGCAGTAAAGGTATCACTGCATACTGGAAAATAACAGCTGATGGGGAAATAAAAAGCTTTCAGCAATTAACAGATAAATTCAAACTGGAGAAAGATGACCTTTTTAGATATCTCCAGTTGAGGCATTATTTTACTGCAAATATCAGACCCCAAAACCAAGAGAGTGATGCCTTGATTGGGCTTTTTTTTTAGATGTGTGTAAAGGAAAACTTAATAAAAAGCATATCTCCTCCGCATACTGTGTTTTACAGTCAAGAAAAACAAGCTCTACCATATACATTAAACAAAAATGGGAAAAGGAGGCAGGGATCACTTTAACTTATGACGACTGGTTAAATATATGTAAAACCACTGTAACAACCTCAAGTTCTAACGTATGGAGAGAGTTTATGTGGAAGAACACAGTGAGATAGTTTATTACCCCTAGAATTAAAGAACAGCAGACCAAAAGTGCGGAACAAGGTAAATGTTGGAGAAACTGTGGTCAATCATCAGTTGGACATTTTCACATATTCAGGCAATGTCCCAAAATTGCCTCCTACTGGACAGAGATTATTAAAAATATTAAGGTTATTACAGGACTGCAACTGGAAGAAAATTTGAGTGTATTTTATTTGGGAAACATACCAAATGGGCTGAGGAGAAAAGACAGATACCTTCTTCAGATACTACAAGCAGCCAGTAAGAAGGTGATGACGTGAACATGGCTACAAGACAAACCTCCTGCTATTTCAGAACGGGTGGACATAATCAACAAAATCCAGGTTATGGAACATTTTCTTTGAGACACTCCTCAGATAAAGGAGAACTGTACTGGAATAAGTGGAAATCTTACAACCAAAACAAAATGTAATGTATGTAATCTGTATACATCTGTGCAGAAGTCATTTGCTTGATGGCCTCCTATTTTTATTTTTTATCATTTATTTATTTTCGGTCAGTCTGATGATTATTGTGTTCTTCACTTCTGGAAATCAGTGTGTGGATGTGTGGTTTACAAAAATCAAATGTTTTAATAAAAATAAAGTTTAAAAAAAAATATATATATATGTGTGTGTGTGTGTGTATATATATATATATATGTGTGTGTGTGTATATATATGTGTGTATATATATGTATATATATATGTGTGTGTGTGTGTGTGTGTGTATATATATATATATATATATATATATATATATATATATATATATATATATATATATATACTTTTTCAAGGCGCTATATATATATATATATATATATATATATATATATAGCGCCTTGAAAAAGTATCCAACCCCCTTGAACTTTTCCACAATTTCTCACATTATGACCACAAACATAAATATATTTCATTGAGCTTTAATGTGAAAAACCAACACAAAGTTGCACACAATTGTGAAGCAGAAGGGCAGTCATACATGAGTAAATGTTTTTTTTTACAAATAAAAAACTGAACAATATGGCGTGCAATATTATCCAACCCCTCTGAGTCAATATTTTGTGGAACCGCCTTTTGCTGCAATTACAGCTGCAAGTCTCTTTGGGTATGTCTCTACCAGCTTTGCACATCTTGAGACTGAAATTTTTGCCCATTCTTCTTTGCAAAATAGCTCCAGCTCAGTCAGATTAGATGGAGAGCGTTTGTGAACAGCAGTTTTCAGATCATGCCACAGATTCTCGATTGGATTTAGGTCTGGGCTTTGACTGGGCCATTCTAAGACATGAATATGTTTTGTTTTAAACCATTCCATTGTAGCCTTGGCTTTATGTTTGGGGTCGTTGTCCTGCTGAAAGATGAACCTCCGCCCCAGTCTCAAGTGTTTTGCAGACTCCAATATTGCCCTGTATTTGGCTCCATCCATCTTCCCATCAACTCTGACCATATTCCCTGTCCCTGCTGAAGAAAAGCACCCCCAGAGCATGATGCTGCCACCTCCATATTTGACAGTGGGGATGGTGTGTTTAGAGTCATGAGCAGTGTTAGGTTTCCGCCACACATAGCGTTTTGCATTTTGGCCAAAAAGTTCAATTTTGGTCTCATCTGACCAGAGCACCTTCTTCCACATGGTTGCTGTGTCCCCCACATGGCTTTTGGCAAACTGCAAACGGGATTTCTTATGGCTTTCTTTCAGCAATGGCTTTCTTCTTGCCACTCTTCCATAAAGGCCAGATTTGTGTAGTGCACGACTAATAGTTGTCCTGTTGACAGATTCCCCAACCTGAGCTGTGGATCTTTGCAGTTCCTCCAGAGTCACCATGGGCCTCTTGGCTGCATCTCTGACCAGTGCTCTCCTTGTTTGGACTGTAAGTTTAAGTGGACGCCCTGGTCTTGGTAGGTTTGCAGTTGTGCCATACTCCTTCCATTTTTGGATGATGGTGTAAACAGTGCTCCGTGAGATGTTTAGAGCCTTGGAAATCTTTTTATAACCTAATCCTGCTTTATACTTCTCCACAACTTTATCCCTGACCTGTATGGTGTGTTCTTTGGACTTCATGGTGCTGACTGCTCCCCAGTACTCTCAAACAAACCTCTGAGGTTTTTACAGAACAGCTGCATTTATACTGAGAGTACATTACACACAGGTGGACTCTATTTAATCGGTAGGTCAACATTGGATCCTTCTAAAGCCTCTAAAAGCAATGTGTTGCACTCAGAAAAAAAGGGGGTTGGATAATTTTGCACGCCCACTTTTCAGCTTTTTATTTGTAAAAAAATAATTAGATCATGTATGACTGTCCTTCTGCTTCACAATTGTGTGCAACTTTGTGTTGGTCTTTCACACAAAGGTTCAATGAAATCTGTTTATGTTTGTCGTCATAATGTGAGAAATTGTGGAAAAGTTCAAGGGGGTTGGATACTTTTTCAAGGCACTGTATATATATATATATATATATATATATATATATATATATATATATATATATATATATATATATATATATATATATATATATATATATATATATATATATATGTATATATATATATATATATATATATATGTATATATAAAATGTGTTTCTCACCTTCCACGGTGGTTGGTCTCTCTCACCCTCATCAGCTCGGGCCCTCTACCAGAGTCCTGGGAGCTTGAGAGTTCTGCGCAGTATTTTTGCTGTTCCTAGTACTGCGTTTTTCTGGACTGAGATGTCTGATGTTTTTCCGGGTATCTGCTTTAGCCACTCTTCCAGTTTGGGGGTTACAGCCCCGAGTGCTCCGATTACCACGGGTAATCCTACCCTCTCCTACCCTCTCATGTACCTGGAAGTCCCACAGGACCTTGGCACGCTCATTCTCCACAACCTTTGGGGGAGTTCCCCACCTTGACCTTGGGGTCTCCAGCCCGTACTCTGCACAGATGTTTCTGTACACTATGCCCGCCACTTGGTTGTGTTGCTCCATGTGATGCTTTCCCTGCCAGCATCTTACACCATGCAGTTATGTGCTGGACTGTCTCAGGAGCCTCTTTGCACAGCCTACACCTTGGGTCTTGTCTGGTGTGGTAGATCTGGGCCTCTATTGCTCAGGTGCTCAAGGCCTGCTCCTGTCCAGCCAGGATGAGGGCCTCTGTGCTGTCCTTCAGACCAGCCCTCTCCAGCCATTGGTAGGATTTTTTGATATCAGTCACCTCAGTTATGTTTCGGTGGTATGCCCCATGTAGGGGCTTGTCCTGCCATGATGGGCCCTCCAGCAACTCTTCCTCTGACCTCCACTGTCTGAGGCATTCCCTGAGCACATCATCTGTTTGGGCCTTATCCTTGATGTACTTATGGATTTTGACTGTTTCATCCTGGACAGTGGTTCCCACACTCACTAGTCCTCGGCCTCCTTCCTTCCAGCTCGCGTACAGTCTCAGGGTGCTGGATTTGGGATGGAACCCTCCATGCATGGTCAGGAGCTTTCGTGTCTTAACGTCTGTGGTCTGTATCTCCTCATATATATATATATATATATATATATATATATATATATATATATATATATATATATATATATATATATTTATAATGATATATTTTTTTACAGAAGTGCAATACTTTGGTGCTGCTGAGCCATCAATGACTGACCCACCTATTTTAATGTCTGACATGTTTTGTAGATGGGAAAAGTTTAAGTTTACTTTAAGACATAGACGGCTCTTTTAGTTCTTCAGTTGTAATAACTGTTGCTGTTCAAGCACTCAATGTACCCTATGTATAGTATGTTTCATTATAATAAATAGGACTATATTTGAAATAAATTCTTGACTTTAGTTTTCATTCTTGCATTACAGTTATGGAATTTAGTGTTTGAATGGTATGATGTAAGTTTCTGTGATGTTTGTGAATGTTCATGTGCACTGAAACTTGATTTGAAAAAAATCGTGGATGAAATCGAAATTGCTATATCTGCCAGAAAAATCGCAATTCAATTTTTTCTTAAAATTGTTCAGCCCTAGTTCCCTCCATAGGTTTTCTATAGGGTTAAGGTCTGGAGTCTGGCTGGGCCACTCCATGACCTTAATGTGCTTCTTCTTGAGCCACTCCTTCGTTGCCTCGGCTGTATGTTTTGGGTCATTGTCGTGTTGGAAGACCCATCCACGACCCATTTTCAGTTTCCTGGCGGAGGGAAGGAGGTTGTCACTCAGGATTTTAACGGTACATGGCTTCGTCCATCCTCCCGTTGACGTGGTGAAGTTGTCCTGTGCCCTTGGCAGAACAACCCCCCAAAGCCTAATGTTTCCACCTCCAGTGGGCAAACCTACAAAATCAGCAAAGAATCAAATACTTATTTCCTCCACTGTACTTGTAATCATGAAGGTTTTAAATGCATGTATTTTCATGAGCTTCCTTAGGTGACATTTAGAGTGGGACTAAACAGATAAACCACATTTCAAACAGAACCGCTAAACGGGGCAGTACCTGGAGGACTAAAGGGGAGAGTGAGGGGGAGGAGGGGCAGGGTCTGGTAGACTAAAGAGGACAGTGTTCTTATTAACCCGCTCTACATGATCCTGGGGTTTTTTTTCCCACTCTTTTGGCTGTTAAAAAACAAAATTATTTCTAATATGGAGCCTGTAACCGCTACCAACGTGAGCTTCATTTGACTGAAGCCGAACGCTCAGGGTGACGTCACACTCACTTAGTCCACTTCTTTATCCAGTCTATGGTCAGGACTGACCTATATATTATCAATTGAATCACCTGGGTAACACCTGTAATTGGAGAAATGCATGATAGATAAGTGTAATGCTATACTGTGGAATATTCCAGGCAAAAATAATAACTACATGGTTGACTCCCCACCACAAAAAGAACATTGTACATCTTGAATATCTTTGTTTTTGTCCTCCATTTATGACTTCTCTGATGGACTGTCTTGTTTTTCAGTGGTAAGGAGCTGATCCTGTCGTCAGGTGACAGGGTGAGGCTCCTGGTGGCCCGAGGTGAGCGGAGAACCAAAGCTCCACACACTCAGCACTGATGCATGTGGAGAGAGGAGTGAGGACAGGCAGCTGGGAGACAGGACCCATTTGTGTGTAACACTTATGATTGTTAATAAATGTGTGTTTTTACATATGTGTGTGTGTGTGTGTGTGCGTGTGTGTGTGCGTGTGTGTGTGCGTGCGTGTGCGTGTGCGTCTGTGTGTGTGTGTGTGGTCATGATTACAAAACATAAACACTACCAGTCAAAAGTTTGGACACACCTTCTCTTCACCTTTTATGTTTACTACTTTCTGCATTTTATATGGAAGACATCAACTATATGTATCAAGGGATTTGGGATTAACTACTTTTTTTTTTTTTTACATAAATATCTTATATTAAATTCCTCAAAGTAGTAAACGGTTCAAACTCTTGGCTTTCTCTCAGTGAGCTTCATGATGAAGTCTCCTGAAATGGTTTTCACTTCTGAACTGTGCCTTGCAGGCCCAGGTCCAGACCAAACTGACTGAGGGCTGCATTTGTGTTTTAAAGGGGTGCAAACATAACACGCTTCCATTAAGTGGTATTATTTTGAGGCACCTGAAATGAGGGTGTTTAACTGAGGCTGCAGTGCACCCTTTTGTGACATATGACATGTGAACACATCTAGAAATACTGGTGTAAACTGGCCAATAGAATTTCATCATACATCAATAAGTGTGATCTGTCATATGAAAAACAGTCTAAACAGGTGTTCACTAATATTATGAATCCCTCATGTAGGCCCCGGTGGTGGTGGTATCCGCGGTAGACCTCCAGTCTCCGTGTAAGTCAGGATGCAACGCCAGTGTTTGTACTGCCATCAAGTGGCCGCTAAAAGCATTACATCCTCAAGCCTATAATTGTGCAAATAAAGGACTCTTTCAGCAGGTTTAAGAAAGCTGAATAATGGAAAAGCATAGAACCCAAAACGTGCTGTGGAATAAAAGAATAATAATGTAAAAGATGTTAGATGATTAAAAAGGAAAACTTCTTACTTCTTAAAAAGGAAAAATTAAAATAAATAAAATGAGAGCACCGTGTGCACGCCTGCACTGTGCACATTTCCTACATCTCCTCCAAGGACTCGAAGGATCTTGAAGAAGACTTTTGTAAGAAGCAACTGTAGCAGTTGAATTTGGTCAGTTTCCCTCCAAGAAACATGAGAAACAACCCACCCACCTCCCATAACCCCCTGCACGTGCAGCGCGCCCAATCAGAGCGCAGCGAGGCCCGGATAAAAGCAGCGGCCGCGCTCCCGTCCCCTCAGTGTCCGCTCATCCCGGTCAGAAACATGCCTGAACCCGCCAAGTCCGCGCCCAAGAAGGGCTCCAAGAAAGCCGTGACCAAGACCGCCGGTAAAGGCGGCAAGAAGAAGAGAAAGACCAGGAAGGAGAGCTACGCCATCTACGTGTACAAGGTGCTCAAGCAGGTGCACCCCGACACCGGCATCTCCTCCAAGGCCATGAGCATCATGAACTCTTTTGTCAACGACATCTTTGAGCGCATCGGCGGAGAGGCGTCCCGCCTGGCGCACTACAACAAGCGCTCCACCATCACCTCCAGGGAGATCCAGACCGCCGTGCGCCTCCTGCTGCCCGGAGAGCTGGCCAAGCACGCCGTGTCCGAGGGCACCAAGGCCGTCACCAAGTACACCAGCTCCAAGTGAACGGCTCCACGACAATATACACACAACGGCTCTTTTAAGAGCCACACACTCCACTAAAGAGCTCCTCTGTTCTGTGTGCGCGTAGGGTTAATTCTCACTGGTGCTGTGTGCTTAATGGAGGGCAGATTAACTGCTACGTTTGGCCGTTTATATTTACTACGTAACTTCTCCACACCTCCGTGGAGCGATGAAAAGCATGTGCGAGTGACATGAAAAACTACATCCCGCGCAGACAACTCATTTCTAACACCAACACTCATTGGGTGGGTCTAGCCTTGAGTGATTCTTTAATAGTCAAGCCAAATCTGCTCAAATCCTGATAAAATATTGTCCATTCCACTTATATTTACTGGTGAATACTTTGCAGTATAGGCTCTCATGCAATCGTGTAGGTTCTAGTAGGACATTGTGTAAGCCTTCATTATGTTTTTGTATTCATGGAAATGTAATATTGCTTTTGTTTTTGACATTTGAATGTAGTAATGCCACTGTATTTGTGTTTTTGCAGTGCAAAAATGATGACAATTATTTTTATTTGTCACTATTAGTCGTAATCACACACCAGCAGTATTTTCTATTTACACTTCCCCGTATTAAAGTATTGTGTTCTATACAGGCCAAATAGTCTGTCATGAGAATAACTGATAGTCCTACAGGATGGGCCCAGTGGACGTCAGAGCTCCTCCCCTTGTCTGAGCGCGGCCGCTGATTGGTGCGGCGCTGAAACGCACGCGCTCCGCACATAAAAGGCGCTGCGCTCCGTCTCCAGACCTTCATTCTCTCATCACGTCCCTGTTTGAAACCGTAACCATGAGCGGAAGAGGCAAAACCGGAGGAAAGGCCCGCGCTAAGGCCAAGTCCCGCTCCTCCAGGGCCGGGCTGCAGTTCCCAGTGGGCCGTGTGCACAGGCTGCTCCGCAAAGGCAACTACGCAGAGCGCGTTGGCGCCGGAGCTCCCGTGTACCTGGCGGCCGTGCTGGAGTACCTGACTGCTGAGATCCTGGAGCTGGCGGGAAACGCGGCTCGTGACAACAAAAAGACCCGCATCATCCCCCGCCACCTGCAGCTGGCCGTCCGCAACGACGAGGAGCTCAACAAACTGCTGGGAGGAGTGACCATCGCTCAGGGAGGAGTGCTGCCCAACATCCAGGCTGTGCTGCTGCCCAAGAAGACTGAGAAGGCCAAGTAAAGCGGCCCCGAGACTCGACTCACAACAACGGCTCTTTTAAGAGCCACGCACTCTCTCTGAAAACGGCATACTTCTTAATTAATATCTTAAAAAGATCATGGCCGAATAACGCAGACGAATTGCATTCAAAGTCCTAAGGTATCCATACTTTCCTACATAAGAGCAACACGTGGTTATGGCGATGGGAGACGTTAAAAATTCGTAATCCGGTGACCTCCGTACTACAGGAGTAGGCTACATTCACCTATATTAAGTCAACGTGTGCGCACCACCCGCACTTTTCAGCCCCATTCTGACGCTGTATCTGCAAATCCACACAATTCTCACACAGGAGGGCCAGTTCGGAGAGGAACTCTCCTGAAACAGGAGCCAAAAAGTCCCAGTTCTTTTTGAGTGCGCGCGCCATCATGTGCACGACTTTGGCTCCAGGGCTCCAAAAGAGGCTGGTGTATTTTTGACCACGAAGAAGGTAGTTTGACCCTCCCTTTACCTTCAGCGACTCCACTTCAGATGTAATTAAAGATTTGATTACGGAGCCTTTCAACCAAAATACATGAGACGGGGAACAAACAGACTTTTATTAAAGTGCGGATGGATTCCACTCATGAGCCACGTGACGGTGTGAATATGACCAAGACCTTCCCTCCACACGAGCAGAGGTGGAGCAGGTTCACTGGAAAAGAGGAGTATATACGCCTGTAGTGTGCGTGTGTAGACCTACGTCCTACTGCCTCCACCAACTGTGGAACAATAGCCCCGCCCCTCCACACACGCCCCGCCCCCTCCACACACGCCCCGCCCCCTCCACACACGTCCCGCTCTTCTTCACGCGCTCACTTCAAACACACGGGCTCCAATAAAAAGCGCTTCTGGTGCGCCTCTCTGCGCGGCGCTGTGCGTCAGAGTATGACGTCAGAGTATGACGCAGACCAATCACAGAGCCCGGTGCTGTGTGCGCGTGACGCTGACCGTTTAAAAACGGCTCGTTTGCCGCTCCTCTGCAGTTCCCCTTCTCTGTTCGCAGACAGGACACTAGAAACATGGCCAGAACCAAGCAGACCGCCCGTAAGTCCACCGGAGGCAAAGCCCCCAGGAAGCAGCTGGCCACTAAGGCCGCGCGTAAAAGCGCCCCGGCCACCGGAGGCGTCAAGAAGCCTCACCGCTACAGGCCCGGTACCGTGGCTCTCAGGGAGATCCGCCGTTACCAGAAGTCCACCGAGCTGCTCATCCGCAAGCTGCCCTTCCAGCGCCTGGTCAGGGAGATCGCCCAGGACTTCAAGACCGACCTGCGCTTCCAGAGCTCCGCCGTCATGGCTCTGCAGGAGGCAAGCGAGGCGTACCTGGTGGGTCTGTTCGAGGACACCAACCTGTGCGCCATCCACGCCAAGAGGGTGACCATCATGCCCAAAGACATCCAGCTGGCCCGGCGCATCCGCGGAGAGAGGGCTTAAAGCGTCTGCTTTGACCCACAACAACGGCTCTTTTAAGAGCCACTACACGTGACAAAGGGCCGCTTTTATATTTCTGTGTTAGGACACCGCAGTAAACCTGCACAACACTGCAGTGACACACGAGGCATTACTCTGTATGAAGCCGCTTAAGTGGAGAGGTTCATTTCAAAGGTCTTGAACAGCACAGCTGCACTGACCTGCACCTGAAGTCTGCTGTACAGCTCTGCTAAGAGCTCGAGTCCTGACGCAGACTCCAACCACACGAGCGCTCCTCAGGTTCCAAGTGCGTCGTGGGAATCCAAACTATTTAATTTGAATTAATTGTTTTTTTTATTCACTCTGACA
Source organism: Taenioides sp. WSHXM2023 (assembly GCA_029959045.1). Classification (NCBI taxonomy): domain Eukaryota; kingdom Metazoa; phylum Chordata; class Actinopteri; order Gobiiformes; family Gobiidae; genus Taenioides; species Taenioides sp. WSHXM2023. The sequence continues at coordinate 22,243,999 of CM057104.1, read as the reverse complement.
AAAACAGTCATATTAGGTTCATGTGCAGACATTTCTGTAACAAACTTTAGCTGTTCCAAACTGTTTCAATCAGTTGTCCTATAGTTTTTGTGAATCAATCCCTTGCGTTCGGTGGAAGTTCTAGTCACTTTTTGGCTGAGGTGCACGAGCGCGGCGCTGCAAACACAAGCGTCTGATTGGCTTTCATGTGCTTCAGGGAGCTGTGCAGCACTTCCACGTAGATTTGACAGAGAACTTTAAAGCGGCCTTTACCTGTAGTAGATTTGACTGAGCTACTGCTCCTTTTCCAAGGGCTTGGATCAGCCATTAGAGTCAGTGTCACGTTGAGATTATGTCATTTGGAGCTGTCATGTTCATGGGGCCAGGTATGTAGTGTAGTAGCTCTGCTCTGCACTGGCCAACCCACACCTTCATTTGGGTTCATCAAAATGACCAGTAAACATTTCAGCACCTCGGAGAGCGACTTCCCCGGACACTGTGTGATAACAGGATTAATGGGGTCATAGTCCTCTTATCACAGCATCCGGGGAAGTCGCTCTCCGAGGTGCTGAAATGTTTACTGGTCATTTTGATGAATCCCGACTGAACATGTAGGATGGAGTCGCTCTTACTGAATCTATGAGAGGTGCAGATGTGGAAACACAAATATGTGAATATTTGTGCCACACTGTTTTCCTCTGCTTGAGTTCTGTGGATTTATAAACAAATATTCAATTATTCTCAATAAAACTGCTTAATGACAGTTTTTATGATGTTCTGTATTTGTCAGTGGAACCAAAAACAGAGCAAAGGATTTCACACACACACACACACACACACACACACACACACACACACACACACACACACACACACACACACACACACACACACACACACACACACACACACACACACACACACACAGATACATTTTGATGTATCTGCTATTCTGACATTTCTCAGTTTTGATAAACTACAGTACCACAGATCACTAATGTGTACTTTTTGTAAACTATGTTTTGTCAGACATGTTTGACTGGCGCATATCAACTGGTCTGGGATGAAATCACTGCTCTTCAAGCCCAAATTCAAACTAGTAAAGTGTGAAAGTGTGAAGTGTGACGGCAAAGTGTCCCCGTGTCTTCTCCCGTCTCTATCCGTCCTGACCAGTGTGTCCACCTTTGTTTTGGACACTTTTCCTGACGCACAGAAAGCACACGCGCGTCTCACCCTGACGCACGCGGCAGACAGAGAGTGTGTTGAGTCCCTACGGTTCTCATGGTGTGTTTAAGTGCGCTCGTGCTCCCGGACACTCCACTCTCTCTCACTCTGTTAGTGACACTCCAACAATGGCAGAAGAAGCTCCCGCCGCGGCTCCGGCCAAAGCCGCCAAGAAGAAGGCCGCCAAACCCCAGAAGAGCGGCCCCAGCGTCGGCGAGCTCATCGTCAAAACCGTGTCCGCCTCCAAGGAGCGCAGCGGCGTGTCCCTGCCCGCGCTCAAGAAGGCTCTGTCCGCCGCGGGATACGATGCGGACAAGAACAAGGCTCGGGTCAGGCTCGCCGTCAAGAAGCTGCTGGAGAAGGGCACTCTGGTCCAGAAAAAGGGCTCCTACAAGATGAGCAAGAAGACCGAGGAGAAGAAGGTCAAGAAGCCCGCCAAGAAAGCCGCTCCTAAAGCCAAGAAGCCCGCCGCCAAGAAACCAGCAACCGCCAAGAAACCCAAGGCAGCCAAGAAGAGCGCCACCCCCAAGAAGGCAGCCAAAAAGTCCCCGAAGAAGGCAGCCAAGCCCGCGGCCAAGAAGGCGGCCAAGAGCCCCAAGAAGCCCGTGGCCAAGAGCCCCAAGAAGGCGGCGAAGAAGGGCCCCGCAGCCAAGAAAGCGGCCCCAAAGAAAGCCGCCAAGCCCAAAGCCAAGAAGGCAGCGGCCCCCAAGAAGAAGTAAAGTCCCCGCTCACAAACTGGACCAACAACGGCTCTTTTCAGAGCCCCCACTCTCACGAAAGAGCCGCTTTATTCACTCTGCACATCAGACTAAACCTCTGAGTCCTATAGGGGGAAATATGGTGCGAAATGGAATAAAAACAATCCAATCACAGCGAAAGGACAAATGGAGGACACAGAAGACACCTGCAGAGCACTCTAGTGCCACAAAACACAATGCTGCAGAATTCAGTCAGCAACAAACACGACGTGTGAATTCTAGATCTGCAATGACAAAATACAATAAAAAATATAAATATTACAAAAACAACAGGCAACATGTGAAAACAAAATGAAGAGCCACACTCATCTTATCAAAAGTACAAGACTTTAGACTTAGACAAACTTCAGTGATCCACAAGGGAAATTATTTGGACACAGTAGCTCACTCATCACAATATATTAAAATAAGAAAGAGCAAAAATATAAATGGTAATAAAAAATCAAAATAAGTAGCGAAAATAGGAAGAGACTGGTGTCAAATAAGCCATAATTATATAAATGTATATGGACAGTAAAAATAAAATATGTAGAAATATAGTCATATAAAAATATCTCAGCTGTAAACGCGGTCGTGAGGAGAAAACAAATATTGATAGGAGCCTAAGTTAAAATAGTTTTATTCATATTTGCTGAATATAAAGCGGGAAAGTGTGAGTTGGCTTCATTTTCACAAGTGTTTTTTCAGTGCACATACTGTCCAGATGGCGGCGCTAGAGAGCCTGTGTTTTCTGTCACGTCCTCTGTCAGTGAATAAAGCCTGTGCGCGCGGAGTGTCCAGTCGTCTTGTGATCAACTCACTCACAGGTGAACATGTCTGGCAGAGGAAAGGGAGGCAAAGGTCTGGGGAAAGGAGGCGCCAAGCGTCACCGTAAAGTTCTCCGTGACAACATCCAGGGCATCACCAAGCCCGCTATCCGCCGTCTGGCTCGCCGCGGCGGTGTCAAGCGTATCTCCGGTCTGATCTACGAGGAGACCCGCGGTGTGCTCAAGGTTTTCCTGGAGAACGTCATCCGTGACGCCGTCACCTACACCGAGCACGCCAAGAGGAAGACCGTGACCGCCATGGACGTGGTGTACGCCCTGAAGAGACAGGGCCGCACTCTGTACGGCTTCGGAGGTTAAACTCTGCTCCTCCTGGTGACCCACAACGGCCCTTTTCAGGGCCACACAACACTTTGAAGAGCATGTTCGGTTTTATTTGTTGAACAGGTTTTTTTTTTTTTTCTTTTATGTTTGAAGAACATCACTTCTGTTACATCTTTATGATCCTGTACCATAGGCCACACATAAACGCACAGCAGACCATAACGCACAGGCTATGAAACTGTTTAAGACACTAGTTTTTCGGCCCGTACCCGTGCGCGTTGCCCCACACCAGTTTGATGCTTTGGTCGTTTGACTTAAATTTTCTAATTAGCATTAACCTGTACTTGATTCAACGTTAATTACATAATTTTAAAGCAAAATAGAATCCATGCAAAGAACGTTTTGTCAAAGTATCTTTTCATTGTGAATCTATTCCAAGTATGAACCCCCTCTAAAATACGCACGGATGCGCTCATTTCGTGCCTTGGCTTGTGCGTAAAATTCGCGCCAGGATTCCTCCAGTAAAACGTATTTAGTGTCGCCTTATTTGGAGGTTTATTCTGCATGAAACATGGACTGTGAATAGGAGCGCACAGCCCGCTGTAAACCAAGTGGAATTCAGAGGTGGAGTCACGTGTCAGCATTTTATTTGCGCTTCTTGTGCATTTGCAAAGTCTTCAAAAACAAAGGAGCGCTGGATTTACGCTCAGTTCACTGTGAAGCGCTAAAAGTACAAAACTCAGAGCATTCAGTGAAACTGGGGCATGTTTCATCGTGAACAGTAGGGATGGGCAAAACGAAGCCTCATGAACCAGCAAAGCACTCGAAACAAATGATTCGAGGCTTCGAATCACTGTTCGAATCACGACTCTACAGTGGCCTCTGGTGGTGATGTCTCAGTATTTCTCCACAGTGGCTCAACAAAACACATCCTGATCTGACATGGTTTCTAATAAAGCTTGTTCTAATAAGTTTGTGTAAGTGTATGCAGGTGTATGTTACGAATTAATTTGTGTAAATAAAATTCAATAAAGCCATGGAAGCTATGCATTAATCAGATTTCAAGGTTTTTATTCAAAAATATAATTTTCGGCAGTGGAGGGGTGCAAGCGGTTTCTTTTTTTGTTTAATACCTCCCCTGCTTTTGAAAAGACTCATTCACATGGAACACTGGTTGCAGGTATGCCCAGAAACTTTTTTGACAGTTTGTATAAATGAGGAAAAATAACTGCCCGCGGTGCGGGGAATAAACGGGTCTTGCAAATAATTTCCCACTTCAACTGTGGCGTCTGCAGTTATGCTGTTCTACTGTAGCAGTAGTGTAACTTTACAGTCTATCTAATCTGTGGTCTAAACTAGCTGCATAAACTCACTATCTCACTATTAATCAAAGTATCAGTATCTCTGTCAGAATCTCACGATCTCTCGCCTCTCACAAACCCACATTGGGCAGCGCGCTAAAATATCTTTTAAACTTTGTGGGAGTAGGTTGAGACAGGTGAGTAGGTTGAGACAGGTGAGTAGGTTGAGACAGGTGAGTAGGTTGAGACAGGTGCGCTGCTTTGTGGTTCGTTGAAATCCCTGTCAATCAAACTTTGGATTCGAGACGTGAGCCTCTAGTGAAACGCGTTCAAAACGGCAGTGTTTCATGAACCACTTGAGTGACGTCACGCGTTTCATGAGACGTCTAAGTCACGTGACCAGTGTTTTGACTCGCGTTTTGGAGCACTGCCATCACTAGTGAACAGTGCAGAGTGACTTTACGCTATGGGGCGTCACGTTTAGATAAAGTTAAAATAACTTCAGTAGGACTGCACATGTCTATAAGAAAACGGGGGAGGGGTGGTTTCTTTTGTCCGTTTCCCTCTTAAAATCTCTAAAACCCCTAAAGCCCTCTCCCATAACCCCCTGTACATCCAGCGCGCGCACACGCTCCACCAATCAGAGCGCACAACGAGGCCCGGATAAAAGCAGCGGCCGCGCTCCCGTCCCCTCAGTGTCCGCTCATCCCGGTCAGAAACATGCCTGAACCCGCCAAGTCCGCGCCCAAGAAGGGCTCCAAGAAAGCCGTGGCCTCCTGCTGCCCGGAGAACGGGCCAAGCACGCCGTGTCCGAGGGCACCAAGGCCGTCACCAAGTACACCAGCTCCAAGTGAACGGCTCCACGACAGTATACACACAACGGCTCTTTTAAGAGCCACACACTCCACTAAAGAGCTCCTCTGTTCTGTCTGCTCGTATTTTCAATATAATAACTGTAAATTAAATGACTGGACCATCCTGTGCACTGCGCCTTTAAAGTGCCTAAGACAACTTTTCTGCAAGAGGCTCAGTCATCTGCTGCTCTCCAGACAATACTCCAAAGAACACAAGTCATGAGATTACTGGATATTCAGTTGGACAAGTTTTATTGCAAAAGTGGGGATGAAGCTATAATTTAATTGCCTGGAAATCCAGAAGGCTATCTCTCTGTATTTGTAATACAGATCCATATCCGCTGGTACAGCGATGAGTCTGGATTTTTCCAGGCAAGCATGTTGGGCCATCCAGGACAATAATTTCTGTGGCTGGACGTGCTCTGTCTAGCACATAGTTCATTTAGAAACAGCAAAAACAGGGATGGGTTATCATCGTGCATGCCTCAATTGAATCAACAAGTGGTCGTGGTTCAGTACGGTTGTAGGACCTCAGCTTAGAGCTACTGTGTTTCCCAAGTCTACAGTGTAATATTAAAAGTGAAAAGCACTCTCCAGTTGCTGCTGATCAGGACCCAACCTTCTGGCCCACCGTGGACCCTTGCTGGCATACTGGTGGTCCTGCAGTGCCATCCCAAAACTTAAGAGCTGGTGGTCCGCCATGACCTCTGGGTCATGCTTATGGTCTGCACAACAGGAAAATAAATAGTAAATATCATTGTGTAAACATATATGCCACCACAAACTGTATTACAATTACTGTAAATACATGTATTCAAGCAATTTGTGTAACCTTTCGGGTGGAGATATGGCCTTAGTTGGGACACATTCATTTGTTGGAGTCTTCCCTGTGAGTTTTTCACTGTGGCCACACCTTTACTTGACAGGGAGGTCAAAGTAAATGGCCCTTGATGCCGATTTTGGAGGCAATTCCCCCTCTTTCTTTTTAAGGGAGTTTCTCCAATTAGGATAGCGTCCCCTGCCTCCAAAACACACTGCCGCACATTTTTTCTTTTTTGGGCCTCAAAGGCTTTTTTTTGCTTGTCCTGTGCTTTTTTGATGTTACTGCACACCTAAAAGACCAAATTACACTTTTTGTTAGTAAGGTTATAACGCAGGCTCTGCGCAAAGAGGTTAAAAGCATATGATAGAAATGTCCTTTCATGCTACTGAGAACCAACCTTTTCATTGAGGGCCTTGACCTTCTCAGTGGTGTCATTGAGTTGGTCCTCCGGGTCTCCAACAATAATTTTGTCCTCCTCAGCCGCACCGCAAGCATTGAGGACTGCTGGCAGGTGGGGGTGCCGATGAAACATTAAAAAATATGGGCTGTGGCTGGTTGAACACTAATTGTGGTCAGAATAATAATTTACAAAATTAGTCCTGTGACAACAAGCTTTTGCAATGTAGTTTGTCAAAAGGAATACAGATTCTACAAATATTACCTGCTTTGATATGTTGATGCCATAAACTATGGCCTGCAGGTGGATATCCCAATCATTATGTTCATCATTGACATACCTCCTCAGAGCCCTTTTCACATTCTGGTTTGTCCTTTCATCCTACAACATCAAAACAGCTTTACTTCATACACTACTGTATTTAAGCTCAACTGAAAAACAAGAAATGCAATTATCTATATGGAATTCCTCTTTGAATCAGCTTATGGTCAGGTCAGTTAGGAACAGAAACTAAACCCATAGGCCTAGTTAAGCTGCTCTAGGAGATATATTACTGGGGAAAGTATGGCAACTTGAGCACAGTCCTCTGGTTTCTCCTACTTTTTCTCCTCCTACTGTTAAAAATATTCAATTACTAGTTCATTCGTAGTCTGTTCTTTGCTATTCACATGTTGTCCCTGTCCCACTCCCCTTTTGGGGAGTGTAACTGTTTCAGATGCTGCTGTTCCAGTTTGGACCGCTGCTGTCCCCTAGTGTCGAGGACCTGGACCCCTCCTCTCCTTCCCTGTCCTGGATTAACTGTCCTCGTCCTGCTAGATTAGTAGTTTCCTTCTGCCAATAGCTTTGGCCTACAGACTTACAACTTTACTTGCAATGGATACGTCCTGGCCTCATCTGCCTGTCCGTCCATAGGAGTGGATCTCTCCTTCACTGTGGTTCTCCTCGAGGTTTCTCAATTTTTTCCCATTGGGTTTTTTAGAGTTTTTCCTTGCTGAGAAGGAGGGTCTAAGGACAGGGGATGCTGGGACAATTATCCATTTGCCTGCTTGTTGTTGGACATTCTGTATTTTTGATTTATGAATGTTTCTTATTCTGCTTCATTCTCTGACATCTCCGTCTGTCTGCTAAATCAACAATTTTGTGAAGTCCGCCGAGATAACTGTTGTTGTGATTTTGGGCTATACAAAAATAAATTGAATTGAATTGAAATGAAATTGATTGGACAAATTTACAACAAACATACTTGGCCATTGGTTTGAGGGTGGTATGCACTGGAGACCACATGCTGTATCCCCACTGCACTAAATATGTGCTGGCTGAGCCGTCAACAATGTAAACAATAGCAACGTGTGAAGGGTGTGAATAGAATGACATAGAATACGAACTTACATTTAACTATATATATATATATATATATATAGCCTACCTCATTTACAAATTCCCAGCCCTGGTCAGATATTATCTTTTTGACCATCCCAAACAGATAGAGCTTCCCCACAGCGCGGTAGCAACAGCAGCCGCTGATGCCATCTGAAGGGGCTCAGCCATCACCCACTTCGTGAACAGATCTGTCACCGTTAACACATACTGGTGCCCTGCCTCCGTGGTCCTTAGGGGACCAATTAGGTCCATGCCAAGGACGGTCCATGGCTCATTCACCTGGGGAAATATGTATCATTAGTGCTTTCCATTACTTCACTTCAGGCAGGGTTCACAGCACAAAAGTAGACACTACCTGAATTGGGTGAAGGAGAGGGGGCACTGTCTTAATGGGGTCATTCAGCTGACATTGGTGGCAGCTGCTGACCTGTAAAGGTCAAACACAATTCAGATGAGTTTGGGACCCTGACATGTCAGAGAGAACTAATTAATATAAAAATGTTGTCTGAGCATAGTATGTGATGTTATGCCACAGAAAAACCCTACCCAATCCTTCACGTCTTCATTAATGGTTGACCAGTAGTACCCCTGGATGACTTTATTCCTGGTGGCCCTTACACCACCATGGTTTCCGGTCCCAGCCTTGTTATGGCATTCCCTCAGGACTG
>CM057104.1:16598027-16615527 GCA_029959045.1 Taenioides sp. WSHXM2023 | reverse complement strand
GCAAAACAGATTGAAGTCATAAACCCATAGACCAAAATAACCAAACACATGGGTTTGTTTATTAGCTGAACTTTATCTCCAAATTACATTGTAAAAAACATAAAATACATAAATACATACATTCCATATACATACATTATGCAAATATATATGATTTTTGAAGGTCTAACTTTTATTGACATCATGCATTTGTTAATGCACAGCTGTTTCATGTACACAATGAAAGACTGATAAACCTAAGAGTTCAGTCTGTCATTATACTCCAGTGTCTTGTGAGTGGTAACCCAAACTGTTGCTAATGGCACAGGATCCTGAGCATCAGGTCTCTTCGTGTGACTGTAAGTAAACTGGCTTGGCCTGCTTTCTTAGGCGCTGTTGAGCTCGCAGCATTCTACCTTTCTGGGTTGCCAATCCTAATGGAGGTAAATAGGTCTGGGAAAAAGAAAAGAATATTATCAAATGCTCAAAATTAATTAATATACATATATGCTGTAAATTAAAGGTACATACAGCCCTTGGATATGGGTTTCTATAATGAAGGCCTGTGGAAAGTTAAACTGCACTTAGTTTGTATATGAAACAAAGAGACAAATATCATACATGAATCATTCACTGCCTTTACCAATTTCTATTCGGGCTTCACATTCTTCTATGCACCTATTTATCAATTTGGGGTCTGACAGCTAAAAGTACAGTCATGATTAGTATATAAACAAATCTGAATCTATTTGTTTAATAAAATACACACCTGTTGGTTTTGTCTAAACAACATGCGAGCTTCTTGGAGAATATACTTTTTCTCTGTGTCTGTGTCACTTGCGATACCACTTTGAGCCTGCCAAACCCTTGCAATGCGAAATATACGCTTATAGAGAGACAATACAGTGTTTCTGGTGCAGGACGTCATGGGGTCTGAATGTGAGAAGAACAGAAACATTAACTTTTAAATGTATGTAGTAGTTATAGTAGTTGAGTTTCACAAAATATAAAGAAAAATATAGCTCAACTTAATAATAATAATAATAATAATAATAATAATAATAATAATATCATCATCATCATAATTTCCTCTATTCAGTTAGGGCAGTGCATTTGAAAAATGCCAAATGGGAAACATGTCATGGACTGATGTCATGATCCATCCATTTACACTCATAAACACACACATTTAAACAGCAGAGTATTAAGACACCACCACTGCGTTTTGGAATTTGTGTATGTGATTTGCCCACCAGGCAGCTGTAGTATATTATGTGTACAGTATGGTGAATGCAACTACTACTACTACTACTACTACTACTACTACTACTACTACTACTACTACTACTACTACTACTACAATACATATTACACTAGATATTACTTGGTTTTGGGATAACAATGAACCTCCATGTTAATGTAATCTGTAATCTCTTTATTGTCACATAACATAAATGTACTCTGTATAATTAGTAGTGTTGTATGTAGTTTACATTTCTGTACCAATTTCTAACATATTGTGAATAAATGTTTACTGGGATTGGCTGTAGTAGCAAGAAAACATACATAATAATGTAGATGGATTTACCTTTGGTCGATTGTTTTATCTTGATATTTTGCTATTGAAATGGTCAATTGTGATTTACTTACTATTTCTTGAGCTTATTTACCAGGACCTCTCTGTTGTGTATAGATATGTATGCCCTATCGTTAAATCATCTGTCGCATGCTTATGACGTCTTTCTGACCTAAACAGTAAGGTCTCAAAATACAGTACAAAAACTAACCCCAAACTCTTAGCACACACAACATATTAACACGGATCTGTAATACTTGTTGATGTTAAATATTATACTATTACTATATATTATTACGTTCAAACTTATTTTTTAATTTGCGTTGAATTTTCTTTACATTTTCATAATCGCGACTCGCAAATCGCCCCACTTAGTTTCTTAGTCTGTTTAATTGTTTAATATTAGAATATAAGTAATTAACCGGTAATAATAGTAAACTGTTCAATAAAAGACACATGATCAGTATGATCAGTACCATCGAGATGAAGATCAGCTGTTGACTGCTTCTAGGAGGAGGGAGGAAGTGATGCAGGAAAATGCCCAAAATGTAGCTTCACTCACTGACAAAGAAATTGGCTGCTTTTACCCAAATTGGTCGTCTTACTCACATCGACGTGAGAACAGGAAAAAACTGAGATTGCCAAGCACACAGAGGCTGTAAGGGTTTTGCGTATTTTTTCCTGAAGCTGAGTATCTGTAAAAGAAATAGGGAAGTTTCCGGCTTGCTATGGTGGCTAACAATCCGAGTTAAACCTAACGCGACGAGTTTCTCAGTTCGCCTCTTGCCATCTTGATCAACTTATTAATTTGATCGGGTGCTATTCTGGAGTGATGTGCATCATACCTGGCAAAGCGGGACTCATCGAAAAGGTAGGCGTGATGTGTGTCTATATACAGTAGCGTTATCATTATTGTGTGTGTTTATTCGAAAGACCTAGCTTAGCCTTTAGCTAACTTTTGGTAAAACGAGCTTAGCTAGTGTTAGCCATGGCGACGCCGTCAGGGCCAGGCAATTTTTATATTACTAAATCTCTTACCACAACTCTCTTTTGCAGCCATAGCATACCAGGCATTCTGGATATGTACTTATTGTTAACAACTGTACTACAATAGCTAAAAGTCAACCAGATGTTATTGCCTAGATTTACGAATATTGAACTGACGAATTGAGTCATATTCAACTGCTGAGTCTAAATAAAAGTGAAAGTTGCATTTATAAATGGTAATTTTAGTGACGCTGTCCATTGTCACTACCTTTAATCAGTACTAAACTAACAATTATTGGCTGTAAGAAATTTGCGCAAGTTGTAGTTAAAAAAAGACTACCACAAATTGATTAGTTGGCTACATCTGTAGAACCATTCATACAGGGCGTTACTTCGTGTGTTCATTAACTAATAGTTTTTCCCAGAAGTGAATAGTATTATCATGTTCAGACCAATTGCAAAATGCTGCCAGAAATAGGCTTATGTGACTGGGAATGATATCATTTTCTGCTTATGATGACAAGATAATGTGTCTTTACAGCAGTGCAGATGTCAAGGTCGCAGTGATGGAGAAGAATAGAAAGACACTTTGGTCTGTGGCCTCTGCCATCTAAGGGACTCTCTGTAAGTAAATACCCCAACATTAACTTGTTAGTAAGCCCACAGCAGCAGAATTCATTTATTTACAAATGAAATCAAAACTACAACTAATGTTTCTCCCTGTGGACATAGTCAGTGACATTCTGGCTTGTTTGGGTACTTCATAATTTTAATCTGTGCAGTATTGTGATAACAAATCTCACTGTTCTTTACCTTAGGACTGAGGGCATGTTGAGACGTCTCACCAGGCCAGAGCTGAGGCGTTTAGGTGGTTTGGGTGGGGATTGAAGGTGAGGAGGAACTACAGCAGAGGGACCAGGTAGAAAGACATGGGCCAGTGTGTCACCAAGTGTAAGAATCCGACATCTTCACTGGGCAGCAAGAGTGGAGACAAGGAAGGTGGTTCCAAGTCCCACAAGAAAGGTAGCTGTGCCATAGGTTTTGGTGGCCACAAAGAAGAGTCCATAGCCCCATGTAGCAAAAGCAACAACGAGTTATCAAATGGAACCAAGGCTTTGGAGGTGACAGTGGAGACACCTGTCATCCCGCCAGTAATGGGGGAACCACGCAAAGAGGAGTGCCTAGAAGGTGGGCTTTCATTGAGGCGTATAGACGAGCTTTTCTCCTGCTACAAGGATGAACAGGAAGATGCTATTCTGGAAGAGGGAATGGAAAGATTCTGCAATGACCTGTGTGTGGACCCTGCAGAATTTAGAGTGCTGGTTCTTGCATGGAAGTTTCAAGCAGCCACCATGTGCAAGTTTACACGGTAAGACACTGTTCAGATTACACATTAACATATTTTTGCACTCCATAATTTGGTACAGCTGCCATCAGTAAGCTGGTTTGGTTATTACTGAAAACAAAGACTTTCATTGCTACTTGTTAGCATTGCTGAGGTATACTGCTACTAACTGCTTAATGTCCTCTGTCAATAACAACAAAAATTTACGCTTCAGTTAGGACGTTTACAAACATCTAATAATGTATGAACTCTGCACTGAATCTTGATTTTTTTATTTATTTATTTATTTTTTTAATTATTATTCTTTACTAAATTCAAATCTGCAACCAGTCCTTAAAGTGCATCAAACTACCGTGCTTACTTACACCAATATACTAATTGGGATGTACTAATCACAGCTGCTAATTTGTCGGATATAGCATGTCTCTCAAATTTGGAAGACATCTCCCCTTGAATTTTCTCTATTCAGAACAAGAAGTCTAACTTATTTTTACCTCAGATACTTACAAGTTTAGTGCTTGTCGATTTTTGCAGAAATCCATGCAGTTTCTCCGTACACTGTTTTTTTTCCTTTTTCCGTTTTTACTCATAAGCTGTCATGTTGTCACTCGCAAAGTACTGTAACAGCGTATGATTTTGGTTGGCCCGGCAAGTACTTTTTGCTATTGCAGGAAGATATTGTTTTTTTTTTCAGTCCTATGTAAAATTAATACATTTTCTAATTTTGGTCTGTTGTCTTTTTAATTCCCCAGGAAGGAGTTTGTTGAAGGTTGTAAGGCCATCCAAGCTGACAGTCTGGAAGGTATCTGCTCACGTTTTCCCTTTATGCTGCTGGAGGCCCAGGGAGAGGAGAACTTCAAGGACCTGTATCGATTCACCTTTCAGTTTGGGTTAGATGCTGAGGAGGGGCAACGGTCATTGCAGCGGGATATTGCTATTGCTTTGTGGCGCCTGGTTTTTACACAGGAGACACCTGCTGTTTTGGAGCGCTGGCTTGACTTCCTGGCTGAGAATCCATCAGGTATTCGTGGCATTTCTAGGGACACATGGAACATGTTCCTTAATTTTACACAAGCAATTGGGCCAGATCTAAGCAACTACAGTGAAGATGAGGCATGGCCCAGTCTTTTTGACACATTTGTTGAATGGGAACTGGAACACAGAAAAAAGGCAGAAGAACAAGCTTTGATGGCGAAGGAGGAAGCGGGGATATGTACTGAGACAGAATGCTCTCCCACAACAGACAGACTGGAAACGGAGGGAAGCCGTGGCTCACAGACGTGGGGGGGTCACTGATTCTTGGAAATGTGACACATTTGAAAGGAGCAAAGTTAAGCATATGGCCTATAAATGAACTGTGTGAACTCTGTGAATCATTGGGCGCATTTTAGTATTATCATCTCAGCTGTCCTCTCCTCATTTCTGTTGGGCTGGGATTCTTGCTTTGCAACAATGCATTTTGTTTTTTGAAAGGGCTCTAAAAACATTAGTTTTAAGCACTTCTATTTATTGTTTTAATTTTTCTTGGGTCTTTTAGCAAATGGACATGGTAGTCCATTTTTTAACATTTATCTACCTACCATAACCCAGCAGTTTGGTATTAAAACATGCAACAGAAAGCCATGACATCCTTTATTATACACAGTCCATTGGCATATTTGTTTTGTACAAGGACTTGCTTTGATTAAAGAAGGGAAATAGGATCATGACTACAAAATATATTTTAAATGGTAAGATGAATGATACTGTCAGGCTTGGGATCAATCACATTTTTCAGACTGGATTAAGTTTTGTTTGAATGCCTTTGCCGTGTTGTGAGGGTGAATTGGCTATACTTGAGTTGCCTTTACAACTGTTGCCCTCCTAAACTGCAAACAGTGATGTCTTCATGTGGGAGTATTATTGTTGGAACAGTTACTAAAGTTACTAAAACAATGTATCAACAAATAAAACAAAAACACTGAAAAGTGTTATTTTCAACACACCAGCCCCTCAGAGTTATGTTGTGACTGAGTTCTTGAGGTGCAATGAGCACCTTGGTTTGTCTGGGCATTTAACTGTGCTGCTGTGGCCTCTGTGATGTAGGTTTCAGCTGAATTATTGCAAGTGGTTAACTGTAAATTTAAATATTCCAGATTTATCCCCACTCTTGTATATGTCTGTTGGGAAACTGGTTTTGATCATTTCTGAACACAACTTACCGACCCTATTATTGTGAAAAATGGGGGCAATAAAATCTTGATTTCTTTGTACTGCTATCAAAATGTGTGTGCACCTCACAAAGTACTGATGGCTGCTGCTGGTAATGGATTGCACAAAAACCTAATGGCATGCTAAGTCTCTATACTTGCAACGCTTTGCTGAGAGATTGATATCAACTGCATTTTTTTCCATTTCAAACCTTTCCAGATAGTAGATTGATATTAAGTATAGCTAGCGTTTGGGGATGAATGAGTGGATGATTGTTACTTAGACTTACATGCTTGTCATTGGTTCATCCCCCTTGTGGGAGATGGTTGGACAGAGCCTTTGGTTTACACCTACCTACAATGGTTTTATTTCTGACCCCTTGTCTTTTTATATAAAATGTATTGATTTATAATAAATAAAAACAGTGTTCAACTTTTGTCTTCAAATGAATCTACTTTTTTTTTCTTGACAACCTGTGTAACAAACCTTTGACATTTGACTGTTTTTTTTTAAATATGTTTTGTTAGAAAAACTACTTAATCTGGATTGTCTTGAGGCAAATTAGAAGAACTAGGAGCATCTTTGTGATACTAAAAGGCCCTTCTCCAGCTTCTGGCGCTCGGGCCTAAATATACGGTAGTATAAACTCTGCTAGCATTATTGATCTTATGTGTCTTCCATGTCTTTATTGTCAAATTTAAAAAGGTGTAGTTAAAATAATTTGATACTGTATCGTAGGTTCAGGCTGCCTCTCAGGGCGTGTCCACTTACTGATGCTGCTCTCCCATTGGTGGACAGCCATCCTGGTTACCAACCAACACAACACTTGAGAAACGAGGAAAAATGGCCTGTCGCTTAGAGAAAAATGGAAAAGGCAGCATTTAGCCCAACGAGTAAGTATGTAAGCATCACCGACTTAGAAACTGCCAACTATGAACAGTTTTGTTTTGATGTTTACTAGCTAACGTTAGAGGCTAACTCTTTGTAGCCTAGCATCTCAGTTTGTTATTACCGCATATGCTAGCCCTCAGAACTGGCTGTTACTTTATTTAATGGCTTGGCTTCATTTGGCTCAATGTCTGAAAATGCTTGTTACAACGCTTCGTTTCCTACAAATAAGGTCATGTTACCTTTCCAAATAAATGCTATCAAACACACTGCATTTGTGTTACAACACAATGGTTACAACAAACATATTGTGGGCCAGTTTTTTGTATAGATTCACTAAATATAAATGGTCTTTTATTTTATCTTCGAGTGGATGTCAGAAACGCATCATTTTCTTTTGGATTCACATGCGGGTGGGTCTAGTACTGATGCCAGAATAAACATTGGAATATTCATGTGTGTTGGTTTGCAGTGAAGATAAATTACTGAAGATGATGGAGCCGTCATTCTCTGTGATTTAAAATGGGATTGTACGAACACAATGGACAACAAGGTAAGAAGAACAGCAACAACAACAACTGTTAAACAAATTTCAAACTTGCTTATTAACACTGAATTGCATTCATCTGTCTTAAACATTTTGTAGCTCTTGTGCCTCTGACAGGCAATGGCAGATGCTGTCTAGAGTAGTTGACTGGTCTCAAAACTTAAGGCCAAGTAAGGGCTGTGGTCCTGTTTTATCTGTATTTGCTTCTATTCAAGTCTTGCATGAAAATATACATACTGTGTTGAAATGGTATGAACCAGTCATGTCTTGTATCATGAGCAGTTGTATTTGGTTTGATTGTTTTCTTTTGCCTTTCAGTTATACTCAAACACACAGAAGTAAAATTATAGCATCCATAAAACTTCTGAAGACATAGATGTTGACGAAATATTTACAGCAACATAATTTACAGAAATGATTATTTCTGTAATAATAAACATAACTAGTGCTGCTAGTAATTTTAAGAGAATTCACTACATGTCTTTCCAAGGCCTTTAAATTAAGTCAATGCATCTGGATATTTTTAGCTTCATTTCTGTCTTGTCCCACAGCAATATGTGGCATGTTTGTTTAAAATTTTGTGCCAATGGCATGAAAATTGTGTAAATTATACAATGTATGTGAAGAGTAAAAATGGCACATGCATGCAATGTACGCTAGCTTATGTATGTGTTGTATTCCGTGTACATTATAAAGTCTGCTCCCTTACACAATGAACACTGCACTTTTTATGTTATGTGTCTTTGTCTGATGTTCATAAAGGAGTGTAAGACGTGCCAAGGAGGGAGGCTGGCCTCTGCTACGGGTGACAGTCTGGATGAATATTTAATTGCCCTCCAGCACAAAAACAGGTGAGATGTGAGCACAACCTGTTAAGCACTGTTTGAGTGTATAGAATTACACTCAAAGATGTTTATTTCTTGCTTGACTTTTACGTTGGTATTTGCTCAGATTGCTTTCTTTCTTATCAGACACCAACTCAAAGCATATAAAATGCATAAAACAATTCAGTCTAACCATGAACAAATTTCCAGGGTAATTGTCATGTCTTCATTTTCATGTTTCAGAATCCTAAAACGCCTTAAAGTGAAAGGTCCAAAGGAAATTGAGTTGGAGCAACTTGAGCAAGGCTTTTCTATTTATCTTAATGGTGCCAATGCTGAAGTCAACCGGAAAGAGGCTCCAAAGACCTTCCTCCACAAGGCCACCACTTCCACGCCTTCCTGGAGACCCGCGCGGACAGCAGGTACACCATTACATGTTAAAATAGAGAAAAAAACACCAAGACACTCCATGTTAAAATATCTTACATAATCAGTCTTTATTTTTTAAACGTCTGTATCATGCAAGAGTCAGTTCTATGAAGTATTCATCTGAATGTTGCCCTGTTTTTCTTAAGTGTATAGGACGCCAGCTTATTGGCCCCACTTTCAAATCTTTCAGTTACAATGCATGCTTCAGTGACCAGCTTGAGTAAATAAATGATAGTGACAGTTCTAGCTGGCAGCCAGTGTTTTGGTCTTCCTCTGTGAGCTACAGACCATCTGCAAATGTGACTGCAACGCGAGTTGTCTTTTCAGGCGATGTCTATTCTGTACCGCTCATGTTCCTTTTTGTGCTCTGACTCATCGGCAGATGCCTGTAGAAGCGCCCACCAGTTAACTGAAGATAGCCATAATCTGGGATATACTCAGAAGCAAAGGAGTCACACTGCTCCAGGGAAAGTCCAACGGAAGCAATGGATGCAGGTCCAGTCATTCTTTGTTTTGGCTTTATTTTACTTCATGAAAAATATTACATTTTTTTTTTCTTGATATTTTGCAGGATTCAGTGAAAATTCGCTCAGAGACTGGGCTGAGTTTGAAAATAACCTCAGAAAAACGCTATTCAGACGATTTTGAGCCATATGAAAGCATGGATATGGAGGTAAATACGCCCATGTCTTGTGCCTTCTAAGCTTGTGTGGGTGATTTTAAGGGGAGGGGCTGTGTGCCAGATACAGCTGTCTGCACAGTTTAGCCTCACCATCTAATCATGATGTTTCCCTCAGAGCACCAGTCCTCACTCACCTCGCAGCCCGCGTTCTCCCAGAAATACTTGCCAACTTTCACGGTCCAGATCCGAGAGCCAAGGCAGTCACAGTGAGGAACACAACGAAAAAGTACTTCTCAATCTTGAGGAAGTTAAGGTAACAAGTCTTCAAAGATTTAGGAATCATAATCTGCAAATTGCAAACTTGCTATTTTGGTGTAATGCTATTTGCTGTGTTCAAATGACCCCATGCTGCAAGTATTAACACCTTTTATATTACAGGTTTTGCGACGTAGCCTTGAGGTTAGCATGCGGCGGAGCAACCGTGGCTCGGCTGGGGAGGAGTCTGAGGAGGAGTGGGTGGATGAACACATAGAAAGAGATGAGAGTACAGAGAGCCTGGATGAACTGGGGCTTCCTCTGACTTCATCCAAGTCTTCGTCAAACTCTCGAGCCAACGAATCCCATAGCCATAACCTTGTAGTCCTAGACTTTGGACCCTCACCTAAAGGCAAATATTATTTCT
This sequence comes from Taenioides sp. WSHXM2023, assembly GCA_029959045.1. Lineage (NCBI taxonomy): Eukaryota > Metazoa > Chordata > Actinopteri > Gobiiformes > Gobiidae > Taenioides > Taenioides sp. WSHXM2023. Next base: position 16,605,458 of record CM057104.1, on the reverse strand, counting down.
ATGCAACTCAGTATTGATTTTAGGGGCAATTTTTATTGTTTGGGTGGTCCTTCCTGTCTGCTTTGTCAGCACATTTACTGTGGATGAGTGCAAATGTGTATGATGCACAACGATTGTATCTACTCAAACATGAACATGTGTTTTATATTTTATGTTATTGACAATGTTACTATGCTGTTTCAGGTCGTAAGATTGAACGCTCTCTATCAGCAAAAAGGAAAGACAATGTGGACAGCTTTATACCAACCAAGCCTATGTTGGTAAAAAGCAAAACATTAGACAGGCCCCCATCAAAGGACTGGGATTGGGATAGTCAGAGTAAGATTAAATTTTGAATATTATGTAAATTGCTATGCTTACTTCATGTAATAAGTATTATCTTCACTTTCATAATCTTTCAGGAACAAGAAGTCGAGTAGAGAGACCCCTGTCCTTAGTGAGAAAGACTTCCCTGGAGGAGCGTGACCCAGACGACATGGCATGCAATGTGCGTCAAGCCATCCAGAAAGAAAACGGCCCTGTGCAGAGTTCTGATGCTTTCAATCGCAGCATGGTCAGTACAACTTGTAATTTCTATTTCCAGTGTGTACTACCTCCTGGTTTTATCTTGTATGCAGTTTCTAATTTGTCCTTTATATATTTATGTATAGGGAAGGGGGCCTAATCTGATGAATGGTTTAATGCATAGTACCACTCATGACAAACACGACAACAGTGTCACAATGGCTATGCAACGAATAACGCTTATGGGCCCAAGGTAGGCAAAAAGGACACTGCGTATTTAGACATAGACAAAAGAATAGAAGAATTTCTCCCACTTTTGCAGACAGCAGCAGAAACTTCTCAAGGCTTTGGAACAGCTGGAAGCTAGCCCTAGGTATAACTTTTCTCAGTGTGGCAAACTGGACCACAGCAAACAGTTGGTAAGTCAGGCTTGCATGGTTGAGTATGTGTTTATGCTGAGAGAGAGTAAATAATTTGTTGTCATTGTAGAGAAGACAGTCTTCCACAGAGGTCACTTCAGCTCTGTACGTTACCATGGAGATTCTTTCCAACTGGGGGAACGCTCTACAGGTCGGCCTGACTGAGCTACAGTTTTTCTGCCTTAAAAACAAGAAGCTGTATGTGTCACCTCATGACTTGGACATCAGAAACACTGACTTCCCTGGCAATCTGGGAGCACTTGTAAATGGTAAAATGAAGGTAAATTGTTTGATTAATTTTACTAGAATTTATATTAATGAATACACTCAAGTATATTCTAAGTTTTATGTGTGTTTTCAAAGACCACCAAAGACCGTCATATGTGGACATGTCCCTTCCACCCTCCTATCCAGCTTTATTTCATCATCAGAAACACTGAACGCACCCTGGATTTTGGGATATCTCGCATAAAAATCTGGAACTACAACCGAAGCCTCAATGTTAGTGTTTCTGTTTGAGCTATTTCCAAACACTATGATGTTGAACTTTGCCTCATATTTGTTGATAGCAATCATAAATCCTCAGTGGGTGCAGATTGTTACTATTGATGGGGGCTGTAGTGGTGTGGCTCTTTAAGCAGTGGCTCACTGAGCTGCCAGTCACTCTGTCCAAATGTAGAACAGTTAGAGATTAGCTGTAGAGGATTAGTGTTAGGCAAATGTGGGCTGCTTCTCCCAACCTTTCTACTGTTTATAGAGGGGTACAAAGACTATGCTGTGACTTGCTTTGGTTTATTACCAATAAATAAATGTCTTTGTCGAACTAGGATTGATAAAGCAAGCCTGAAAGGTAAGAAGCTGTTAGATTTAGTATGGAATTGCTACAAACTGGATTTTAGCAATTTGTTTGTGTGACCCAGAGTAGTTTTTTTTACTGGTACTTGCTTTGTCCTTACTGTGTCATGAAACTTGTATACATACACATTTCCTCTTTTTCAGGACCTTGACATTGGTGCAAGGCTTATAAAGCTGTACCTCAACAGCACATTGGTGTTTGAAGGAGACCTAGACAAGGGCTGTGGTAACCAGGTCTTTGACTACAGTACTACCATCGATCTGCAAGATTTTCAAGTCTCAGACCTGATCTCCAGCCCGGTGTCCTCGGGACACAGTCTTCGAGGTGTTAGCCCTCAGTGCAATGAGGAACGTAGAGCCAGTAATGACAGCATTATTCAGCGACACCAAAGCTATAATCCATCACCAGAGATTTTGGGACAGGCAATGATGGACATGCAGGACTCTCATACCCCACTCCCACCCATCTCCTCTTTTGGGGCCTCTTCATCTTCTGTGTGTTCATCTCAGAGAAACTCTTTTGCCCTGCCTGCCACTGAGGAGCGGTCTGCTGTACTGGAGCAGACAGTCACTACTCAGCCTGCCTCTACTAGAGTAACCCCACAGTGGCTGCAGCCCTTAAATCGAGGAGCCCCTGAAGGCTGTGAGACCAGCAGGGAGAAGCCCAGATGGTTAGTACCCCAGCAGTCTGCAGAGCCTAAAGCTTCCCCAGTCTCATCTAGCTCCATGCTTCCGGAGCTCACATGTAATCCAGGCCGTGTGTGTCGAGGCGGGGAGAGAGCTGCCAATGGTGGCCAGCGGAGAGCAGAGTCTTTGGACTGTGATCTGCTGGAGGAGTTTGTAGAATCAAAACCGGACAGACCCATCAGTGGACGTAGGAGTTCATTCCGAAACACTTCTAGAAGGGAAGAAGAAATACCCTTCAGATCGTCTGCATTATCCAGCACAGGTCTCACCTATTCTTTCTCTAATGAGTAGTGACAAAATAATTATCTTAAATATCTCATATATGTTTTAGTGAAAGTTTTTTGTTTACATGCCTTCTTATTTTGATAGATGACCCTCTTTCTAATGTAAACACAAGTAGAACACAGAGTGCCCACAGCCAGCAGGATGACAGCCTCATGGAATCTTGGGACTCCCTCATAAAGTTTAATCAGCACCAGCGGGGACGCATCTCAAACATGGGATTTGAAGGGGATATCTTTGATGAGTTCCTACAGAACCAGGGCCGTGGCCCACCCACTGTTCAAGCTAACCCTTCCACAGCTCCCAGAAGCCCCTTGTCCTCCTCCTTTGTTCTTCCTGATGAGGACCCATCTATGGAGCGGGAGGAGGAGTTTGAGATTCCTGTGCTGCCTAAGGGCCAGAGGCTGGTCATCAACATTTTGTCCACTTGGGGTGATCGCCACTATGTGGGGCTCAATGGACTGGAAGTGTTCAGCTCCAGTGGAGAGCCCCTTAGACCGACTCACATTAGTGCTGACCCTCCAGATATTAACATCTTGCCTGCTTATGGCAAGGACCCACGTGTGGTCACAAACCTGATTGATGGAGTAAATCGCACACAGGACGACATGCACCTTTGGTTGGCTCCTTTCACTCCTGGACGAAATCACACGGTTTTTCTTGATTTTGGTGCTCCTTTTCATGTGGCCATGATTCGTGTGTGGAACTACAACAAGTCACGTATTCACTCATTCCGTGGAGTGAAGGAGGTAGAAATGCTGCTGGATGGCATTTGTATATTTAGAGGTGAAATTGCCAAAGCATCAGGGACCCTCTCTGGTGGTAGGTCACTGGTCAGAATATGTTTGTCTTTCTCTAAATATAGTTAAATTCAGTTTTTGATTGTTTCACTGCAGGGCTAGACCAGTTTGGCGACACTATTCTGTTCACCACTGATGATGACATTTTGGAGGCAATGTCTCGATATGATGAAACATTTCTCACTGAGGCTGAATGTCCAGATAACCTGGTGTATGAGGAGGAGCTCCAGAGGCCACGCACCGCAGATGGAGAGGGAGAGGAAAGACCGTTTACTCAAGCGGGATTCAGAGAAGAAGATCTCATTGTATGCACCATCTCTATGAATCATCCTACTTAAAGGATATGAATATAAATCAATGTATACTGGTTTGATTACTATTTGATATATTTAATCCTAGCTGAAACTCCGACTGAATCCCTCCAGTACTCATTCAGCAGACTGTGTGGAGCAGGTTCCTGGATTGTACACTGGAAAGTGTGAGTATCTAGACACATGGACAGTTTGCAGTGTTGTAGATGTCACTGACCTGAAGCTGCACTTCTTTCAGGCCTTAGAATAGAGATGGTGTTGACCTGGGGGGACTCCCACTACATGGGCCTGACGGGGCTGGAGGTAGTGGGCAAGGAAGGCGATAGTTTACCCTTAGACCTCAGCATTATGGCTGCTTCACCCAGAGATGTCAATGACCTGCCTGAGTATGGACATGATCTGCGGACCTTAGATAAGTATGTCACATAGTAAGAGGTATCTAACAACACGTAAACAGTACAATATAACCAAGTCTAAAAACTCGTATTTCTCTTCACCTTATAGACTTATAGATGGCCATAATATAACAACTGATGACCAGCACATGTGGCTGATTCCTTTCTCCTATGGAGAACCTCATACCTTAATCATTAATTTTAACAAAATCCAGACAATTGCTGGACTTCGAATCTGGAACTATAACAAGTCACCTGAGGATTCCTACAGAGGGGTAAAGGACATACCCATACTATCCTTTTATTAATTATCTACAACAATTAGATTAAGTTAAATTTTTTACAAAGTTTAGAAAAATCTAACTATCTCTATCTGGGTTTCTTGCATTCTTTTTTTTCAGGTGAAATTGATCCATGTGTTAATGGATGATGTTGCCATCTCTCCATCTGAGGGTTTTCTCATAAGAAAAGGACCCGGTAACTGCCATTTTGACTTTGCTCAGGAGATCCTCTTTATTGATTTTCTTCAGACACCAACTGAAACAAAGTGCGCAGAGATCTTCCCTTACAAGTACTGTCCTGATAATGTTGCACTCATATTCTTTGGAAAGACAAACTGTTTTTAACGAATGGATTGTGTTTTGTTATCCAGAGAAAATGCTAAGAAACAAGAAGAGGCTAGTATGGACTATGAGGCTCTTATTATGCCTTCAGGATGTATCCTTTAGATTTGTGTTGTTTTGTGTGGACTTGATTCTATGTCACTTTTTCATATTAAGTAAATGTTGTTTCATTATCTGTATAGTCCTTGACCTTCTTCTGTCAGTCATCTTTCAGCTGCAGCTTTTGACCACATGGGGCGACCCTTATTACATTGGTCTCAATGGCCTAGAGTTTTATGACCAGAACCATGAAAAAATCACATTGAGTGACAACAGTATCCTTTAGCTTCTTTTGGCAGGGTTTTTTCTTGTTTGTTTCTTTATACAAGGTGAATTTTTGTTACAATGCATAATCTGTCTAGATTTTTAAAAAAATCTCATTTAGGCTGTATCATAGTTAAATTATTCTTCCTAAGTGTTAACCTTTCTAGACATTGCTGCATTTCCTGACAGTGTGAATGTACTGGACAATGTAACGGGGGATGTGCGGACCCCAGATAAATTAATCAATGGGGTTAACAATACCCATGATGGGGGACATATGTGGTTGGCTCCAGTTCTCCCAGGACTGGTGAGAACATACACTTGTATTCATGATATAATTCTCCTTTTCATTTGAGTGATTTGAAAACAATTTATTATTATTATTTTTTTTACAGGTCAATCGTGTATATGTGATATTTGATCAGCCAGTCACCGTATCTATGATAAAGTTATGGAACTACTCTAAGACTCCACAGCGGGGAGTCAAGGAGTTTGGGGTAGGTTATCTTGTTTTGCAGAATGTTTTGAACTTAAACTTCTAATCAGACTTTTTTTTTTTTTTTTTTTTTTTTTACAGCTGCTGGTGGATGACCTCTTGGTGTATAATGGGATATTGGACTGTGTAAATCATGTGACAAGGGGCATTTTGCCAACCTGTGATCCGTTTGTTCCTTACCACACCATACTCTTCACTGATGATGCTTATATTGCGCACAGGGAAAGAAACACTGTTATCAGGTATTTATATTATTGAGCTAAACTTTATGTTATACATACTGTTTTTATGCTGTATGGGCATTTTTCTGAATGGTTCTAAAATTTAAATGGAACAAACTGTACTCTTCCTCACTTCAGCCCCCGTGGCAGCCGATACCACCATCAGTGAGTAACAGCCTAAACAGCGCAGTGTTAGCACCCCCCTGTGGTCAATCCCTGCAATGATAATTCTTAGAAAGAAATCCACACTCGTCCTTCACCTCTCCCATACTCTTGTGATGCCTTATTCCTCCTTGTTTCATTTTCCCTCCATGACACCTTTTGTATCATCCTTGAACCCAAGCTCTGGACCAGCTGGACTCAACTTTTGCCATCTGTTAGCCATTTGAACCTTTTCCCTTTTTCTTATTCTCCATTCCTACAACTGACTTACAATCTTTGTATGTATTGTTCCTGTGTTACAGCAATTATGTGGAAGATCAAGATGTCAAAATGACCAATGAGAATCAGATTGTCCATTACAACAAAAAGAAACAGACTGCAGATCCAGGTGAGTGGTACAAAAACACTGACAAATCTATAGCACTGGTTTAACAAAACAGATATTGTACTTTTATCTGTGCAATTGCTAATACATGTTTCTTGCAGCTCTTCGGCCTAAAACATGCATGACCGATGGTGGAAAACATGGAAAGAGGAGGTATTGACTACACGTAATTGGCCAGCTGGATAGTTGGTTTGCAGCAGAGCTCACTGTAGGCCTCACATGTGCTGTACCGTTGCCGTGGGTGACTATACCAGGTTTTACCAGTCAGGCTGCATTCATCAGCCATGTTAATGTGCCTACTACTCTACACTATTATTGTGGCTGCTACTTGTGACCTGTGCTGCACATTAAAATGCTGCTTTGTGATGTGTAACTACTCAGAGCAATGCCCAAAACACTTTTTATTCAACTACTGATGAGCCTGGGTCATGAATCCTTGGCTAATTTACACTTTGCCACAGTTCACAGACTATTGCAATGCTATGCAGATGCTAATATCCATATGTATTCTAGACTAGATGTAGTTGTTTATTTATTTGTTGGCTACTTACTTAACATGTTGTATCTAATGCGTATGGGTTTTAGATGGAAGTGCTTTAAGATTTATTCTGATGGCTCAAGGCTCAAGGTCTTCAATTTTGTAAACGGACATCTCTAACTGTACAGATATAGTTAGAGATGTTTTTCTGAAATCCCAAATTCTCTTCTTTGAACCAGACAGAGAATCTTGATTGAAATTCAAGTGACCTTTTTAAAATACTCCAGAATTACTGAGCCTGTAAAGCAGCTTTGATAAGACTATTTAAAATGGTAAAGTCTACATTTACTAGTTTAGATTTTAGGATTATAGTTAACCTGTTATGCAAATACCTAAAACTTACCTCAGAGCAATCTTTAAAAAGAATGAAATGTTCTTCAACATTCAACACAACACTTATCAGTTGCTGTTGTAGTTTGATGTTTTTCCAGTCTCGCATGACAAAGTGTC
>CM057104.1:16563027-16593027 GCA_029959045.1 Taenioides sp. WSHXM2023 | reverse complement strand
CCTGCAAGAAATAAAAAATATTTTTATGTAATTGTTATATTATGTACTATGTGTTTATGTTTATTAAATACAGAAACTGGCATAATTACAGAAGAGTTGGTCTCTGCCCGCACAAGGCCCCAGAACATAAAGACTGAGAGGAAATTGGTAGTGTGAATGGAAGCAGGTCGTGGTGAATTTGGACTGGCCTGAAGAGTGACTTCCCATACTACAACTCCAGACTCCCCATCCAAAATGATCACCTAAGCTCAACTCATTACATGTTAAATCAAAATATTCAAATGTTAATGTTAGGTCAGATATACATTCATCTCACCTTCTTTGTGTTATTGCCAACACCCTCCTCAATAACAACATCAAGAATTTCATCTTTGTTGAAGTGGCCAAAAGACGGTATTCTAAAATAAACATAACACATTTTATCCAGTGCACCCATTTATACCATAAGTACAGTATCAACAACTTTTTACCCTAGTACAGAGCTGGTATTATAAATCCACAATATCTCCAAGTTTCCATCAATTTGTACCACTTCTGTTTTCGTCACAACAAGCAAGTTTGCACCACTTTTTTCTGCTGTTTTTAACACTTGACTTACTTGTTCGGACCTGTGGAAGGAAAAAGAATATTCCATAAATAATAACAAGTTCCTGTTGAACAATAAAGTCAAGTTAAATTAAATATGTATAAATCCTTTCTTACTTAAAAATGTGCACAAGTCCTGTTGCACTGGCTTTGCTCTCCCAGTGTTTGTCTTTGGTGAGACCTGCATCAATTCCTGCTTTAGCTTTAGCAGCAACTCTCCACAGTGCAAGTCCAAACAGTCCTGTGTCTGTGAGCAACATAATAAAATATGAAATTATATTGTTTTCATCTATTTCCCAAGTAAATATATAGACTCAATTTATTAACTGTTGCAGGCTCGTACAGCAACGCTTTGTAACAAACCTTTGACAAGAAGTATATAATAGGAACCACCTTTGGTTCGATAGAGAAGGTGATTGTCATTTTTTGTTGCATCGAGAGGAACTGTTGAACCAATTTGCAAACCAGTTTTTCCTGAGAGAAAAATCATCTTGGTCTATGAAAGACAAAAAACATACATTTGTTACCAGAACAAGTATGTGAATGTGCATTAACTGTACGTGAAGCACACATGGTTTAAGTTAACCCTAACCCTAGCGTAACTTACGTTTTCAGATTCATGGGCTAAGAGAGCAACATCGCCAACCTTGTCCCCATCCAGATCTGGAAGACTCAAAATGGGAATAGTGCTGGGCTGCTCAGCTGGGTGCGGCTGTTGCCAGTGAACTTCTCCTGAAAAGGAATATAATTTAGTCAAGATGAAACAACACCAATGTATATTGTTGCCTTTTAGTTCAAACCTTTGTATTTGTCAATAGCGGTGAGTTTATCAGAGTGTGACACCAGACAGTCCCAGCTCCTGCTGTGGCCTTTCTCCAGACCACATTGAGCCCAGTGTAACTCTGGCTCCAGTGGTCGCTCCCACAGAGTCTCTCCATCTGTCCCATCAACAGCGAACATAAAGATGCATGGTGATGGCAGACCTGAAAGACAGAGCTCATCGTCACAGAGTTCTCAGCGATAGTCAGATGTTAGTAATGTGGACTCTGTACCTTCACCAGCACAAGTATTGTTCTCACTTCCATTGGTCTTGATGACAAATAGCACATCCATCACCTTGTCTTTGCTTGCATCTTCAATTGCCAGAAAGTCATATGTGGCTGTAACAGAAAGGAAAAGGCAGAATTTAGTAATTGTATTTGTAATACCCAGTAACATAAGTAATACCTGTTTCCCAGAATATCCTGTTCCATGCTATAAGGTACTGTGGTCTGACCGGACAGGGGATGATGAAGGAGAAGGCAAAGACTACAGTGAGGCAGAGGAACAGGGAGAAGAAAAACACTGCTGTGCGCCAGTGCGTGAGCTTGGCACAGCCCAAGTCTTTACAGCCCTTCTTTAGCTCTGTAGTGGATGCAGGCGGGCCTGCCTCTACCCCATCTTCTCTTTTTAAAGGGTCTCCTTCAGTAGGATGGTCCGAATTTTCCATCTTTGCATGTTGATAATTGGAGACAGAAATGAAAAAAATAACAAGGCATGCATTAGATTTCTTCTGTTCATGCAGTTTTTGTTAGATTAAAACAGTGGCCGCAGCAGCGAGTTTCAGGCTATTTGTGTTACGTTTCAGCTATGTTGTGTCTTTTGACAGCTGCCTGTAGCTCCAGAGACTTCCTCGCACAAAAGCCACCAGCTTTGCTAAAATGCTAACATGACTTGTTTGTTCAAACTGAGCAACAGCCATATCTAGTAAACAGACCAGCTGTCAATGTCACAATACGAAACGGCTGCGTTACTCTTAAAAAAATAAGTATTAGTAATAATAATGTGTGTAAGTTAGGTTCACATAACCTGCGAAGTAACGTTACAGTCTACCTTAATTTGCCATAGACAGGAAAAGTTTCCGAAGGGAAAAGTAGGCTGTTTAACAGGCAGGAAAACTTTTCTCTTCCTGTATTGAGCTGATAGACCTTCCAAAAGCAGGTCGACAGCGTCACATGCTTAGACCAATCACAGAGATTCAGTCAAACAAGTCTAACATAAGATGCATTTTTGTCTTACTCCACAGTGTACAGTCTAGCGCTAAAGGACCACAATGTAATGACTAACCGCTGACCTGTTTATGCGCACGGCTTTTCTTTGGACTGTCAGGGGCAAAGACACCTCCATACACAAGAGTCGACCTAGATAAATACGTACTAATGGTTATTATTGCTTCTGATAGGACCCGATCATCGCCACCACTCACCCTGACCCGAAACGGAAGTGTCGTCAATCTCAGAGTCAAAACGGAAACGGGCGAAGAAGAAACGCTAACCTGCAAGAGGAGGTGATGCTCGCAAGAACTAACAATCGAGCGCCGTAAACACTAATCAGGAGACTGCATATCGTTATATTGGTTTTATAAACAGCCACGACGGACTCACAACCATGTCTGCTCAAGCTCAAATGAGAGCTTTGCTCGACCAGCTGATGGGAACAGCGAGGGATGGTGAGTTGCCGTAGCCTGTTAGCTATGCTAGCCAATATGGAGTCACCGCTAACACTTGCAAGTGCTGACTGTAATCTTAAAGAGCAACATGAGTGTGAAGAACATGGGGCTCTATTGATTACATTATCATTATTTTCATTAAGCGATTATTCTAGATTTAATGTTTGTACCGATTTAGCATCGGTTACGCGTTAATTTGTGTACTTTCGATTTTCCTCCCGCTTAATTCGTTGTTATTTATGTTCTGCACGGGCCAAAGTTGCAACGGCAAGTTCTCTGCTGTCTGGGGATGGTAGATGCACAAGTCGTATTGGAAAAGGGGAATCTGTTTGTTTGACAACATCCTGCTCGATTCTATCACTTGAAACAATGCCTTGTCATTAATGAGCGTATTTTCCCAGGGTTTTGACTTTTGAATCAGAGACTGTAGTAGGACCATGTAGCTAAATGGTTACAAACATTAAATGGTATACCAGCCTAGGCAATCTTGGACAGACTTCTTGAATAGCTGTATTCAATCATTTTTATAGGAAATTTGTGTTGTAACTTTGTGGTTGTAATGTGTGATGAAGTTATTTTAAAATTCTTCCCATGCATATGTTGCATACAAACTGAACAATTGTGGCCCCTTTATTTTATTCATTAAGGTTCAGTGTATCTTTGCCAGCCCACACCAATCTGCAAAGGAGTTGCAGAAAAGCCTCATGTTCATCGAGCCGTGAGTCATACAATTTTTAAAGCTGTTATAAATCATATCCAAACAATTTGTTTGCCTACCGGAAGTTATTGTAGTTTTAATTTTATTGAAAACCTTGCGTAAAGCTTCAGTGGCACGAGTCTTAACCATTGGAGTAGTATACAGTTTCAGCTAAGACATCTGGCCTCAAGTGTAAACAGGAACGTTTTCTTAAGGTAATTTTAGCAGTCCAAAGAAAGCCTTTTCACAACTCATTTACAATCTGACTTGTGTATGACAACTTCTTACTACAGGTATGGGCAAGAACACTGTTCCATTTAAAACTTTTCTACAGCGGGTTTAAATTCTGCAGCTGAGGTCTTGAAGATGCAGAAGGGTACAGTATGTGGTGCAGATCGCAGTGTGTATACAACACTTTCTTTCTTCGCTTGTTTTCTGCATTTTGTGACTGTGCTTTCATTGACACTTGTAAAGGACATTGCTGTGACTAAAGGAAGAAATTACTGTTGCAGTCTGCAGACTGCAAATATTTTCACATTTTGTGGACATTTTGCAAGATTAATGCAATTAGAATAGAACCTTTCTCCGAGGACTAATTTCAAACACAAATTTCAGCACAAAACCTGTTTAAACTTAATTATTTTTTTAAAGACACTATTTTATCTACCAACAGTGTGCACAACAAGATAAAATCAGGCCTCTTAAAAAAAACAATATAAGAAAAAAAAAGTCATTATGTGCTTTCCTGAATGCTAATCATGCACACAGATGTATCAGATTGTTTACATTATTGGATACACAGGCCAAACTAGCAATTGAGTTATGAGTTCTCGCTCAGTTTGTCCTTCTCGTTGTTTCAGGGGATGAGACGCGGCAGAGGGTGAAGTTTACTGATGACCGGGTGTGTAAAAGCCATCTTCTTAACTGCTGTCCACATGACATTCTGTCCGGGACGGTAAGTAGATCTTTATCCATGCTTAACATCTACATCATTGTTCAGCTTTAATTGTGCCCTTTTCTGCCTTTTACAGCGTATGGACCTAGGAGAGTGTGCAAAGATTCATGACCTGGCCCTTCGAGCTGATTATGAAATTGCTTCCAAGGAGCGGGATCTGTTTTTTGAGTTGGATGTAAGTAAACGACCAAAAAGTGTGATCAATGGGAACTATCCTCATCCTCATCTATGGTGCGTCCTGTCTTCAGGCTGTGGAACATCTGGAGTCTTTCATCGCCGACTGTGATGGAAGGACAGAATTGGCCAAAAAGCGTTTGACTGAAACTCAAGAGGAGATCAGTGCTGAAGTCGCCGCAAAAGTGAGTTCCATTGTCACCTCTTGAGCATATTATGACAATACGCATTTTTAAGTTTACACTGCACTTTGTTGATGTAGGCAGAAAAGGTCCATGAGCTAAATGAGGAAATTGGAAAACTTCTGGCTAAGGCTGAGCAGCTGGGAGCTGAGGGTAATGTGGATGAAGCTCAGAAGGTCCTTCAGGAAGTAGAAAAGGTTCGCACCAAGAAGAAGGATGCTGAGGTAAGAGAGGGTGTGTGTGCATGTGGCATTTTTGTCTTTGCTGATCTAAAATGCATTTTCACTTTTACCATTAGGAAGAGTACAGAAACTCAATGCCGGCCTCCAGCTATCAGCAACAGAAGCTGCGTGTGTGTGAGGTTTGCTCAGCCTACCTCGGTTTGCATGACAATGATCGGCGCCTGGCGGACCATTTTGGAGGGAAACTCCACCTGGGTTTCATTCAGATTAGGGAGAAGCTGGACCAACTGAAGGTATGGAGGATACACACCATCCTTCAAGTATAGTGATATAATCTCACCTGTCCTAAATATCTTATTTATCAATGTCTTTGTCTGTTCTTGTTTTTAGAAAATTGTTGGTGATAAGCAGGAGAAAAGAAACCAGGAGCGCTTGAAGAGACGAGAGGAGAGAGAAAAAGAGGAGCGGATGAAAAGAAAGACCAGGTCACGCAGCAGGGAGCGGGAGCGAGAGCATAAGCGGTAAGTTCTGGCCTAAAATATCTGTGTGGCTCCTTGTAAAAACGGCATAATTTATAAATACTTTGAACTGGTTAGGTCCCGCTCACGAGACCGCAGAAGGAGGCGCTCACGCTCCTCCTCTCGGGAGAGGCGTCGCTCCCGCTCACGCTCCAGGGACCGAAGAAGGAGGCACCGCAGTCGCTCTCGCAGCCGCGGCCATCGCCACAGTCATGAGCGCAGCTCCAGGCATAAGTGAGTGGTCACAAACCTGAGCTCAGTTCTAGTGTTTGTTCTAAATAAACCCTTTACTGATCATGTGTCTCCTATAACTGCAGGTCATCCAGGGACCGAGAGCGTTCCTCCAGAGACAGAGAGCGCTCATCTAGAGACCGCTCCCGTGAGCGAGAGCGGGACAGGAGGGATGGTATGAATGGAAAGTCAGACTCCAGGCGAGCAGAAGACAAGGATACAGGAGATCTCTGAAGACAAACGTCCATCATCCAACCTCCTTCTGTGTTTATCACCTCTCAGTTCTTTTCAAACTACCCAATGTCACATTCAGCCTTCACTTTGACCAATGTTTTTTCTGCTTGCATAATTTCTTTGATTTTAATGGACTGTTGTCTTATGTTTGATTTATTTTTTTTAAGCATCCAGAAGTCCATTGAATACATTTTGAACAGGTTGTCTTTGGTCAGTAGCTTGCTGTAATATCAAGATGTGCAGTTAATGGGTTCTTTGTTTTGCATCATTACACTGTTTTGTTATGTATTACACTCTAAAAAAGCAAGTCGAAATGTACATTTATAATATATTTAGCATTTAGGCTTGGTGCCCAGTGAACATCTTTCATAAGAAAAAATGGGACTGTATTTTATGTAAATCCAAATTAAAATCTGACTGAAATGCAATGTTTTTAAGTGGCCAGCAAACATCTATTCAGCCTGTTTTAAAAAATAAAGTTTTTAGTATCACCATTAGTTTAGGGAGTACTTGTGACATCTTTTGTGTTTTTTTTTGTTTTGTTTTTTTTACTTTAGATTTTTGTATATATATATATAGTTTATCTTTGGGCTCTACATCAGACATCACAAATAATCAAAAGCAATTGAAATGGATGCATTACTTGACCTTAAAGCGTGATGTCACAGCATTGTTACCATGAGGATCTTTTTTTTTGACGCGTTATTAAAAACTGCAACATTATTTGTGTTTGTTTTGCATTATTCCTTTACTCAGAATAAAAACACAGATAAATACAGTTTGCTGAATTTAGTACTGTGCAACATAAGCATACATTTGCATGTTACGTTCTGCTATACATTAAAGATGAAAGCTTATGTCATTTTAAAAATTAATGACTGACGGTATGTTATCACACCATAAATCTGGTTAGTGGTTTTTTAAAATTGTGACAATTGTGTGTGTGTTTTTTATTATTTATTTTACAATGTGCCGCTCTCTAAATTATGATCAACTTTCATTTTCTGCTTCTCCATCACTGCTTCCAGCTCTGTAGCTCTCCTAGCATCCTGTAAATAAGCAAGCAAACAAAAAATAAATAAATGCATATATTTTTTATCATATGCATTTATTTTACGTGCACAAACCAAACTGAAATTGTTTTTACCTCTAGCAGTGCTTTCTGGACAGTCAGTTGGCTGTAGACTCTGGCGCCCTCTTTTGGAATCACAGCGCGTAGCTCCTCTTTATTTAGGGAGAAGAGCTGTGCCCCAGTCAACACACCCAAACAATCAACAGTTCTAAACGGAAAGGAAAATATTAATATGATGTACACCTAACCAACTCCATGCCTCCATGTCTCTTGTTCCTTACGCATCAGTGAAGCCCTTCCCTCTGAGCCACTCAGCGACCCCTTCAGGGGGAGAGTGGTAGTCCAGTGGCACACTGGTCTCTGCGGAACGGGGAATGACCAGCGGCTTATTCAGATTGGCCTTCCCATTCGTCAGCCTCTGGAGCAGCTCCTCATTCACCTCATTCATAACTTCTGAAAACAGCAAAACAGATATGTACATACAGTATATGATTAATAGTTCACTTTTAAATTTAGTTTTTAATTTCAGCACGTTTTACTGTTGTGGTTTACATTTACAAATATACTGTTTTGGAGAAATAACATTTTAATTACATCCAAGTTTTATTTTATTTGTGTGCAAATATTTAATTTAAGGGTGCGGTGGTATTATGTTCCTCCACCTCGATCTCTCAGTTAGGATTTTTTGTAGGCTACTTTAAAATTAATGAAAGCACAAAAGTAATAGCTGTGTTAAAATATAACCAATGTCAGAAGCAAGCCAAATGTTTCCAAAATATTTTCACACCCTCAGTTCTCCTGACTCAAGAGTTGTGGTACCTTTGTCTGTGTCCTCTGTGGCAGGTGCATGTGGGAGGTATGGCGGCATGCTGACAGGCCTCTGGGGGGAAGGAGAGGAAGCTGGTGGCGGGGCAAGTGGAATCAGTGACAGTCTGTTATCAAGCTTAGGAGCAGGAGGAGCGGCTGGTACCTGGGAGGGACACAGGAACAATCAGGCATGCACAGATATGTATAGTATACAAATGTCATGTTGTGCAAGTTGTATCTCTTACATGTGGGGCATTGGTGACCGGGCTGTCCACATGAGCCAGGGGTTCGAGCATGTTGTGAGGAACAAAACCAACTTGGTTGTACCGATTGCGACACTTCCACCAACGTTTGGATGATTCAAGCACCTGCAATGATAGATGGCATGCTCTGATATTTACAGTTGGCCTCTCATGAAGGAACATATTTATATATACATCATATATAAAATAGTGTGTAAGTGTAGCCTTACCTCAAGTACTTCCCCTTTTTGAATTGAAAGTTCACTGTTGTTTCTTGCTATGAAGTCATAACTGCAGCAGTATAGTCTGTCGGGTTGTGGGGGCTGTCCATAGCCATCTCTGAGAGGAAACAAAAAATTACTTTGTTAAAATGGATGGGACAATAACAGCATTTTCAAATGCATTTAGGGTGGACTTACATTTCATCATTAACTGGAGGTTTGGCTACTTGGGATAGCTGCTCTTGCTGTGGGTAGAAAAGCAGAATATAAAATGTATAAAAGATAAAAAAAAACAAAAACCTTAACAATAATATTTCCATATGAAACAGCTTGTTTATGTGGTGTCCATAAGATATCCCATTTTTACATATGTATTCATGTACTTTGTAAACGTTTGAAAATATTAGTGATTTATTTTAAAGTGTTACGATTTATGAAAAAAGGAGTATTCAGTGTGAGGTTAGTCAACACAAAATAATTAAGCATAATTAAGCAAAAACACGTTCTAGTTAGTGAAATACATTATGTAAAAATAGTCAATATCAAAAAAAGTACTTTCACCAAACTTTTTTAACCAAGTAACTCCTGTGTATTTTATACAACTATGTTGTCTTAAGAGTTTGTATTGCTTTAATTTTGATGTGTATTTTTGACTTGTAGTACCAGTCTCTGTCATGTACTCTGGTATTTGGTACCTCTTGTTTTTCTCGGAGAGCTTCATGTTTGTGTGCTGACTCGACTGGATCCTCCCAAACCTGCCCGTCTGGCCTTGAGGCTTCCGGCTTCCACCCATCCAGGAACACAGGGCTGTAGGGAGCTATTGGTTCTCTGAGCTGAGAGCTGTGAGACAATTAGCAGTAATTACAATAACCACTTAATACATTATAGTCTTCTAATACTATGGTTTTATAAAATATGATAAAACACTTTTGGATATAACGCTAGCAGTGGATTAACAATGTATTGTTGTCACATTGAAATGTGATTCCTTTCACAATCTTTGAGGGGTTCATTCAATATGTAAAAATGCAAAACAAAACAGAGCAATAGAGCATATCCAACATACATAACATTGTATCCTGAGGGCTTATATCACCACACTTACTCCAAATATTTGTACAAGGTGGCAGTATGACTTTGAATCAAGTTGTATGTGAACAAATATGAGTCAGTTTCCCTTGTATCTAAATCAGTTAATCAAGTTACATATTTGGACTGCTCTTTCAAATGCCTCCTTCCAAGCATAAATCAGGTCTTTCTGCTGGTCATGATGTTGACAGATACTCTTTTAATGTTTCACAATAGGAGTTTTCCGGCTCAAAGACTAAATTAAAAATATTTCCAAACTTCACACGGTTAGTCTGAAATCATGCTGTAATGATTCCAAACTCCATTTTTGTTCACTTAACTCCTTCACGCCATGATGTTGATACTGACCGTGACTGTGTCCAGTTGGGTCCCAGAGACGTCCACAGATGCCTCTCCTCCTCATTGAGAGTGTCCTGTAGCAGGGTCACGGCTGAAGTGGTCAGGGCAGGACTGGTCACTGATGCCCCCATAGTTGGCCCACCTGTAGTTTTCACCATCTGTAAGCACACACATAAGAATCGGCATTTAAAACTAGTCCTAAGGTTTGTGTGTCATTCAGGTGTGGCACTCAAAATACACTTCTTATCGAACATTAACCAGCAAAAGATTATCGGAGATACAGTTGAATGAAAATACCAGTATTACACCATACATTTACTGGTCATTGGTGTAGAATTTACATTAAATCTTGTTTTCATGCAAGTTTCTTTTTCTATATTGTATTATTTATCTACAGTTAACATTTTAAAGGAAACACTGTCATCATTCCCTCAATCAGTCTATGTTGATTTGTCTTGAGAGCCATTCTGATCCTATACATGCGTTTACTGACCTAGTTTAACCTAGACACATAGCAAAAGATAGCTCATCTGTAACATATTTGGGGTGCATTGTTGATGTTTTACTGTTATTGATACAACTTTCATGAATAATTGGTCTTGTAGAGTAAACATGTTAAACTATAAAACTCAAAACCAGCAAAAAACAGAACTATGTATACTGTATCTAGTAGTGCTTGTGGGTACAGTTTATTCCAGTTGATTTTATACATTTTATATCCTAAAATGTACATCCTATAAAACCAACAGATTCTGTCCATGACCAAATATTACGTCTGATACTAATATGTTCCAACATTCATAGTTCGTTCCACACAATTGCACTCCAGTACCAGAGCCGCCTTTTGTGACGACAACATTACACAAGTGACGCGACAAACTATTTTGACCTGACACATGCTTACAGTTACTTTCCACTTGGTGTCCAGTAACAACAACCACTGCCTGATCCATGGATCACAAATCTTATGTACTATTAGATCTTTACACAATTTCTCCCTCTTACTTAGCTGATGCCATGGATATTTTAGGCTGAATAGTACAGATTTGTAGGTGTGTAGTAAAAGCAAGTGTAACTCTTACAAAGTGGTTTGACTTACCATGTCCAGAGGTTTAAATACGTGATGCACAAGTTCCTCTGATGATGGGTTGGAGATGGTTGATTTCAAACGAGCCTATAGAAAAATACATATACAGACATATTTTTGGTATTAACTGGTAGCACAATAACCTACAGGTAAAACTGCTTGTCTGACTGTCTTGATACGGTACCATAATTAGAGATCAGTAGTTTTAAATATATGCATTTAATATATGTTGTATTGTATACCATTATAGAAAAAAAAAATAAGACAAAAGATACATGGGATTTGCGGTTTAGAAAAAAGCATTTACCGCTTAACTAGAAACATTTCTAGACATTTCATAAATACCTTTTCTTGCTGCATCTTACTCACCAGTAGACTGAAACAATACTTGAACTTCTGAAAGATATCGACAAACTCCTCTTCTGGTGGTGGCTTGGCTTTTGCAGTTAGTAGGTCGTCTGTGAGAAAAAGTCTGTTAGCTCTGTAATTCTTGATGCTCTATGTAACTTTCCCAGAGAACACGTCACCTGCCCCTCCATGTGTATATCTAGCATTTATTCATTTACATGTGTTTCATAGTTGTTTTTGTTTATTCTTACTGTGAGAGAGCTCGCCACTGTACAGACCTGACCTGTGACTTGGCCTAGTAGTGCCATCTGCTTATCTCCATTGACAGGTTAAATATTGTGGAACATTCCAGGTACAGCAGTAACATCTCCATGGTGTGTATACAGAGTGCACCTTTAATACACAAATATATCTTCTTCTCCATTTACCTTCAGCACTTTGCTTTTTGCTCTTTTTCTTCTTCTTCTTCCTCTGGTTCAAGACTGTGGCTGCCTCTGCCGTCTGCTGCAGCTTGGCCATGAAGCTCTCGATGTCATCAAAGCAGTGATTTAAGATACCCTGAAGATACATATGCCTATTATGAACACAAATTTATGCAACAATACATTTATGCAACAATAAGATGCGTTGCATATTCCTACCACTTCTCTTTCCGCGCGCAGGAGAGCAATATCTGGACCGTTGACGCCGTTTGCTGTTTTGTGAGAGAGGAGAGGTTTCAGTGCATCCATTTTCATTCATGACTTCCCAGCATTTGGCATTCCTGTCCCCTTTTTACCCACGTCCAGCCCCTGCTACACAACACCCCCCTTTACACACATAAACTAACAATGATATCTCTGTGCTGAACCAAGGCCTCTACCACAAATGCCTCTTTCTGTATGTTGGCCTGGCTTCTTATCATGCCAAATCACTATCCTCACCTAAAACACTTTTCCTGCACTAGTTGGGTTTTAAACTCCTACCTCTAGGCCCGGGGTAAGGTGGAGGGTTGGCCGGTGGAGGGTTTGGGGCATGTGGGTGAGGAGGACTCGGAATTTCCTGCGGGTCAGTCATGTCTCCAATGCCTCTGAAATATCAAAACACATGCATAATTAAATATAAATATTTCACTTAGAAGCAGGAATAGACCTGCTGTCATTCACTGTTCGTAAATGTTTGTATTATTATTTTACTATTTAAATCTTAATAAACCTACCTGGATAGAAAATGTGATAGTAAGTAGTAAGAAAAATACAAAGATATATCAGTAAAATATGATACGACAGAATATTTTGGGCAACAATGCTGACCAATAACATACTCCTCAGTGCAATTTTAAACAATGAACAGGAACCAGTACTCATTATGTAGCTGCGCTTGAGATCTTATCATACATTTGATCTAAAAGTGTCAAATGAAGCTGGAATATGTGCATAGTCCTATTGACATATTGTTCCTCAAATGTTTCAATTAGAATTTTTTATTGAATGTAATTTAATGTTATTTAAATTATTATTGCTAATTATTGCAAATTACATATTTTAAACATAAATAATACAGACTTCATAATTTAAAATATATCTATATTTTAGCAGCAGAAACATGTCAACAAGGTAAATACACTTTACCGTACTGTCCTTAAAAAAGAACCCAAGAAGTTACATAAGAAGACAAAATTAACATCTTCAGTTTAATATCTTTATGTTTATAAAATGTAAAAAATGTATAAAATCGTTGGATTTCTTCCTCCAAAGTCTGAAATCTGTTGCAAACAACATGTTTTTCTCTGACTGACTGATTGGCTGTGGACCTTGTGATTAAAAAGATGTTCACTGACAATTAGACATGACAAAATTCAGTCAGACAACAGGTGTCTACCAGCCATTAAAGCAAATCCCATTTCGACTGATCAAAGCCAAGCAAACACAGTTACTTTGACTCTCTTTTGTTTCAATTTCAAATCAAACATCTTTCTTTAGACAACCCCACAGGTGCGAGCCAGAGATCAACACTATTCCTGAACACATGGAAAAATGTAAATACCTTTTAAAACCAATGGTCCATCAGTGTCACCACATCCATCTGTCCTTCAGTCGTCCTTTAAACAAGAGCTGCTCAAAGCTTCCTAAAGTCCAGAGCACACTGGGCCACTCATCACTCCTTCGCTCACTGCTCTTTCTGTTACAAAGGCCTGGTTATCTGTGTCACACCTTCTTGAGTTATGTGCAAACCGGTAAAACGAGTCCCTCTCTCCTCTCTCGTCTCTCAGCTGTTTACACTGTCCCCTCTGTCCCTGTGTGTGGCTGCAGCCGCTCAATGGGAACTTTGATTCAGTGGGAACATAATAATGGACAGCAAAAGGAGCCGCACAGAAAATAGTTTGAAAAGCAAATATTTTTTTTAGACAGGTTAAGAATTTGAACAATGACAGGTGCATCAATCACATAACATATCCAACACCAAGAAGAATCTGGACAGCACAGACCTCTGCTAAGGCAATGATCCTAATTTGCAACAGTTAACAACATAAATATTTACCGTAATGATCACAACTTATATTTAAGATATTTATGCTGGATGCC
Source organism: Taenioides sp. WSHXM2023 (assembly GCA_029959045.1). Classification (NCBI taxonomy): domain Eukaryota; kingdom Metazoa; phylum Chordata; class Actinopteri; order Gobiiformes; family Gobiidae; genus Taenioides; species Taenioides sp. WSHXM2023. The sequence goes on along the minus strand of CM057104.1, from coordinate 16,579,012 downwards.
CTTCCGTTCACAACCAGCCAAGTAATATAGTGATGTATGTATCTTGCTGGAACATATAAACAGTAAGCACTTTTAATGCTTTAGCTGGTGGCCGACCGCTTAGCCCACTGTGCCACTCCTGTCTCACCTCATAATAACATACAATCAAATAATGTACTAAAACAATAAAGTTCAGTATCCACAATTAAAATAGTCCAAGGTATGTATGTCACAATATCACATCTCACAATTTGACCATTATTGCTGATTAATGACACCATGACCGACAGAAAAAAAAAAAAAAATCAATTCACTTTATAATATCAAACTTTTTGAATGAAAAAGTAAATAGATTAAAAAAAAAATAATTCTATGCTTATTTTTTTGGACTATTGTTTGAAAAGAAATTTTTCAGTATTATTATTATATTTTTTACTAGCAAAATGTGTTTTTCTTATATTCTTAGTTATCACCTCCTGATAATATGACATAACAATATTTTTTATCAGTTGAGAGATATTGATCAGAAACGTTAATATATATATAAACAGATGATAGCGACATCAGTTTGAAAGTTATAAATTTACTACACTACTCTGATAAAAAATGGGTGCACTGTTATTAAAATGTATGTATGGTTTTATGCTATTCAGATAAGTATGTTGCCCATTTCTTGCAATTTCTTGTTACTTGACACAAGACACAAAGATATGTTATGTTATGTTATAATTGACATTTCCAGTACCTGCTTCTGTTGGCGTATTGACCTGAAAGTGCACGTGAGATGTCCTGGCAAATCTGCTCGGCCTGCAGGGATCCAAAAGCAGACACACTTGTAACACCTGATGCCATGAAGCCATGACAGAGTTGTTTTGTGGTTGTTGTGTGTGACTTACCTTCACCATCTCACAGTTAAAGAAGTGAATGTCTGGCTTTTTCTGATCTGGACTTTGACACACAAGGAGCAGTAAGGAGGGGAAATGCTTCTCTGTTTTGGAGTCGCAGCGCAGAATAGATTTGAAAGTGTATTTCTCCAGCTCATCCTGAAAAAGATGTCATAATACAAAAATAAATGAACAGAATACAATATATTTTACTGAATATTTTTGTCAGTCCATGGACAGGACATGGAGACACATATGTCTATCTGTCTAGGTGCAACTAAAACCATCCACTTCTTCTAAGAGTTCATACTTCATTTTGATTGGTTAAATCCACCTGTCACTCACTCAGAACATGCAGGAAGCTGATCAATATGAGGAGTGAGTAGCAAAAAGTCAATATTTTTGAGCAGATAGCACCAAAAGAGCATGTCATCACAGGGTGAGATCACAATTCAATATTTTATAGCTGGTAAAAGGAGAAATTCAATTTGTCAACTGGACAAAAGTTTATTTGGTCAAATACGTTTCTCAGCTCATCCAAGCTGCTTCTTCAGTTCTGGTCAGACGTTGGTGGACACTGCCTTATATCTGCCTGAAGGGAGGAGCTAACTACAATGAAATTCCTCTGAGACTACCACACCTATTTGTTTACAGTTTCTGTTAGTTAGGTGGGCCTGTTAAGTGGGTATTAAGCAGTGGGAGGTGGTGTGGGGTGTTGTTAGCAGAACCATTCACGGCCATGATGGGTGTTTTCACACCTCTGGACCTGACCTGGCTAGGCCTGTTGTTTTCTTTGTTTTGATTTAGGTTTGAGGATAGAGTTATAGATGGGAGACAAATGATGTCTGAGACCTCCATTTCTGTTCAAGGAAGGATTCTCTTTCTTGACAAAAATAGCTTCTTTAACTCCCCTCTCAAACCAGTTCTTTTCTCTGGCCAAGATCTGAACCTCACTGTCCACCAGCATCTGACCAGAACTGAAGAAGCAGCTTGGAAGAGCTGCGAAACGTATTCGACCAAATAAACTTTTGTCCAGTTGACAAATTGAATTTCTCCTTTCTCCTGGATTATACCTGGATGACTGAGGGATTCTACACATATTTTATAGCTATTTTACCCCGACCTTTTTTATTCACAAAAATAATTATTCTTTTAAGCAGTATTCTCTAGGTGTGTATTCTCTAGGCAAAAAACATTGTTATGTGATGCCTCTGTCTATTCTAATATTTTGTGCATTGAATTTCATAATTATATGTGTTAATAATTTCACCTTAAAGTGAAAAAGTATACATGTGTTTTACTCTCACCTGACTTTGAATGTCCCGTAGAATGACAGAGTCTAACGTGACATCCAGAAACATCTGTTGACTCCACAACTTTTTGTTTTGGGCCAAAAATGAGAGCCGGTCCCGGGCCTCCTCCACACTCTGTACATCTCCGTCCTGAAGCGAGAAGGTCAGGAGGTGCTGCAGAATAACATGAAAACTGGCGTTACTGTTTTAAGAATGATCTGTAGTTAGCTACTTTCATTCTTGGTTTAACCAAGTACATGATTACCGAAATTGAACTTACATTCACAAGGTGACGTGAAATGTTTGTCATCTTTTGAGTCCGTCTGTCAATTACCTAAAAATAGAAATGACAATGTAACCTATGTAGTACATGAAAAGACATCTTCTACAAAGTCCCATTGCGTCAGCTGATTCCCATTTGTGATTCACTGACATGGGACAACACCACAGTACATGAGTACAAGATGGAGAGCTGCCCAACCAGTTATGCAACAGTACGGTGCACCTCACCATTCAGAACTCCTCAGACTACATCAGACCTGTCAATGGGAGTAACATGTAACCGGTATCACTAACACTCCCTTATTAGCGGTTTCACTGACTAGACTGACATCTGGTGAAATAGTATTAGCCTACTGTAATCTGAATATTTAGTAAGCCTACATCCCTCTAAAAAAGTAATTAAACATTTAGTAAACAGTCATAGTCATAGTAGATTCAAATATCAAATGATCAAATAAATGGGAAACTAGGAAAAGTAAATAAAGAGCTCTATTGTCATGATGAATGTGAATACGCCCTTTGAAAGTCACACAAGAACAGCCTACTCTCAAAACAAAAAACAATCAATCACTCATTTACCTTGACTATGAAAAGACTTGCACATATATTTGTTGTACTTACTATGTTACTATTTTGTCCCAGGCTCCAAAGTAGTATTGTCCTTTGAAAGCACCTGTCTGAGTGCAGTAGTGTGACTTGACTGCAGGTCACTCCTCACTGTGGTATTAGTACCAAAGTACCAAAGTAGGCCCCGCCCCTGAGTCCCACCTCAGAGACTACTCACTCTGCTCCCCTCTCTATGCACTCAGCAACATACAAGGGCAAACAAAAAGACATATATATATGTATATATATATTGGCCATACTGTGGAACATTCTAATCAATGCAATAACATCTTCATAAAGCAAGTAGGGTACTCTCTATCAGAAATATGGCGTGATGCACCTTTAATATTAAGACTTTTTCAGAAAAAAAGTTTTTTTTTTCACTAAATGACTAAATATAAAATAGAAAATATGTATCACCAATACATATGGTCATTATTTATACAACTTTACAGCATTCATCATCTGTATAAAGCACATACTTTCCAATCAAAACCCACCCAAGTGATATTTTACAACTAACAATACATTGTCATATTCCCAATTCTCAGGCTCACAAGCTTCAATTCAATTGCTTGTACTCCCCATCCCCCATCATGGGTGCACTGGCTGCACTTTGAATCAGGACTTTCAAACGTTTCATCGAAAGCAATGTCCCCTATTGCTCTGTCATCCTCAGAGGAATCCCAGGAGAAAGTAAAGAGGAGTAAATAGTATCTGATGAATCTCTATAGACCAGTAACAAGGAACGCAGTCTAAATGTGCCACAACAACAAAGCCCTCACACTTACCTACAATTTCTATACAGCAAAGATAACTGGTCAGAAGATAGACAATCATGGCGACTATTTTGCATTAGTTGGCCTAATTTGTTTCAGAGAAAACATTGTTTTTATTTGTTTAAAAGTTTCAAATGTGTAAATTTATTTCACGATTTCTAGTGTTGTTTTTGAAGTAATTTTATGACAAGTGGGTGGGTAGAGGGTGCTGAAAAGAAATACTTGAAGAGGGGGACATCTGGTGACCATTTAAATGTATTGGCATTTGTTTTTAAGGCACTGGCTGGTCAGGCAACATTAATTTACTCTGATGGATAGGGGATCTGTCTACACTTACACAAACTTTACAAATTCACAAGTAAAATTACTTGGACACAGTAGCTCACAAAGAACATTAGTTGCTGCAGCAAAATAAGCAATTTGCAAACTAAACTGGCGCATTGTGAAACTTTTCTGGTGGAGGGTCCACCAGCTGCTTGTCTCTGTGATTATTATTGCTTTGCCTAGAATGTTTCACAGTTACAGTATGGCATTAAACGTATCTCCATGGAGACACCAGGCCAGGTCACAGGTCCCATCCATAGAAAGAGTGCATGTTTTATTTATTTATTTATTTATTTATTTATTTATTTATTTATTTATTTATTTATTTATATAGGCTAATGCCATATTGAGGAACAACCAGTAACACAACACAACTCTCAGGCAAAATTTATGGTGAATTGGTCCACATTATCCTGGAGAGTATGCCAACTTTTTACTGCTAGGTTTAAATCGTCGAAATGATCGAATATATCATTTCAGGCCATGTTTCAGCTCTTGAGAGAAGGTGGACAGCCTATTTGTGGAATGTCATAACAAATATGTGATTGGATGAGGAGAGTCTGGGGGAGGTCCATGTGCAGCAGCCGTGTGTCACCATTTGACTTTGATTTGACTCCAACAACTTTTCTCCTTTGAACTCTTCTCAAGGTATGTTTCATGATGTTGCTATATGTCGTGTCCGACACCATACTGTTCCGACAAAATATTTAGAATTGATCTTTGTCCATTAATAATAAACCATTTTTGGTTTTAGTTTTTCTACGTGGCAATGCGCGTATGAACCAATCCGTCTCTGACCAGTGCATGGCTCTGTTTATATTAGACTAGTAATTCCGTCAATGTCTCTCACTCATTACGGATCGTGATTTTCAGACTTCTGATATTTATCTATATATATATTTTCTGATGTGTTTCTTAAAGTTTTTGCTCGTGATTAGCTAAATTAGCTACAATTTGCATTGGATTTTTTAAGCAAGTCTCGGTGGGCTATCTGTGCCACGTGTTATGTTTGCAATATGTAAACAGAAATGCACTTTTCGATCAGACTTTGGATCCATAACAAAAAACATGCATTTGCTCATATATACGGTTGTAGTTATTTGCTCACTTGCATGTGGAAAATGAGTGATCAGTTACTATGATGAATCAGGAGGGTCTTTTATTATTATTTTGCATTTAGGTGACATAGTCAATTTGGACTCTATTCAAATAGGCTTTAAGGGTACATACTAATTTTAAATATGATAGATGGTGTGCATGTGCTTGCATCTAACTGGCCAACCCCTACTACTAAACAAACTCAAAGCAGAGCTTTACTGTTAGTATTTATGCTGTGGATGGATGCTAGTGCGTCCTCGACTGTCCCTGAACGCAACATATTGTAGGTGTGGTTTGTGCTGTATTGCATCAAGCGGAAGCGGTTTAGTGCTGGGTAAAGGCATGAATAAAGGGTAGTGAATGTGGGCTTCTTTGATCATGTATATATCTATTGGTGACAGGCAGTGTTTCATAGGCATTTTGCTTTAAACAATAGTAGCTACAACCGCTTGTGCCAACCAAGAAAAATGTATTGGCTCTACGTTCGCGCGTAATAACTTGGTAGTAACGCGCCAGGTTTCGGGTGCTACACATGTTCGTGAAGGATTTCACATTCCTGTTGTCTACGTTTTGACTGTTGTTTAAGGAATTTACATAAAAATACCTCACTTTCCACGACATCTTTTGTGAACAAGGTCAGTTTAACATATTTTGGGTTTAAACACGGAAGATTTCTATGCGCGTAAAGACAAAACCATTGGAACTGGCAAACGCCACTGCTGGGTTTATCTCCGCGTGGTCTGGATATCGCCAGTGTATAAAGCATCAGCATGGACCTATAATATGAACTGAATATGATCTTATTATACTCCTAAGACATACAACATGACACATACTAGTATTTAGAAAAACATGGTAATGACGCTGTTACAATGTTGTTTACAATGTAACTAGTCCACTGATAAGGGATTATACCTGACAGAGGTGTTTAACCATCTGGTGGGAATTATCACATTTCCAAACACAACTGAGCCACAATAATGTGTCATAAACATACCATAAAATAAAGTGTCACTATTATATCATTATTTTTTAAAAGGTTTTTCTTCTCTATCATTTCAGACATGGAGAAGCAGCCCTTGCCTAATGATGATGACCAGACTGAGAGTGGACCCTATGGGGGTGAAGACAGGCAGCAGGACCCTGAGCCAGCGGCACGAGCAGGCTGGAACAGTAAAATCGAGTACTTTTTGGCCCAAGTGGGCTTCAGTGTGGGTCTTGGCAACGTTTGGCGGTTTCCATATTTGTGCCACCAGAACGGTGGAGGTGAGGGGCTATTCTTGTTGATCAGTGAGAGTGTGTGAGTAATAGTACACTCCTTTTTGCTCCAACACAGTGAAGCATGTACAGTATTTACTTATAGTAAGGTATTAACGATACAGTATGTAACTTTCTGGAGGTGGCACGTCACCTGTTTGATCTCATGGAAGTATAAAGTTAAAACCATATTTATCATCCTATTTATTTGGCCAAACAGTTACATACTGTGGCTTTAAATTAAATAAGCATATTAAGTGTGAGGCAGGTGGTTGTGTTTGCATAACACTTTGCTGTTGCTTGAGATCAGTTGGGACAGCTGTTGAAAACAAATATGAGCTATATGAGATATACATAAATAGATATTTATTGTGAATTGGTTCAAAATAGGTAAAGTAACTTGGTTCTCTCTCTAGGAGCCTTCCTCCTCCTGTACATTCTGCTGATGCTGGTGGTGGGTATCCCCCTCTTTTTCCTGGAGCTGGCCGCGGGACAGGCCATCAGACAGGGGAGCATTGGTGTATGGAAGTCCATCTCCCCAAGGCTGTCTGGGATCGGCTACTCCAGCTGTGTGGTTAGAAACTCTCAATTAACTTTTTTATATTAACTATGTTGTTTGTCCCACAAAAGCATTAGGTAGGTTTGCATATTAATTGTTATATTATACATTATACCAGAGTATTCAATAACCATAGCCTTCTGTCTTTCAAAAATAATGTGACCTCAGTTTTAGTTCATAACATTGCATTGTGTAACTTTTCTGGCAGAGGGTCTGTCAAATTTTTTTCTCCATGGAGATGTTATTGCTTTGTCTGAAATATTTCACAGTATGGCGATAAACCAGACCAAGTTAGAGGTCACAACTGTGGAGATGCAGTCCCGTTCACAGTCAAAATGTCTGTTTTTCTAGATATTTTTGAGCTATAAAAATGTAATAATGTATAATAAATGTAAAGAAGAGCTGTTTAATGTCATATTGTGGAACATTCCAGGCAGAGCAATGACATCTCCATATTAACAAGAAGGTGTAACCTTAAAGTTACACAGTGCACTTTTAAGTTACAATTTTGTTGTTTTTATGTTTAAAATTGACCTTCTGATTACACAGTGTTATGTTGCTTTAATCTTTTGTTTCACACTGTTCCCAGGTGTGTTTCTTTGTTGCTCTTTACTACAATGTAATTCTTGCTTGGAGCCTCTTCTACCTGGGGAACTCATTCCAGTACCCTTTACCCTGGGAACAGTGTCCAAGTGAGGGCAATACTACGGGTAAATACTCCCCTACAGCTAATCACACATACATTTTTGAAAAGTGTTTCAACATGTTTTTGTCTCTCTCTCCATACCAGAGTGTGAAAAGAGCTCTAACACATCGTACTTCTGGTACCGTAAAGCTCTAGACATCACTGACTCGATTGATGAGACAGGCTCATTTAACCCTTACATTGTGGGCTGTCTGCTGGGAGCCTGGGCCATCGTGTGCCTGGGAATGTTTAGAGGAATCAAAAGCTCTGTCAAGGTACTGGGCTAATCTGGTTTGACTTCTTAACACTGTTTATTGAATGCTCCATTTTCACCTCATCAGATCCATGTCATGTAGTGGGCTTATGTTTATAGTGTTTGTGGAATGTCAGGACTTAAACAATTACAAAACCCCACACCTAAATGTTTAGCTTTACTACTCTACTACTACAGTTTAACAAGGATTCTATGGCAATTTAGTGATTAGTGTAGTGCTTGGTAAAATACAAAAGTTGTTTTAGTTTTGTAATGCACCTGTGTATTTGAAGTACAGAATACTTGAAACAGTCCTTTGTTGTTTATGCTTAACAATTCATTTAAATTGAATTGTACATCATGATGTAAATGTACCTGTTTGCAAACCAAGCCATAGTACAAAAGATGTTACAACCCTTACTTACCTGCTTATATTGTGCATTTATCATTATCCTCTGTTTACTTTGCAGGTTATGTACTTCTCTTCTATATTTCCATATGTGGTGCTGTTTTGTTTCCTTGTGCGTGGACTCATGTTGGATGGTGCCATGGAGGGCATTGCCCACATGTTCTACCCAAAGGTACACTGTCATTTTGTCCATCCCAAAGTTATTATAAAAAGCTGATGTTTGCTATAAGCTTCCTCTTCAAATTTCCAGATTGAAATTTGGGGCAACATACAGGTCTGGAGACAAGCTGCCACCCAAGTGTTTTTTGCCCTTGGTCTGGGCTTTGGGTCCATTATTGCGTATTCTTCCTATAACCCTAAAAACAATAACTGCCACAGAGATGCTTTCACTGTCTCCTTCATCAACTTCCTGACATCAGTCCTGGCCACTCTGGTTGTATTTGCAGTGCTAGGATTTCGTGCCAAAGACAAGGTTAAGGAATGTATCTCTAGGTATGAATATACTATGTTAGTTAATTATCAGATTTTTACATGATTAAACGTCTTTGTTAACATTGCATTTGTTTTCACAGTAATATGAGGCAGTTGTCTGAGGGATTTCACAATGGAACGGTGGACGTAAGCATGATGCCAAAGTTCAACATGTCAGACTTGAGTTCTTTGGCTCCTGAAGACTACACTTCCTGGTTTTTACAATATGGCAAAAACATCTCAGGGAGTTTAACTGAGTGCAACTTGGAGAAGGAGATGCAAAAGGTAAAGCACTTTTCGATATAACATGGTTTTCCTTTTGGGAGATTTTTATTTTTAATTTTAACTGAAAGTATCGTACCTTTGTTATTGTTTGTTGAGGGCGCGGAAGGCACTGGTTTGGCATTTATAGCATTCACCGAAGCTATTACGCTGCTCCCTGGCAGTCCTTTCTGGTCTGCCCTGTTCTTCCTGATGCTGCTCAACCTTGGACTCAGCACAATGTTTGGTACTATGGAGGGCATTCTGGCCCCACTCAGTGACCGTTTTCAGACACTCGCCAATAACAAGACAAAACTCACTGGTAGGACCTTGTTCCAATGGTGTGATTTTGGGATTGTATACTGTATGCATTTTAGAGGTTAATGTGAAACTGTTCTTCTAGTGTTCAGCTGTGTCATTGGCTTTCTGATTGGCCTGCTCTTCACTCAGCGATGTGGAAACTACTTTGTCACCATGTTTGACGACTACTCTGCCACTCTGCCCCTCATCATTGTGGTGATGTTTGAGACCTTCAGTGTGTCGTGGCTCTATGGAGCTGATAGGTGAGTTTTAATCCTACCTGAAAAAGGCAGTTAATATTAATAAGCCTGTAAATTCTAACATTGGTGTTTTGTAGTTTTCTTGATGATTGTGAGGGGATGCTTGGATGGCGGCCACATGTTATTTACAAATACTTGTGGAAATACATTTGTCTGCTTTCAATGCTGGGTCTCCTGCTGGCCACAACAATCCGCATGTTTATTAAAAGACCAACATACTTGGCATGGAATCGTGAAAAAGTAAAGAAATAAACTGATTAATGGTAGTATAACTTCTATTATTGTCACTAATTGACTTTGCATTGTTTACCCAGGCCTCTGAGGAGTACCTAGACTATCCTGATTGGGCATTGGCTGTTCTGGCTTTGCTGATAATTTTTGCCATGATGCCTGTCCCTTTATGTTTCATCTACTCCATGCTGCGGGACAGAATGAGGCGATTGTCCGGAGATGGAGAAAATACAGCGTACAGCATGGTCAGTACAGATGACAAGTGTGAGACTCCCCTCACAGACATGTCAGAACTGGAGCAAAGGAATGGGTCGGCGGCCATGTACTAGTAAACCTGTTACAAATTCTTTGTTACAGTCTACAGGATTGTGGTTTTAGATCAGATTTAGATTCAGATTAAGAATAAGCCATGACATAGTGTTACTGCAGTTTGCTGTAACAATGTGTTAACTTTTTGTATTACTTCACTGTTACATCAACAATTTGCAATGTGCATTTACATTTCAGGAGGAGATTGCATTAATATTGTCCACCATCACACCCCAAAATATTTCTCCTCACAACTCTTGATGCTCACAGAGGCTCTTGGGTATGTCTGGTGTAGATATTATATCATCCAAATGTCCTGCTGTTATTAAAAGGAAAATGTGGGAGTTTGTACAGTGAGCACCTGAGACTGAGACCTCTTGCTTCACACTGACACTATTGTTTTGTGTATTGATAACAGTGAGAACTGGAACATGATCACCAGAGTGTTTAGCCATGAAGATGCTAAAGATTATAGCAGATAAAGTATTAATGTGAACCACATTACAGGTTTAGACGTTTACAGCTTTAACAGTCCTCCTGAGTCGTAAAGGTCTCATGTCTTCCTTTGAAATTACAAACAAACTTTGCGATGTGCTGCTAAAATGAGCACACATGTTGCATATGAGCTAAACTGCTCTGGTACGTATCATATGGACACTGGTGAGAATAGTGTCTAATCAGTGATTCTCAATCATAGGGCTGGGGCATAAAATAGGGCTGCGACCCCCTCATTGACGGCTCCATAATCAGTAGATTATAATGAATTTAATATGAGATTGGGCCCTGGGTTACTTTGTACAGAAAAAGTTGGGCCTCGAGATCAAAAGGAACCTTTGGTCTAATGTAATGAATTTGTAAATAAAAGGGCCCAAAACAAATTAATTGAATAACTCTAAAGTCATATGCATATTTTAATCAACCAAAATTATGTCAACATTTGATAGTGATACCTTTTTCAACTTAATGGTTGGGCTGTCTTTTTGTTGGTGTACTGTAATATCACTGCTGTGGTTTTCTTGTAGATTTTGTAGCTGTTTGATTATTAAGTCTCAAGTGCCTTCTGGTTTTTACTGATGATGAATCTTTGATGTCACTACATTCCATCACACAATATGTATAGTTTTTATGACTGTCTCATTACCTTGAGTCTAGTTGTCTTGTAGATTTGTTTGTAAAAGTTGAAAAGAAAATGTAATATAATGCCTTGTAATATATTTATGGATTTTTTTAATAAATACATTTTGAGCATTTGAACTAGTTGTAAAATGATTCCTTTGGTGAGGTTAAGGATTGTTAATTGCTGCAACATACACATGGAATAGTGAATTTCATACTGGAAGGATAATTTAGATACAGCACATTCTAGGTAACTTAACACATGCAATGATAAGGGTGGGTTACACATGTTACACCTGCTATTTCCAGTATCGCTTCTGCCTGAGAAAGTTTGGACACCAGAACATAAAACCGTGTTATCATGAACTTTGGACAAACAGACATTGAAATAGTTTAGTGTGTGTAAAGTTATTTATTTGTAGCCCCAAACATCAGGTGGTCTTAAGGAGAACATTGAGGATTTTACTCAGGCCAATGACCTTTAATAACACTGATATAAAAGGATCATTATGACTTGGTTCTGTCTTTGTTTTTATATCTTATTCATATGTCCTTTTCATATGTCCTTGCAGCTTTTGCTCCATAATAGACGTCCCTAAGCTACAATACGTAAAATCAATACAATGTATAAATACTCGTACATGCGTCTGTCTGTTAAACCACACTGAGTAACTTCCCAAAGTTGTCAATAGAGGGCTCTCTTGCTCTCAGTTCTTACTTTCATACTACTTTAAATACAAATACAATTTGCATACTACTCCACCCCGTTGTTTAGATTTATTTAAATATATTAAAGCGCCTGTATTACGCTTTTTCTTATCTATTTTATAATGTTCTTTCCTCATCAAAAACATACCTGGAATTGTGTTTTGTTTCAGTCAGTTCAGATGGCATCACAACGTGGAACAGAGCATTTTGAGCTTTGGATATATGTGTGTTGTTTAGCTTCTTCTGGCTCTGGCTCTGTGTGAGTGTATATTGCAGGTGTCCCATTGCAGATACAAGGTGCCTGGAGACTTCTGTTGTCTTGGATGCAGTTTTCATTTTAGTCAACTGACAAGATAGAAAGCACAGACCACGCAGCAGCTACACACTGGGGTAAGGAATGACAAAAAAAGCAGGAATTAAGACTAGTTGTACAAGATTTTATGTTGTGATTTGCTTGCCCTTTAGTTCAGATATAATGCCGTATATCCTGTTTTGTTTTTCCAGGTTTCTCTTCTGTTGTAGGAGCAAACATGGCAAGTGCATCTACTCTCTATCTCATGCTGCTCCTTCCTCTTTGCACTTTGCAGTCTGAGGGTCAAATTAATCCCCACAAGGCCCAGGCTGCACCCCCCCCTCCAGCACAGCTCCAAAACCTGTTCGACCACAATCAAAACCCACATGTGAACACCAAAAGTAAGTCTCATTCAAAGACAAAATCATGCACGGAAATGTGGATATATGCTCTTATTCTACTGTATTGTATTACTATTATTATTTTAGGCAACCAGTCAGAAAATGACATGACAAAAGTGGGGCTTTTCATCGGAGCCTCCATTGGGATATTTGCACTGATGGTTGCTGTTTACTGCATCTACAATCGGTTTTATACCAAGCAGCAATATCAGCACACCCAGCTGAACGACGACCCAGGTACTTTTTATGGGTTAACTTAGACAACTGTTTCAATATACATTTGAGTACCTTTATCCTGCAAAACATACAAAAACTACCTTACCTCTTTACACTACTCTGAGTGTTATTATGGGGCTGTAAGGAAATCAAAGACGTTAACAGTCAGCTGATCAAAATACAGAGACGCTGACTTAGCAATATCATCACAGACTTCCTGCAATTTACAATAACACCAGGACGGTACCATTTTATTGATAAGTTGTATTTACAGTACTAGTCCTCAAACACAACTAGATCAACATATGGATTTTTGGGTAATGGTGCACAACTGTAACTGTCTTAAAAGGTGCACTATGTCACTTTTCTGAACAATAAGAATAACATCTCCATAGAGATAAGCAGGTGGTGCAGGAAGGTTATATAGTGCACATGTAAATTGTGGCCAAACCACTTTGTCAAAGCCTGATCTTGGATGGGAGACACTGGGAAAATCAGGTGCCACAGTGGCAAAAAACTGAGTTGAGTCTTTAGGCAAGACACTTCACCCATATTGCCTAGTATGAATGTGGTGTATGCGTGAGTGTTGATGGTGGATGAAGAGGCTGATGCCGCAGATTGGCAGCCTCGCTTCCGTCAGTCTGCCTTAGGGCAGTAATATTTACCACCACTAATTGTGGAATGAATGAATAATGCACAAAAGTGACTTTGAGCATCTGGAAAAATGCTAGGCCTATATAAGAGTAATTTATTATTATTATTATTATTATTATTATTATTATTATTATTATTATTATTATTATTATTATTATTATTATTATTATCTTAATCAAATCTATTGACGTTATTAAGCCAAAAGGCATCACATCACTACTATGCCAAGTCTGGTTAAATAAAAAGGATCAAAATGTTTTGAGGAGTAAGGTGTTGAAACAATCTATATGCAAAGTTAATATTTTAAAGTATGCAAAATAGTGTTAATGTTTACATTAACAATTAATTATATTAATATTAATTAATTTTTGTACCCATTTATTAAAAACAAAACTATAAATGTGCTAAATGATAAATTAATTTAATAAACTCTACCAGTATTGAATTTTGCTTATTCTTAGCTACTCCTCAATGTTACATTCATTTGACATGTGATAGCAACAACTAGAACAGATCATATGGAATATCAGTTCTTGTTATAAAAGTTAGTTTATAAAAATGTCATGTTTCTCCAGATTTCCTGTCAGACCCATCCGATCCTCCTCGTGTCTTTTTCCATGGTTCCACCTTCTCCAGTGCCTCAGATGTTCAAAAGTCTAGATATGGCTCCCTGTCCGACGCTCCTTCCATCATCTCTGTACCCCCCACCCTGTCCCCTCCCCCCTGCGCTATGCCCTTCCCACCCCCTTTCCTCTTCTCTCAGTCTCTCAGGACCATCTCAGCACGGGACCTGCAGAAGAGCTGCATCTGACTGCATTAAGTGTGCTCACAACACATCCATTAATACAACTTCTGGTTTGTTTGCTCACAATACATTTCAAAGTTGAATCAGACATAATATAATCATGCCTCATTAAAAAAAAAAAACTCAGACGCCTGTGTTTTGTGTATATTTTATTCACAAAAAGCTGCAATTTAGCTTTGGAAACTTAAGTGTTATGAAAAAATATTTTTGTTGATTAATAAGATATGGGCTCGTAATAATAATTCATATGAATATTACCTGTTTCCTTTTCAAATTTTTCACTCAGTAATTGTCCCAATTTGAGACAAGAGTCTAAGGACTATCCCTAAGTACTCCGTGGTCTCAGTGTCGGCTAAGAATCACTTAAGAATGCTGCTTGTATCGCACTGTTTACTCTTATTTTCCATTCTGAGCTGGGGTGTGCCAATAATAGCCGTTGCTCGAGTGGAGAATGGACAGGAAGTGACATCCACCTTCCACTCACTCACACACTTGGAGAGATTAGCGCGCGGACTGCAGTAATCTGGTTTCAGGACCACGGCCAGAGGCACTGCTTGGCCATGTCTCCTGTCGAAAGTTGGGAACTTTATGTGAATCTTTGTGGAGTCTGGAGTGGGACAAAGTGGACTTCCGGCCATGTCTGCAGGCTTCGGTTTATTTAATTATTTTTGAGAAGACACATCGAACCATTTGTTTGGTTCAGAGTTTTACTTTTGACTGTACGCGTTTATAAGTTTCAGTGAAAAGCACGGAGCAAGAGGCGAGTCTGTGCGCTCACACAGGAGTGCGCGCACATTGGATTTTAGTGCGATCCTGGAGTCAACAAAATGGAATTCCGACAGGATAGGTTAAAGGCAGTAACTGCCAAGACTCTCGGCAAAATATATGGGTATGTATTACTTTTTATATATCCCAGACATGTAATAAACAAACAGCACTAATGCTGTGCGTAAAAGTTTAAATGTATTGCCACAGTGTTTCTAAACTGGTAGCATCAGCAGACGAATTCCTGTTTTTATTGATGGAAACACACACCGATAAAAAGGCCCCTCGTCTTTCCTGCAAATCTCACTTATTAGTCCCGCGCATGATTTTAATTTAGTTGCGTTTCACTTAGACATAACCCTGAATGTTGCAGGTAGATCCCAGAGTGGAATTTAGGCCTACTCTGTCCAGTATGAAACTCCAGCCTTAAGATTATGGAAATCAAAAGTAGTAACATATTTGGAATGTGCTTGTTCTCATCCACCCATAATATCAATATGGCCTTTCCTGTTTTCTTCCACTGCTGCTTATAGGATTAGGTAAACTTTGAGGTATGAGGGCATCAATGGATTCTTACACTCTAGGAATCACTCCTCGGCCCTGTGATGTGCACAAAGATCATATAGACACGAGGACAGCTTGGGCGATTGCACAAAGTCACTTGAATCATTTTGGGCACTTTCATAAATGAAGGAACACAAATCAGAGTGGAGTCTTATGGAAAAGCCTGGTTGAATGTGTGTTAAGTCTTGTGGCCTAATGCAGGGGGTATTGATGGGTTCCCTTTCT
>CM057104.1:16425527-16558027 GCA_029959045.1 Taenioides sp. WSHXM2023 | reverse complement strand
TGCTTAACTCCCCAGATCAGATGAGATCAGACATTTTCTCAAGCGGTATGGCCACCTTCTTTTTAAACATTCAGTATTTTCTTATGTTTTAGGGAGTCTCGTACCCTGCTTGTCATGGTATTTGGGCAAAATGGGCACCGCCTCTTGAAAGAAGTCGTTTGGCAACCACAGCATTTTGTGGTAAGTCTTATGAACGAAAGTCACAAATTTCACGAATCCTGGCATATGTAATGAGTATATTTATTTATCCATAATGCCCCTGTGTGCAGGGTCTTACGCTGGAGCTGTGATTGCCATGCCTTTAGCTGGGGTCTTAGTCCAGTACACAGGATGGTCATCTGTGTTTTATGTATATGGTAAGAATAATTTACAAATCAAAAGAAAATTCTTGTGTTACTTGCTTTGTTAGATTAGTTAAGGTTAGAAATGGTTTGACATATGTAGATTAATAAAACAGTAATGCTCTGATCCCTCTCTTCCATTGTACACACATTTCTTAACTGAAATGAATATAATAAAATCTAACATCTCCGACCCCCTTCCAATTTACAAATCATGGTGAAACAAATAAAAAAATAAAAATAAAATTATTTGCAGGGACCTTTGGTGTTTTGTGGTACTGCTTTTGGATTCTGGTGTCATATGAGAGTCCAGCAGCACATCCCACCATCACAGAAGAGGAGAGGACGTACATCGAAGAAAGCATTGGAGAGTCTGCCCAGCATTCAGTTACAGTGAGTGCACAAGAAAAATGCAACTATTTTCTCTCTGCGCCTAAACTAATCAATCTTTGGAAATATTTTAATAGAAATTCAACACTCCATGGAGAGCATTCTTCACATCTATGCCTGTATACGCCATTATTGTGGCTAATTTTTGCAGAAGCTGGACATTTTACCTGCTTCTTATCAGCCAGCCTGCTTACTTTGAGGAAGTGTTTGGCTTTGAGATTAGCAAGGTAATACTATTTCGAGCATAAAAACACAACTATCTAATTAATCCTTTAGTTGAATTGTAATCACTGATCTATATATTATCAGGTTGGCATTGTTTCTGCTCTTCCACACTTGGTTATGACCATTATCGTACCAATTGGTGGACAAATTGCTGACTACCTTCGATCCAATCATATCATGACAACAACCAATGTCAGAAAACTCATGAACTGTGGAGGTAAGACAGATTCACATATCTTAAAAATAAAAGTGGGCTGTTTGAAAGTATTTTTGCAGCATGAAGGGAAATATCCAGTAAACCAAACGAGTCCTGGTCTATTTTTGATGAGGCAAAAGAAATCAATAGGAGAGTGAAATGGAGAGGCATAGAGTGTACTGATCTCTTTGTGGAAAGCAGCATCAGTATTAGGCCAAGTAAGGTCGTAGCTCTAACAAGAAATCATTAAATGGCAAAAATGAAATGGTCTCCCAGCTAATAAAATGACATCTGAGACCCATACACACTCTTATTTCATGTTTCATCTCTGTGTTGTTCAGGCTTTGGGATGGAGGCCACACTGCTGCTGGTGGTGGGCTTCTCTCACACAAAGGGAGTGGCCATTACGTTCCTGGTGCTGGCAGTGGGCTTCTCTGGCTTTGCTATTTCAGGTTCAAACAGTCTTTTAAAAAGTCTGTGCATTAGGAATGTTGAGGCGCAGCAGGACTAATAGTAACAAAGTGCAAATGTGTATTTCCTTAAAGGTTTCAATGTGAACCACTTGGACATTGCACCGCGTTATGCCAGTATCCTCATGGGCATTTCCAATGGTGTGGGCACATTGTCTGGGATGGTGTGCCCTCTGATTGTCGGTGCCATGACAAAGCACAAGGTAAGATAAAGCATGGCATAAGACATGTGCATGAAACACACAGAGGGGGGCAGTATTTAGCTAAAGATCTGAACCAATAGCACTTTAGTCCACAGAGACTGTGTAATGATACACAGAAATAGTTATTTCATATGTAACCAGTATCATTTCAACCAATTCATCCAACATTCAAATACAGTTTTTCTGTCAGGCAAGAAATGGCCCATTGCCTTGAAAAGTAAACATGAAATCAAACACCGGGTGGCACTAAAGCCACTTAAATCTTCCTGAACATACATTTGTGCAAATAGATCTGTTTCAGTCTGTGCCTAAAACAAACAGAAGAAAGACCTCTGTGCTGGTGAGGTGGATATATTGCTGTTCACATCAGATGCTCAACACAAGACTCCACAACTCAGCTTTTCTATATTAAAAGTTGAACAGCCCAGCACAAAAGAGATTAAAGATACAAAAAAGGTTGTTGCTCTTGTCACTGTAGTTGCATTTGTGGATCAATACCAAACTAACTTCAAATGCCACATGTACCCATTTGTTGTGAATTGTGAAAAATATGTAAATAAATAAATAAACAAACACATAAATTAAAATGTGTGACCCTAGTCAACACTAATAGTAACTTTTATCCTCTTTCATGTTTGCAGACTCGGGAAGAGTGGCAGGGTGTGTTCCTCATCGCTTCCCTAGTCCATTATGGAGGAGTCATATTTTATGGTGGGTCTAAATTCTTAATAACTGTTAAACAAAAACAGTGATCACATGAGTCTTACTTTATTGTTTGTATTCTCCATGATGTAGGCATCTTTGCATCTGGAGAGAAGCAGGCGTGGGCAGAGCCGGAGCAGACCAGTGATGAAAAATGTGGTATCCTGGACGAGGATGAATTGGCCAATGAGACAGAAGAGCTGTACCGGACCAGCGGCGGAGGGGGGTATGGAGCCATGGACCAGGGAGGTGACCCCAATGGAGGAGCACCTGTGTCTGGAGGGGGCTGGGTGGCTGATTGGGACAAAACAGAAGAGTATGTACAACCAGGAGCCAATAACCATTATACAGGAGAACAAGAGTCAACATAAGACTGGGCCCCAGAGACTTTTACTTATTATGAAGCACTGAGGAAACTGTTTCATTATTGTCCCTGGACCTTTATGAGGCCGCACATTGGAGGCAAGGACTGTAGTCAGATTTATGTGTTTGTGTGTCATTGTCTAACTATGAGTGAGATTTTCTGTGGCAGACAAAATGTCTTTGAGCCTTCCTGCAATCTCACAAAAACTTTTTGAAAATCTGAATCCTTATATCTTAGAAAATCTACTGGTTAATATTATTTGAGTCAGTTTAATGCCTCTTGTTTGTGTTTGATCTCACCACGAAGTCACTATACATGTTGTAGTTATTCATCCCACTGTAGGAAGTACCATCCATCCATCCATCCATTTTCTCCCGCTTAATCCGGCTGGGTCGCGGGGGCAGCACGCTGCCCATTACTCTGTGCACTAGACCTGTAGGAAGTACCATTATGCAAAACTTTTGCACGAAAGGCAGTACCAGTATTAATCATTGCCCTTATTGCATGTTATTGGTTAAAGTAAGAGCATTTTGCTGTGCCAATGCTTTTTCTTGTAGTATTGGCTAACTGACATGTTGATGCCCATTTGACCTATAGTGCAGAAAATTGGTAAATACTCAGTGACATAAGATTATAATCAACCTCAATGAGTCGGTAAGTCACTTTTTCACTGCATGGCAAAGATCAATCTGTAGGATTAGTCTGCTGCTATGGACCTTTTGGGAAACCTTGGTTATGTGAGTTTCTTTTAAGTTATTTTGGTCAAAATACAGTATTTCCAATAATCATGTAGGGTCGATTTCGCCCTAAAAAAAAGCCCTTTCACATTGAAAATGCCTTCATGTTTTTGGAACGTTATATTTTTTACAACCCAGTGTTTCGTTTTTGAAATTGTGTAGACCTTTGGCTCCAAGGTGATCAATAAAGCTGTGTAGGTGCTTTCACTGGACAGGAGAAAGCATCAAGCCACTTGTGGTCATTTGAGGCTGTGTAGTGGAAAAGTGACTAAATCCCATCACTACTAACAAATAAGGCAATGGATGAAAAAAAAAATCACAAAATATTGTTGCATTTTAGCTCTGAATTTATTACCAATGTTAGTAATTACATTTTGTCTGTTTTATTTGTTACAATGTTTACAGTGTTTTTATTCTTTGTTCAGTTTTGGTTGTAACCTGAACCTGTATTCTGTATTAAAATAGAGATGGTATTGGTATTATTATTCAGCTCTGTTGCTTGCTGGACCAGGACTTCATATGCCATGGCTTCCACTTATGGGTGAAGAAGTTAAAGATGCACAATGTCATTTTTCTGGAGGGGGTCTACCATCTGCATCTATCCATGAATGAGTTATTGCTTTGCATGGAATGTTCCACAGTATGGTATTAAACACATCTATCTTGCAATTATTAAATTATAGGTGTTTTTATTGCTCCAAATACCTTAAAAAAACATGCATTCTTACTGTGAGCAGGCTTGCCTCCCCACACAACTGACCTCTATATGGGCTTGGAGGCGTCACCTGATTGTCTCAGTGGAGGTAGATATGTTTAATGCCATACTGTGGAACATTCCAGAGAAAGCAATAATAAAGACAAGATGGTGATGCACCCTCCACTTGAAAAGTTACATAGTGCACCTTTAATTTAGACAAAAAAACATAGCTATACACTGAAAGTTCAACACAGATATGTATCTAAGGTAACCATAAACCATCACAATGAGTCTGGTAGGGGTATGGTATTTCCTGGATTACAGCCGATAGCTTTATATGTGGTTAACAGCTAAAAAAAGACAGCAGGTTTTTGTTCTCTTTTGGGAAATATTGATCTATTTATCCCCAAAGGTGATCAGGATGTACATCCTCACGTGTCCTATTTTCTGGATGTGAAATAGGTCTCTGAACAAAACTCGAACCTTGATGAAATTAATGGGTCCTCATTATATGGAGCTTTTTGGCTATTGAAAGAAAATTACATCAAGAATAAATGTGGATACTCACTAACAGCTGCCTTTGAGGAAACTCTTTGTGATGAATGAGTGCTGAAGGATGTCCCGAGGGGTGATCCTGTCTTTCTCATCCCATTTTAACATTGACTTGAGAAGCTCTATGCACTGCTCTCTCTTCTCGGCCTGTTTTCTGTTAGTCTAACATGAAAACAAAGACTCACTCTGGTCAGGGTTCTCCAAATGCTCATAAAGAATTTCCAGAAAAAAGATATACAGAGAAACCATTTTAGTAGCTGCAATGGAGACAACTAGTCTTACTTGAGACACTGGGGAAAAACCTTTTAATGGTTCACTGGAGCCCAAATCTACTCCTAAAAACATACAAATAATAAAACTTTTGTGAATTTCAAAAAGTTTTTTTTTTATTGATAACATTAAAGACACAAATATGTAAGCTTCAACTGAACATGGTACAGTTTTTTTTTTTTTTTTTTTTTTTTACATTTCACCATTCCAAGCACCCTGTATAGTTAAAATTGTATTTCCTTATTTCCTCAACTCTTATGTAACCGCACATATAAACAACTAAAACATTTCAAATGTTCCAAAAGTCATTAATGAGTTTCAGTTTAACATATGTTTGTATAGAGTGTATGCAGTTGACGTCACAGGTTTCCCCTGATCCACTTCCGGCGGTCTAGATCTCCGTAGGCCGCCATAGTAAACACACTGTCCAATTCAAAATTACGCGTCATAAAGTCACAAAATGCCCGAGAAATGTTGTGCCTATCAGTGTGCTCAGACAAGGGACAAAGATAAAAACATTCAGCTGTACAGGATTCCTGCTGAGTCTGATCCTGACCGCAGAAGTAGGTGGATTGCTGCGATTAGACGAGCCCATCATAAAACTGCTGACAAGCCCTGGGAACCAACCAAACACTCCAGGCTTTGTAGCAGACACTTCATATCAGGTGTGGTTTGATTTGATCTTTACAATTTTACTAGTAGGTCAATCACATTGAGTGGTTTCACATTTGGAAGCAAGAAGACTTAATTACTATTAATACAGTGTAACTATCAGATGTTGCAGTGTTTTTGTATGTTTTTGCACATAACTATCACTTTTTTGGTCTTTATTCACAAAGTTTTAACATATCATTACCTCCGCCAAGGAGATTATGTTTTCGCCAGCGTCTGTCTGTTTGTTAGTTAGTTTGTTTGTTAGTTAGTTAGCAAGATAACTCAGAAAGTTATGGACGGATCTTGATGAAATTTTCAGGAAATGTTCCTAATGGCAAATCCAACAGATGATTAAATTTTGGTAATGATCCAGAAGAAATCCTGGATTCTGGATCACTTTGAAAATTTCGTTAGCATTGCGTTAAAATGGGGCTTGGCGGAGGTCTGCGCTCTCTGAGTGCTTTTCTAGTGTATGTTTGTATTATTATATATTTATTTATTATTCATTTAATGGTTAATAATTAGCCATATGAAAACTATAAATTTATACTCCCCGGTGAAGTGTGATGGGAAATTTATTAGATAGTTGTAAATATCTGGCCACTGAAGGTCTGGGACAGAATTTACCGCTGTTAGGGCTGTAAAAAAGACCTGGGGCACACTGTAGGGGTCCGATATGTTCAGATTAGCAAGCTTGTCCTCATACCTTTTCTTCTGATTAGTATCTAGGTGATTAGTGAAGTCAGTATGAGTAAAAGACGGCTTTTTGTTGTCACTAGAGCACTGGCGGTCAGTCATGATTAGACCGTCAATATGGCGGATTGACAACTTCCTGTCACGTGACTGCATACACTATATAGATTATTTGAAGTTTCAAAAGTCAGGTTGGTGGGATAAAGAGTCTACCTGGGTCGTCAGGAATTTCTCAGTATATCTTAAGAGCCTCAAGAGAAGATAGTGACTGGTTCATACAGTGGCGAGTCTAGGATTTTTCTAAAACAGGGGCCACATGTTACATTCAGGGGCCAAGTACAGGGTACACCTAAGCACACAAATAATTCATTCAGTATTCAGATCTGTTTCTTCTCCCATTAAGTTGTATTGAAGCAATAGGTCTACTGCCACCAAGAGTTTGGGGGTGAAATTACATCAGTGATCATTGAATTCTCTGATTGTTCTCGTCAGTTGATTGACAGAACAGGAGCACTTCAGGGGCCAATCAGATTAGAGGTGGGGCCAAGGCCCCTGTGGCCCCTCCCCTTGAACCCCGCCCCTGGGTTCACATTTTGGATGCAGCTTTTATGAATTATTTTGTAGTCATCACATTGGTACAGGGAAAGATCCACGCACTGCGTCCAGTTGCCTTCTACGTGCAGCACATAATACAGTAAACTTATTTAGAAATAAATTAATAAGTAAAATTTGTTAATAACATGCAGCGTCTGCCCGCACCTTGACGTAGGAGGCGACCAAGGCGAATGTACACCCTGCGAACAGAGCTTCAAATTCAAGCGGCTACAAGCGAATGTGATTTGATGCTTTGTGAGTGGACACGGCTTTACTCGGAGACACCACCGAGTCTTGTACCGTTCTTGTTCCCTTATTTTGTCCTTTAGCAGGTTATTCTCCTTCAGCAATTTCACATTGGCGGTTTCAAGTTTGCCGACTCTTTTGATAGAGTTAGACAGTTCTTTAGCATTGGACTGAACAGCTTTAGCCAAGTTAGCAAGAATAGTACTGGTCTGTTGATTTTGTTTTTTAATGTCCCTTGGCTGAGAAACTACACTACTACACTCTACACACCAGCAACACGTGGCTCTACTTCAGGTACCTTTGACTTCAGACTCAAAATAGCTTCAAAAATGTCATTATGTGACACTTGAGTATCATTATCTGTCTTCGTAGATTTGCTTTCTTGCCATTCGGTTGCTTACTTGGAGTTGTGGGAGTTGAAGTATTACTGAAAATACATTTAAAACGGCTTGGCTTACCTGTTCTGCTTTTGATTAATACTTGTGTAGAATCCCTCAGTCGTCCAGGTAGAATCCATGGCATTCTACCAATACTAGTACAGACTAAGCATTCTTCTTTTAAAAATAAAAAAGGAAGTAAACAATTATTTAAAATGCAAAATTTTACTAAAGTAAAGTTGTTGTTTTTTTGGGTGGGGGGTGGATTTCATTTCATTTATGTATTTATAAGGATAATGTACAGTTACATTAAGCACAAAGGCAGAGATGCTTGTACCAGATTCTAGCTTTACAGCTCATTTCCATCTGTAGTCCTCTGGGGGAGGGGTCAGAGTGCAGTATTTACAGTGCATTTAAACTTGCAAACCATGTAACATCATTTATACAATTTTCCCAATCTTCACATACACACAGTACATTACATAAATTATCATACAAGAACTCATACATCCCAATAAACATACACATTCTTACAGTTAAAAGTGCGTACATGACTGGTTTTCTAAAAACCATGATGATTAATAATGATTAACGTGCTAGTATTACCCAGTAATCCTACAAGCAATGTTATATTGCATACAGAAATAACCTATGGCATTTCACTGTGAAAGAGCGTTTAATGGGGTTACTTTAATATTCACAAATGCACAGAGGGTGATCTACAAATAGTCACTGGTTTGTACATGTGTTTTGATATCCACAAATCCAAATGTAATATTTGTAACTTGTATTTTGGTCTTAACAAATGACATTAATGAACTGTTTACAAAGCCAATTCCTTAATGATTATTAATTATGATGTGTTGTTATGAAATGATAACGTGTTAGCATACCTCATAGTTTCTTGCTAACTTAACTTGACGCCAATAACAACACTGCCCTCTAGGTGATGCCTGTCTGCACCTGTCTGTGTTTGTGGATTTCTCAAAAATAGTGTCTCAAAAATACATCACGAAGGAAATCTGTCAATTTGTGTAACTGGTGATCCACAAATGCAAATCACATTTTATAAACAATTTTCAGTTTTTCTTTTTTTCTTTTTTTTTTTTGCAAATGAAAAAAGATATATTTACAAATACACATATATTTGTAAAGACCAAAATACAAGTTACAAATATTAAATTTGGGTTTGTGGATATCAAAACACACAAACTAATGACTATTTGTAGATCACCCTCTGTCTGTGCATTTGTGAATATTAATGAGACAAAAGTAACCCCATAGCTTTTTGCTGTACCTTTTGTTAGAGTGTACAGTATTTCCTCTGATAGAAGAGATGCAGTTTTGAATGTGTTATATTTCCCACATGTCACTTCTTGCTTTCTCGTCTTTTCACTTTTCACTTTTGTCAGTAAGAACACCAAGAGGTCACACATTTTCAATTGTGTGGTTTAACCTGACTGTACTCCAGTTATCTCTTGGCAAAAGCTTTTGCTCTTTTGTTATTGTTTAAATGTTTCAGCGTGTGGTACAGTGGTAGAAGTTTTTGGTTACAGCGTTAATTGGATCATCAAAATATACTCTAAACGTATGAACTATTAGAGAACTGTTGCACCCTATGGCCATCAGAGTCCACTGCTGCTTTGTTAAAGAATAACAATGTAAAACTTGTGAATCAAACTTGCACAGGATAGTAAAATTCATTCAGCATATTCATTTTTGTTTAGTACTTTCCCTCTACGTTTCTTTCAACTTTGATGTTAATCTCACTTTGATCTATATAATGGAACCATTCAGTAACCTAGCTTTGACAAATCAATAATTAAACTTTTCTTGGTCTCTTTACTCCTTTTCAAGTAGTGACTGTTTTTTCTGACTTACCTCCAAGCACAATACAGCCCTCCACATTACACAAAAAATCTGTCCACCATCTTGTTGCTCACTCACACTTCAGATACATAAAAGCATTTCCATATACTCTATTACCTGTTATATATTTCACATTTCTAGAGGCAGGGAGGGTGAGATAAAGTGTTGTAATGGTAGAACAGTGCAATCACATCTAGGCTCTTACTCGATGGACACACAGGAAAGTACAGTATATAATGATGCACTCAGTCACTGATATGTCACAAACACCATGTCTCACCTGTCGAGAAGCCTTAGGGATGATCCTGACGGGGTATGGGGCATTTCACTGTTACGAAGTCAGGAGTGGATCAGTATTAATATTTATAAGTGAATACATATTGTCATTGTGCAAAAAATAGCTCAAATGTATAAAAGTCATTATAAATGTGTGAGCTAATGTGTCCAAGTAATTTCTCTTGTAGATCAATAAGAATTGAGTCTGAGTCTCAAACTGAGTCTATTTTCAATAAGATGATCATACAAACCAATACCAGAAAAGCCACTTGAAATAAACATCTAATATAAAGATTAAATTATAAGTTCAGTTCAACATATTTTTGAGATGCAAAGCAGAAACTAACACACACTATCTTATTGTGCTGTAAACTGTCTGTCATCCTAAATTCCGCTTTATCTGACACTTCTTTGACAATACATTTCATTATTGACATCAGTCATGAACATTAAGAGTTGCAAAACACCATCTTTCCTGATTCTATCATTTTTGACGTCCCAGATTTCTACAAACAATATATTACAATTGAATAGCTGTACTGTCATTGTAAAATCTCATTACAATGGAGTGGAAAAGACTCAGAACAGGGCTATTATTCATTGTCAAAATTCAACTAACTCTGACAGGGAGAAAGCACAAAAGATATATACAATTTGACACAAGGAAATACCCATTTATAATACAAGTATGGCTTGTAATAATAGATTTTAATTCAAGAGATATATGCCACATAAGTAGCCTATCAGAATCAATTTGCATCCAACCAAGATAGATAACTGAATGAATAATTTTAATTATGGTTTATTATTGTCTTTATTTGAACTGTTTTGATGGCTTGGAAAGATACTTATATGTCAGCTAATAATGTATTGTCTTAACGTTTGTGTAGATGGAGTTTTGAGCCTTGTTTGCACTCTCTTGTACTGAAAAAGACAGGACTTTATACCACATCTTTCCACAGTTATGGGTATGTTATAATTTCCCTTCTCACTTGCATCTTTCTGTTCATCCAAGTAAATAAAAGAATTTAATATTACATGGTGTTGTTCAGACTGCAAATTCACATTAAAATGATGGGTTTGATCTCCTGGTGATAAAATTCTAAATAGGATCATTTGTTATTTTTTATAATTTTCTGACTTTATTAACTTAAGGAACTGTATGTAAGATAAATGTCATAAACATGATTTATCTGTATCCCCAGAACATGTTAAAATTAAATGTAGGTTTACTGATAACAATTCTAAAGCTGATTTAATCTTGATTACAAAAAAAATTGAACGTGATGTCCACATTGTTTGTGACATAATTTGGTGTTTTGGATCTCAAGACAATTGTCCAATCAGAATGCAGAATGAGCCTCACATGAATCTCTCATTTGGGTTGCCAGTTTCAATGCTGAAATCCAGTTGGTCTAAACCTAAAAGGACTCTCATGATGTCCGTATACTGAGAATGAGGACAACTTGTATGTGTCCTCTATATGCAGGTTAAGGCACTGGCAACTAAGCTTCAGCTGTGATTGTAGTACCTTTTTAAAACTGTCAGAGTGCAGGCTATATACAGTTTGTTTAAATACAAAGCTTCTTTAGTGTTTGTCACATTTGCTTTCTAAAGTATAGTTATATTTTGTCATTATCCTCAGTTATGTTAAGGTTATGTCTCAGCCAACACTATTTTAGTCAAATTAAAGTGTTCAGTTATGGGTACTTCACTGTCCATAATTGAGAGTTCTCACTTAATTCACATTTAGAATAACAGCATGATGACTACAATACCAACTATAGAAATACAGGGCGCCTGGCTGCCTAGTGGCTAATTGTCTTATATATTTCCAAGCACGCATAATTAAGTAAAAGAGGACAGTGCGCTGGCCTGAATCTTTCTCCTCCAAGACAAGAGAGGGTACAGCAGTGCAATTGATGGAGTGAGTGCACTAACGACACTGTGTTGAAAGACTGAATATGGGAAACTAATGCAGAAAATTAGGGATAATGGGAGAGAAGAGGAGCACTTGGGTGTGAGGAGGAGGAGACGCTGGAGTGTGGAGCAGATCAATCCAGGCAGTGAGGAGGAAGAGGGAGAGAGAAAGAGAAAGAGGGAGAGCGAGAGGGAGAGAGACTGCACTGGGGCTTCAAGTAGATGAAAGTGTGTGTATCTATGTGAGAGAGGCAGTTCCACACTCCGGCTGCTCCCATCACAGATGCTCTGCTGAAGACTTGAAGGCATGAGATTTTTTGTGTCAATTATTCTTTTTTATCTATGTTTCAGCAACTGGAGTGTAAAAATATTTTCTAATCCTGCCTTTTTGTGCCTGTTTTTAAGGAGGTGCCTACAAAAACAATGAGGAGCATGAAAACTTGAAGTGTGGACCACAAGGTATGTACTTTTTTGTGGTTATTTTGTATTTTATTTTATAAGTTGCCAATTAAAAGTTACTGGAATATGTCATCGAACAAATGAAATACTTAAAAGGATTTACCATTACAAAAAAGCAAAATGAAGAAAGAATCAGGTTAAAGTCATAGAGTTTTTCAGAGGTGTTTTAGCTGTGTTGCCCAAAGCAGTGGTCTATACATCACAAGGTTTAAATCCTGTTTTGTTTTTTTTTTGTTGGAGGGAGGGTGGAGGAACAAAGTAAAACAGAAAATAAGCCATTTGGTACAGCTAGTCTTCAAAGGCAAACAAACTCCTATCAGTACAGACCACATTTGCAGCTCACTGGCCAGAGCTTGTAGGGGTTCTGGGAAAAGGGCAAACACAACGTAGGACACTGTATTTGTTTCTTCTGCATAACTAAAGCGAGATAGTCAAAAGACAAATATAGGTGATATTCAAAAGAAAGGAGAAGGGAGAGCGCTTGGGTTTGTTCTGGACACTGTGGAGAAGTGCGCAGTAAAAAAGTTATTTGATGAGTGAGTTAGTTGGAAGGTGCTCATAAGAAGAAAGTTAATCCAACCATTTTATGTGTAGTTGCCAATTTTGTGTTTTACCTGTACATGTTTTCTTAATCATATTGCCAATCCTAAATACAAAAATTGTATGGGATGTAGTATAGGGCAGGTGAAGGCAAAATGGCGGCTTGGCTCTGATAATCCTTCTTCTCACGGAATACCACTGAAATTAAAATTTTGTATACAAACTAGAATATTGTTGATTAAATAATGATAAAGTTGATTTGAGGATCTTTATACTTCCTGGGGATAACCAGTCTTTATATACAGCCAAGGAAGATAACTCATATGTTTGGCTAGAAATTGCAACAACTCAGACATAACGAACAGAAAAGAGGAACCACAAAAATATGAATAGTTTCAATATATAAAGTCTCTTTTTGGACCAAGTGGCTTTTAATTTAATTTCACATCACATTAGAACAGAGAGTGAAAATTGGGAGTGAACCAAGGTAGTTCTTTTGAATATTTTCATGGTATTCTGTTCTAGTATTATGATCAATGGCTTTGAGACCAATCTTTAGAAAGTAAGTCTTTTCAAGATATCAAATAGAAGAGAGATCACAGATAATTTCTCCTGTGTCCAGTGTCTAGTGTCCAGCGTTGATTTATTGACCTTTGACCTTTTAGTCCACGCTTATTATTTTCTATGCAAAAACCGGCGAGGGATAAATTTAGAATACTGATTACCAAGTAGAGTGCTGAATTCTTAAAACTTTGTGAATACTTTTACCATGAGTTGCATTATATTATAGTGTAAAAACAAGAGATAGGCTTAGAAAAGCTTCATGTCAACAACTTAATTACTTAATTAATTACAATTACAGAAGGAAAACCTTACATACAGATCTTTCCTTCAAATTAATAGCCCTCTGTGCAGTCTGAAAGATACATTTTGCAATCAAGTATTGCCATGTATTCCTTTTTAACAAAGTGACTATATTCTGAATAGCACCAAATGAAAAAGTAACTGTAGGATTCTGGAATAGTTACTCAAAATAGATATTCTGAATATGCATTTAAGATAGCCTACATTAGTTACAATACTAGGATCCAGGTTACACAAATGAAGTCTGTCATAAAGCACCTATGACTTAAAATAGGCATGTTAAACTAAAATGTTATATGCAATATCTCAAACACCTGATAGGTGTAACATCCAAAAGGTGCTGAAAAGTGAAAAGGTGAGCAAAAATCAAGTGTACCGACACCCACTCTTCACACTCCTCTTCTACAGCGGAGTCAGAAGCACTACCTGACGCCCGCATTTTAGAAAGGTGAAATCTCCCTCGGGCCTCTCATCTGGCTTCTTCAAACAGTTACAGTTTTAAGTATTAGCACCGCTTGAGTTCCACACCACCGCTGGGTTCCTCGTTCGACATAATTGACTTCACTTGGCCTCAAAAGACTTGGCCCCCGCACTGTGCAAGCAATTCCACCTCCTAAAAGCATATTTCTCTATTGGCGAAACTGAACCCAGGGGAATTCATTTGGAAGAAAAATAAACAAAGTGGCCAGTTAGAGCAGTTAAGATTAATGGTCTCTACACATAGAACTATTGATTTTTATGAAACAAAAGTGATATATAATGCATAGGTATAAATATAATTGTAATTTGGAGGGATATGCACTAAAAATATTGCTGTTTAAAGTACTAGCAAGTTTGCAGCACTTTGTATAGTGCAAGAACTAACATAATATCCCCCTAATAATAAGTAATTATAAAAAAGAACATTAGGTTTCTCAGTTGAGCTTTGGCAGTTTTGCTTCAGTACAGATTTAGACCATGTCTTAATCTAGTCTAGACGAGATTTATTTCAGATTTGGACCTATGGGTGCTTTCACACTTGTCCCCAATGTTGTCATGATTGTTTTGTTTTGTTTTTTTGTCTGGTTTAAGACACTTTACTTTCTTTCTTTCTGCCTTCTGTGTGCAGCAAATTACACATAGATTTGACATTGAGTTTACCAAATTACCCTTCCTGACATCCTGCCTTTTTATTCACGTTTGGGACTGGCAAAAACAGTATACATAATATATTTATTACTAACACGGCAACGCTCAACACAAAATTTCTACAATTACTGGTTACTTCCTCCCATTGTTCCCTGCATGAGTCCAGTACTGCACTGTCCTCTACCTACTCTGCAGGAGGAATAAGAGGAATAAGTCGATAAGAGGATGGGCCTCTGTGGCAGATGTGACAAAGCTCTTTGGTCCAGTTATTCCCCTGGGTTTGGTGAGGAACGACTGGAGGACAAAAACAGACACGGAACAGGAGAATAGCCCCAGTGAGAGTCAGGATCACAACCACAATGCTTTTGTTAGCTGCAGTGTGTAAAGCGTGAATGCAGTATACCACAACAAAATGTTCCTCAAGTCAGTCTCAGGGGACAGGAGAAGTAGGTTACAGCTGCATGAGAAGCACATTCAAGCGCATGAACACCTCACTAGTCATTAGTCAAGGGCAGTTACAAATAAGCTCAAGGTGTGATTCCATGTTCAAACACAAACCTCAACCACTGTGATTTTTAATGAATGGATAATAGATGTATTTGCACAGAGCCATTGCAGTGCTCATTAAGATCAAGCTGGAAAAGCAGTTTCCTCTGACTCTGCAGGATTTCCATTATTACATACAGGGACTAGTCTCCAGGGTAAAGATCTAGAGGAGTGCCGTAATCAGTGAGGAAACAGAAACCGGTGAGCAATACTTCCCACATTTATGAAAATCATGTAATATCACCTTGATGTTATCGCTCTGCACTACTTCAAAAGCAGTCAGAAGAGGAGACTAACTTTGGACTGTAGTCTATAACAACATTCAGATCAGTTTTGAGAGTTCAAATATAGTAAAACAAAGATTCAGAATTAGGCCATAAATTTTTCACTTGAATTCACATGAATATTGAATTTTTTCTACAGTATGTTGTTTTTTTCAGTTGTATCTCTTGTTATAGTGTATAGTATACTGTTGTTTATCTCTGAAGTTAATTAGGTTTACAGGTCCGGTCAGCAACATTTACTAAGGGTTAAACTAATTTATGCTATAGATGCTGACATGTCCTTTAGTTATACAGTACAAGAAGCTGTCTTTGTGAAGGAACATTTTCATAAAACCTGTCATTAAGTTAGCTTAAACTCTATTACATATCCGGACACTTTGTACCATTTTAACAAGAACTGGCATTTGTGACTTTCTACATTGTACCTCGTAGCTGCAGCTCAACTGATTTCATTAGTTTCAGTTATAATGTGGTGGTTAGTGTGTAATGAAGTCCGACAGTGTAGAACGTGCTCCTCTCTTTGTCAGCCATGTCTAAAGGCCCATATCAGACCCATGTTGACTTTTGTCTCCCAGAGTTACCTTTAAAATGAGATGACATTGAAGGTAAGTGGATGTGTCAATGATGGTCTATTTGTGGCTGTTTTTAGCTTCATTAAGCATATGCCTGGCTAGCCTCTGTGTGCCTGGCTCATTTGTGGCCTGCTTCTGACACTGTTTGAGTATGTTTCAGCCAAGGGCCCAGCGAGGGGCCAGAATAGACAAATTTTACCCTTGAAGAAAGTTAACAAAGATTTTCAACATTTATTTTTTCCAGTCTGTTGATTGTGTGTCTGCTGCTTACTTGTTGTTTGTGAAATGAGGCAGCTTGCATCATTGTTTGTTTTATAGTCTTTCATTATAGGAAGAAGCTAAAGTCAAATGGAGTGGAAGTAGAGCGCACATGTGACGTCTAATTTTAAGACTGACTTATATTTGGTGTGGTTATTGGGTCATGAAAACTTAAAATATGCTCACATGTCTAGCAACTAATGTTAGGATTCCAGAATTAGGAGAGTTTTGTTTTGCATCATTCTCCACTGTACTAGTCTGTTTACATGCAAGATACAGGGGGTATACATCTCTTAAATCCGCCCTGCATTGAGATCTCCTCCATATAGCCAAGTTTAGCCCGAATGAGGTCCAAAGCACACACTCCACCTGACCCAGTTCTATTCACATACAGAGGGAACACAGCACACTTTGATCCACACTAGCTGGTCCGGCTCTTAGTGTTAGAAGTCGCCTTTGTACTGCTGTTGAAAAGCCCATGTAATCGATGAAGAGGAGAAAGACGGATGGCACATCAAAGGGATATTTGTTGAAAAAATGACAAAGCCAGGGCTAATTATCTTAATCATCCACTTTATTACTGATTAGCTGGGTTATCTGCTCTTTGGTAAGAGCCTGGATTTGATTAGCATCCGATGTGAAAATGATTACAAAAGCTTGCGTTTGTGTGGAGGACTGGTCTCGTATCCCACTGAGAAATATCTGGAGAGTGGTATTGTTATCTGCGGTAAAATGAATCAAGGCACGGCTCCATGATTGTCAATTACACAAGCTAGTTCCGGCTGATTTTATCCAATTTGTTACGTTAGTGACGAAAGTACCAACCTGAGCCTTGCTGCTTTACTTTTGGTGCGGATGTCTGTCACTGTCTTCATACTTTCAAAAAATTGTTAAATAATAAATAAGACCAACCTCAAGAGGACAGCAAAGTGATTAGTGTTTAGTGTTTTTTGTGAGATAAAACCTTCCCTAGAAGAGTTCATTTCTGACTTGTATTTACTTTTGCAAGACAGAGCAGAGGGCTTGGCAATTTTTATTACTATGTCATAATAAAATTTAAAACATTTAAATATACACATCAACACTCGCAGGCTGCTTAACCTATAGAGTAGCATATATTTCTCCACGTATATATCATTTTGTATTTCTTAGTCTCACATTGTACACTTTCCCAGTTTGACGTCAGAGCATTTTCCTCACACTTCCTCAGGCTGTTGTCCTGCATCATTCATGTGAACCAGCCCAGGCCTCTCCACAGTTTAGTGACTGGTGTGGTGGTACCTGTCACGACTGGTGTTAAATAGGCTACAGAGCGAAGACCCAGTGATGGAGAAGGATAGAGGACAGGACTTGGCCGCTCCACTTTTGCAGGACGTAAAAGTGGGACAATCTGTTCCTTGGATGGTCTCCAATTCTACTTTCCGGGGACCGATACACTGAAAATATATCTATACACATGCTCTGTCCTACATAGAAAGAAGAGTGCACAAGTGAGTGAGAGTGACAAAAGGAAAAGGAGTTTAACTTAGGGTAAATCGTAAGGCTCTCAGAGTGCTGGCATCTGTCCAAAAATATGTAATTTTTTAAACATTGTTGACTCTCAAACCACAACACAGTTTTAATTAGTGACAATTTGCACAGCAGCAAACTCAAACCGTGAGACATGTTTTATTTATAAGAGGCAATAAGGCGTCCAAAATGTGAGGAGGGATACGATGTGGTTAAAAGTCAGGAAAGAATAGGATGAATAGAAATAGGACCAATCAGAGCAAGTCCTCGCCGCAGCATCCATCACTGCTCCTTAGGTGTCCATCCACTTCCTCGTTATCATGATTAATCAGTCCCCCGTTACTCAAATACACTTTTACTCCGGTCTGCTGACACCGATCTGGATTTGTGGTAACAAAGGGGGTTTATTTAAAAAGATAATGGCAAAATGTTAGAGCATTTTAAAGACCAACCAACCACACACTCACTTCTACATACTATATATATACTTTATACTACCTGACAAGTGAAATCAAATGGTGTATCACTGTCACACAATAAAGTACTCCAAATCCCAGTTTTGACGAATTTACAGTCAGAATTTGAAACGTTCCTTCACTTTGAGCATATCCCAATAGGTTGCCATTTGAATTTGAATTAACTTTCATTATTTAAAGTAATCTGTTTTGTTAATTAAAAACAAAACAAAAAGGACATACTACTACTATTATTTCTACTACAATATGAAAAACTGTTCAGTAAGATTACCTCTAGCTTCCCCAGGTAGGGACACAGACTAAACATTCTATTTGAAACCATCATAAGACGGCGAAGTCAGTTCCCTAATTGGCATGTGAGGATTGAAAGTACCCACTGTATCTCCTCTAAAGTTACTGTCTTGGCTTGATAAAGAGATACGGGGAGGGAGTAGAAAAACACTGACAACGATGGGCGCGCAGCTGTCATGATGGACCGCGGGAGTAGAAGTTGAGTGACATAAAGCAGAAGGAAAAGTCAAGGAGAGCCCTGACAATGTGTCTTTAAGAAGGGAGATACTGGAAGTGCAGCACATTAAAATACACCTCAGTTACTGCAATGTTTTTGTTTTTTCCCCCATCTTACTGTTACTGTTGATTTTGTCTTAGATCTTCTGCCTCGGTCGCGCTTTTCTTCATTCTCAATCTGATTACTCAGTTTTATGCAAACTACAACTCCATCCTCTCTGGTGCATTTGCCTTTTCGCTTTTTACATCCCAATTAGTTGCCTCCTGTCTCCTTTCAGCCTGTCCCACCACTCCCTTATCTCGCCCAGTGCAGATTCAATATTGTTCAATATTTGATGAGGCTTTGTTAATAAATCACTCCCTAGCCCTATTCCAACTCAGTGATGAATCATACTAGTAGTTTCCCAGAGCGTTTGAGTGTTGTGCATGCAGCCTTTTGCCACTTCATAATAAGACAGCTCTATCTTTAATACGTCAACGCACTGAGCACTTATGTATTAAGTGCAAAGAGCTGTAATTCGATGTTGGATGTGTACAGTAAAGTTTAACCTTCTTACCATTTTTCTTGTCTTACTTCAGTGGGTAGTTTTATACTTTCCTGCCTGTCACTTTCAAAGCATCATGGGAAATTGAACAAGGTGCAAGTCTAGAAACGGCCCAAAAACATACAGTGTGCAGTGGAACATGAAAAACAAGAAAAGGGAAGTGGGCTGCAACCATTCGCTCCACACAGCAAATCAATCGTAGCTTTGTAATATCTGTGATTTGATCTGTGTGCATCTGCTCCCATGAGTAGTTGATCTAGTTTTGTTGACACACGAGACAATAATAGCCAACTGGACAAGAAGTAGTTTGAGATGTACACAACCAGGCCAGTACTGCAGGTTCAAGTCTACAGTGCCTTGAAAAAGTATCCAACCCC
Organism: Taenioides sp. WSHXM2023; assembly: GCA_029959045.1. NCBI lineage: Eukaryota > Metazoa > Chordata > Actinopteri > Gobiiformes > Gobiidae > Taenioides > Taenioides sp. WSHXM2023. Next base: position 16,538,186 of record CM057104.1, on the reverse strand, counting down.
CTTGAACTTTTCTACATTTTCTCACATTATGACCACAAACATAAACATATTTCATTGAACCTTTGTGTGAAAGACCAACACAAAGTTGCACACAATTGTGAAGCAGGATAGTCATACATGATCTAATTTTTTTTTACAAATAAAAAGCTGAAAAGTGGGCGTGCAAAATTATCCAACCCCCTTTTTTTCTGAGTGCAACACATTGCTTTTAGAGGCTTTAGAAGGATCCAATGTTGACCTAACGATTAAATAGAGTCCACCAGTGTGTAATCTACTCTCAGTATAAATGCAGCTGTTCTGTAAAAACCTCAGAGGTTTGTTTGAGAGTATTGGGGAGCAGTCAGCACCATGAAGTCCAAAGAACACACCATACAGGTCAGGGATAAAGTTGTGGAGAAGTATAAAGCAGGATTAGGCTATAAAAAGATTTCCAAGGCTCTAAACATCTCACAGAGCACTGTTTACACCATCATCCAAAAATGGAAGGAGTATGGCACAACTGCAAACCTACCAAGACCAGGGCGTCCACTTAAACTTACAGTCCGAACAAGGAGAGCACTGGTCAGAGATGCAGCCAAGAGGCCCATGGTGACTCTGGAGGAACTGCAAAGATCCACAGCTCAGGTTGGGGAATCTGTCAACAGGACAACTATTAGTCATGCACTACACAAATCTGGCCTTTATGGAAGAGTGGCAAGAAGAAAGCCATTGCTGAAAGAAAGCCATAAGAAATCCCGTTTGCAGTTTGCCAAAAGCCATGTGGGGGACACAGCAACCATGTGGAAGAAGATGCTCTGGTCAGATGAGACCAAAATTTAACTTTTTGGCCAAAATGCAAAACGCTATGTGTGGCGGAAACCTAACACTGCTCATGACTCTAAACACACCATCCCCACTGTCAAATATGGAGGTGGCAGCATCATGCTCTGGGGGTGCTTTTCTTCAGCAGGGACAGGGAATATGGTCAGAGTTGATGGGAAGATGGATGGAGCCAAATACAGGGCAATATTGGAAGAAAACCTATTGGAGTCTGCAAAACACTTGAGACTGGGGCGGAGGTTCATCTTTCAGCAGGACAACGACCCCAAACATAAAGCCAAGGCTACAATGGAATGGTTTAAAACAAAACATATTCATGTCTTAGAATGGCCCAGTCAAAGCCCAGACCTAAATCCAATCGAGAATCTGTGGCATGATCTGAAAACTGCTGTTCACAAACGCTCTCCATCTAATCTGACTGAGCTGGAGCTATTTTGCAAAGAAGAATGGGCAAAAATTTCAGTCTCAAGATGTGCAAAGCTGGTAGAGACATACCCAAAGAGACTTGCAGCTGTAATTGTAGCAAAAGGCGGTTCCACAAAATATTGACTCAGAGGGGTTGGATAATATTGCACGCCATATTTTTCAGTTTTTTATTTGTAAAAAAAAATTTACTCATGTATGACTGCCCTTCTGCTTCACAATTGTGTGCAACTTTGTGTTGGTTTTTCACATTAAAGCTCAATTAAATATATTTATGTTTGTGGTCATAATGTGAGAAATTGTGGAAAAGTTCAAGGGGGTTGGATACTTTTTCAAGGCACTGTAAATCAGTCCCTTAGTGTGTATGCCACTGTTGAGCTTATTCAAATGACAATAGAAAAAATATGTGGCTGACTTTTGAATACAGAAGAATGAGCTATGTCAGGAATGACTCATGTGCTCTGTCAGCAAATGGAATATAATAAGCTCCCCTTAGGATAAAGTGTTTTTCAATTTCTGGAAGCTCCAAGTGTGAAATCTTGTATATTTCTATTCAAGCTGGCTATGTACTTCTGGGTGATCTCCATGTACACCCATAACAGTTAAAGCAGTTATCGTATTTTATAATTCTTTGCAGGTATTAGTAGGTGGGCTCGAAATACACTACAGTCAACAACAAACAAATGCAAGGTAAAGGGCAGATGGCCTTTTAGAGAAATCTCATAGAAATAGATATACTGTATAAATACTAACAACTCAACCAGTTGCTTAAAATAAATGCTATTTTCATTGTTTTTAACTTGTACAGTCCTTTGGTGCCACTTAATTACACCAAAAAAGTAAGTAGGCAATACTTTTTTTTAATACATGTGACATTTAATCAGTTTTCATTGTTGTAGAAGTGACAGATTTGTTCATCATAATACATGTAAAACATATGCAGAGAACTTTCAGGGCCACAGTATTTTTAGTGAAATTGAATACGTCTTCTTAGTCTCCAAAAAATTAAGATATATTCAGTCCCCCATTTTAGTTGTCTCCCTGTTTTATGCTGTATTTACTTTGTTTGTGACTTTGTTTATGTATGAACTCCACAGTACATCTCATGTAGTATTAGAGATGCTCACGAGACTCTGGAGATTCCTTGAGTCATATTATATACCAGCACTGTAGTATCTATTGGCACTGGTCCAGAACAGCATTATGGCACAGCCCTCAAGACAGACTTCACCATAAAATAACCGGGACAGAACATATGGAGGCCCCCAGTTTCCCCAATTTGAACTCTGCAATTAAAATCCATTTAGAGGTGGTTGGTCATACTTCACTGTGTTGAATGTTCCTGTTACTGTTTTGTAATTGTATTTGTAAATAAAAACGCACAAAATAACTTTTCTGGTGGGGGGTTCACTCCACAACCTGCTTGTTATTACTTTCTCTAAGTTCTTATGTTCCACAGTATGGCATTAAACATATCTGTCTCGTTGTCTGCTTTTGCAAAAACTGAATTTGGACATTTGAGTTTTTGTGGACAATGGTTTTGAAAGTGAGAATGCAGTGTACAAGGCAGGTACCACATTCAGGCTGGCCAACTGCATTGTCCCAGTCACTCTAAAAATAACTTTGTAACCAGTCCATGTAAGTTCTCTGAGGACTTCCAATAGCTATTGTCTGGAATAATTGTGTTGAAGCAGTTTTGACAGGTAATGCTTGACGAGACTGAAGTTCACATTACGCTCTTTAGCCTTGGGTCTTGCCTCAGACAGCTGCCCTATAAAAGAGCGGTGATCTTGACCTTGTGTGAAAATGGCCTGTCGTTTCACTCTCCTCCTCAAAAACGTGATGCAAATTCACAGAGAGTATATTTAGCCTGTATTCCATCAGCCTGTTATTCCCCGATGCTTTCCCAGTGGCTAAATGGGAATGTGGACCAGCTCTCATTCACACATGGACGTTTAGCTTTGCCGCTGGCTTCTGTCTCATTATGGAACATGTCTGTAGTAGATGACCCTGAGGATGACAAGGTAAAATCAATGGCTTAAGTTTACTCCTTTCTGCCTGTTTCCACAGCGTGTGTCTCTGGATGGACCCTGTCATGGGATAGCCATGTTTTGTCTTCATGACAACTATGTCACTCAGCCCTCTCTGCAGTGACCCCTGCACAGCAAGGGATGCTGGGAAATAACAAGCCCTTTTATCCCAGTCAGGATGGCAAAGATGGGGAGGATGAGGAGGAGGAAGAGGAGCTGGCTGGAGAGAAGAGCGAGGAAGGTGGCTGTGACCCGGAAAACGGAGGGCTGAAGGACGACAGGGATATGCTGAGAGGAAGGTCTTGGGACCTTAAGGGTGGAGAGGTGACCAAACCGGCTGCCATAGTGGTTGGTAGACAGAGAGCTGACCGAGCACAGAGGCCTGGTAACCAGGGAAACCGAGGTTACACATCCAGTCAGTTCCCTCATCTCCCAACCAATAAGCATCTACCAAATGTTTTCAACCAACACCACTCTGGGCTAAATGCTGTGCAGAAGAGAAGGGCCCTAATGGAGCGCAGCATGACCTCTGTGGCCCCCACGGAGGAGTCCTACCCCACCATGATAGTGTTTAGGATCGGCATCCCGGATATCAAACAAACAGTAGGTGCATGTTGCCATACAGACACACACAAAATTAAAGCTTTATTTATAATTCAAAGATTTATAATTCAAAATCTTAAACTAGAAATGAAGCTTCATACCAAGGTCAAACTTTTACAAGTCCCCCTGTTTATACAGCTTCAAATTTCTCACATTTGAAAATTTTAACATCTACTATATTAAATAATACATATTTTCTAAAATGTTTTTATGGGTTATTACACTTCAGGCTAAACCAAACTTTTGCCCCTATCTTAACAACCACTTAGTATTCAAGCAAAAACTGAAAATAGCGCTTTCTGCTTTCACTTACTACTTAAGGGACTACTACAAGCTCCAGCAGTCATCCTATAAACTGTAATCTTTCTAAAAGGGAGATGAGGATAAAAATACAGTTTGACTAGTGTTGGGTGCAAACAGACTTGGTAACACTCTAATATTGAGCTGTGGATCATGTGAGTATTGCTAGTTTACAAAACCAATTCACACTGTTTGCTGAAGTGGGAGTGTCTATCCCCAGTTTCCTTCAGACCTTTGTATATCCAGGTGTGAATACATCCCCTAGTGTAAGCCCTCCTCCATAGTTTTGCCCATTTACAACTCCCTGAACATGCCAACTGTTCTTCATGTCAGCTAATCTGCCCTCAATATAACAGTAATTGCTAATTATCTAATAGCTTTTTAATGAGTTCGGGGACACGCGCGAAGAAGGAAAGAAATATGTGCAAGAAATTGTACTCCTGTATACATCATTTTCTGCTCTGAACACTGCAGAGGAATAATTTGAGACATAAGGAGGTTAAAGTGAGCGGGGTGCGGGTTTAGGGATGGGATGAATAAGCAAAAAGCAAGATGTATGCATTTGCAAAAGCCTGTAGTGCAATGTAAATGAGCGGACATGCGCCTCTGTAAATCCAGATATAATGAAGTATACTGTACAGTCAACCATATAAGGTCTATATATATCTACTACTGGGTTAGCTGTGCATTAGAAATCCTTACAACACAAGTACGCCCTGATCATGTGGTGTACCTCCCAGGGACCACTAAGACATCACTACGGCAACGGGTGCCTGCCTCCTCTAATGAACTGGTTGCCATGCCAATACATTCGGCTACACAATCAAATAGTGCATCCTATAGGGAGGTAGTGGGGAGAGGGGTGGGGTGCACGGGGGTACAGTAGTGTGCTGAGCTCTGCAATTTTGCTCACAGGTTGCTGAAACAGCTCTGGAAATATGAACATTTCATTCAGAGCTTTTGTCCTGCAGCATTACATTTTACAAAGAAAATTATGAAAAAATGACTGACTTTATGTACAGTGTGGATAAATTACTGTGAAATGATATTACATCTATTGTATAGCTGGAAAGAAAATAAGGGCATTATTCATTAAGACGTCAAAGAAAATCAGCAAAGGGAAATATTTATCCCAGCATACACATTGTAGTTCTGCTCCCCACAGCTTGGGTGTGAAGCTCGCGATCTCAACAACTCAAGTCATTTCATCTTGACGAAAGTGTCATGTGATTAATTATTTAGAGATAGTGCATTTATATTCTGCTCACCATTTTGTCCTCATGCACTCACCACCATATAGGCATAAATTAAACACTAAAGCTTAAGTTTGTTGTTAATAGACTTACTACTCAAACTCCAAAGTGACAATTGAAACTAATCATGTTGCCACAATTAATTTGAAGTGAACTGGGCATTATTTACAGTATGATGTTGTTAACAATTCTAATATTTTCACATCTGACTTTTTGCAAAAGAGAAACAACTCTATTCATAATTGTGCTCATTTCTGTCATTTTACCCAAATCATGATTCTTTTTTGGGTTGAAAAAAAATCTAAATTTTCAAAAAGAAAGAAATATAGTGGGCCTAGTTGGTGTTGATGACCACTACTACACGTTAACATGATCTTATGTCTGTGATGTCAGAGGTGTCTCCAGTTTGACCAGGACTGCACTGTGTGGAACGCCAAACAGCAGATCATCTGCTCCCTCAGCGAGTCTCTGTGGGACGTCTACAACTATGGCCTGTTCCAGCCAGCCGGAGAGGGGCGGGACGCACGCTTTCTGGAGGAGGAGCGCCCCCTCAGCCACTATGCCCAGACCTTTGAGAAGGGAGTCCCCTACCTTGAGGTATGGTGCTGTAGTTTACATATTCACAAGTTCAGTCAATGATCGGTACTGGTTAAAGTGTGTTTGTCAGTGTGGGATTCATTAGGTGATATTCTCAAGTTGATAGGGAAGATTAGTCCTAATATAGTCCTGGTTTAGTCCTGGTAGTTCAAATTTAAACCTGGTTAAAATGTAGTTCATATTTGATTTAGTCCTAGTTAGACCAGGCAAAGTTCTATTTACCATCCATCCATCCATCCATTTTCCTCTGCTTATCCGGGACCGGGTTGCAGGGGTAATAGTCTAAGCAGGGACTCACAGACTTCCTTCACCCCGGACACTTCCTCCATCTTCTCTGGGGGAACCCCAAGGCGTTCCAAGGCCAGCCGAGAGACATAGTCCCTCCAGAATGTCCTGGGTCTCCTCCCGGAGGGACATGCCCGAAACACCTCCCGAGGGAGGCGTCCAGGAAGGCGTCCATGACGTTCTATTTGGTCCTAGTTTATTTAAGATGGTACTAACACTTGTGGTACCATAGTTAATTATACTTAGATGCCAAAGTTGATATAAAAATAATTACTGAACTAAAATGTGTGTTGACTAAGCTTTGTCAGATATTATCTATACATTATCTGAATAAATGCTTCCAGTGTACTACCACTTTAAAACAATACAGAGCTAACCTAGTTCAGATGCAAGTCTGGAGAAGAGCTGGCGCTGATTCTGTGTTGTGTGAGAGTTGTGTGACAGTGTCCTCTGGTGGATGAACTGTGTAAGTTCATGTTAGAGGGTGGGGCAGAAAGAGGACCCCATTGAGATCCTGGCTGTAGACCAGATAGTTTACATTCTTGACTCTGCTCCAGTGGAGGATATGCCTCTCTGTGAAGAGGCCTTGTAAAGTGTAGCAACCATGAAGCCACATCTGTCTCACATCAAATGTATTTATAACATTGCATCAGGTTTCATTTGGCATTTTCTGGAGTGTCTGCCAAAACCCCGCAATCTCCTATAGTCTTTACACACTATATGTGAAGTCATATTTGTCCTGTTGACACTAAATAGCCACAGCTGAAGTGTATTAACCTCCTACACCCATTTATACTCCAATTATTCTGTGTAATGTAAGCCTGCTATTGAATACTCTTTGTTTTGTAATGGTGGTTGAGATATTATAACAATGTACGTGTTTATAACAATTGTATCTTTTAATATGCCCACAAAAAATGGACAATTACAATATTAAATGTCTATGACAATTTGCAACTTATATATACAAATGCAATGAACTCCACTATTACATTATATAATTAATGTAATTAAAATCAAGCTTTTCCCCAAAGCAGAGACAGTGTGGCTGAATAACTGAGAGAACAAAGTGGTGGAGCTGTTCCAGTGATAATGAGTGGGAGACTAAATCTGTGCAAACACTCAAAGACTTTACTTTTCTGAATAATCGTCCCTTTAGCCACGATGCAGACACTCTATGTGCTGGGGGGAATTGTTTGCGCAAGTCAGGATTACATGCTTTTAAAAACCCATTTTCAATTTCATTTCAAATCATTGCCATGCTGTTGCAGTTTAAAAATAATGGGGTTTATTTCCTTAGTAGAGGCATTAAAGCAGATTGAAAGTCAGTATTCAGCTGTACATAGGTCTGATGAGACATTCATTTCCCATTGTTTTCCCTTCTCAGTTTCGATACAAAACCAGAGTGTACAAACAGACCAATCTGGATGAAAAAGCTCTTGCCAAGCTCTCCACAAAGGTATCTCTTCTTTAATGAACTCCACTGAATTGTCAAGAAAACAAATTAAATAATTTCAGCTTTCTCCTTTTTCTGTTAGGCAAGTCTCAAGAAATTTCTTGATTACATTCAAACTGGAGCAGTGGAGAAACTAGCTAAAGTCCTTGAAAAAGGTCTTGACCCAAATTTCCATGATCCTGACAGCGGAGGTAAGGTCATGCGCCGAATATTTAAGCTTTGTATAACACAATAGGTTTGGAATAAGTTGAGTCATTTGGTGTTTTGGTGCAAAAGACATATATGAGCCTGGATAATGCCATAATGACCTACTTAATTTAATTGTAGAGACACCCCTCTCCATGGCCATGCAGACTGGTCTGTCTTTGGAGGGGGTGAGGGTGCTGCTGCAGGGGGGGGCACATCCAGACTTTAGGACCAGAGATGGACTGACTCCAGTGCACAAGGCAGTCAGAGCTCACAATCACACTGGACTCCTGGTAAGCAGTAACATGAATCCAGACTACAATACAATACATCAAAAACTTGGTTTTGGTCCCATTAATAAAACTGTGTGCATCAATTGTTTGTAGGCTCTCCTGTCACTGGGCGCCTCTCCGGACTACAAGGACCGCTGTGGCCTGACCCCGCTGTACCATACTGTGCTGACAGGGGGCGACACTTCTTGCTGCGAGACCCTACTCTACTACAGGGCAACACTGGGCACTAGAGATGAGAATGGATGGGACGAATCGCACCAGGTACCAACAAACAACTCTGAAACTTCTCGTCAAAAGAATCCATCATCTTTCCTGTCTCATTTTTCATTCATCTGCCCAACTGTGTATGTTTTTGAGCAAGACACCAAAATTCCCAACTCTTATCTCTGGCACTATAACACACTACATTACAGAACAGAGATTTAGCCACAGGAACTCTCACCCTTTCACTCAACCATTCTCTCTCTCCATAGCACAGGGACGAAGAGGAGTTTGGAATGGAAGAAATTCATAAGGTACCCTTCATCCCTCCATTCCCATATTCCTGCCTAAAATAAAATAGTTGAGAAAGACACACTTTAACCACATATAGAGTCTCTTTGTGGTTGCATTGCCTCCCCAACAGTGCGTACATGATGATTAAGCCGTGAGCCGGTGGTTGTCATGGAGTTTTATTTTGGTGTGACTGCGCGCTGTGTGTCTGTATCTTTACTTAGTTCATGTCTTGTGATATTTCAATCTCTGCAGCAAGATATGAAGGAAACCTCACAAGTTTATGTTGTTTTTGTGTTCAAAGTGTTTCACCATGGAGCAGAGACACCAACTCTGACCCTCATTCTGACTTTGTGGGCCTAATGTTATGTGCTACATTGATTTGTCCAGTCTTTTATGATGTTATGCATTCAAATAGATACTCGAGATTTATAGTGTTATCAAGTGGTACGTTCACAATAACATGAAAAATGGCACAGATGAGATTTCAGTGCTTTATAACTTATTTTGCAATTAGTGTAATCATGCAGAAGTCACAACTGATATATAAGTGACAACAATAAATAACAATATTGCGTCAACATCTTTTATTTTGAAGGTGAAGCTCTACTATAGTACAAGACAGTAAGTTTAATGTTTAGGAATTACATTTAGTGATAACAAAAACCCTATCATAATAATAATCATCAGAGTTCCTTTTGTATATTATTTTGTCATCAAAATATTGATTTACATTACCAGTACAACACTTCATCTCAAGCTTTCCACAATCCAGAATCCTGTATGTATTGGTCAGATAAAATGAATGAAAGGATATTGTTTGTTGTCATGAGTGTAGCTAACATCAATTCCTTTGTGGTTAGAATACAATAACAGTACATATGTTTGTTTATTTATTTAACAAATTTGCAGTTTTGATGAATAGCATTATAATCTGCTCCATGCCACTTCTTGCTTCCTGTGTGACCTAACCCTAATCATATTGTTTTGATGTTGTGGAAGGCATGTCAGAACGGCTTTGCCCAACACTTGGAGCATCTACTGTTTTATGGGGCAGACACCACTTCTCAAAATGCCTCAGGGAACACAGCTCTTCACATCTCAGCCCTCTACAATAAGGCGAGTATGAAAAACAACTGCTTTATAATAAACCAGCAGCAATAATCATTATTATTACAGATTTTTTATGTTGCAAAATCCGTCTCTGTTTCTGTGGGGCTTGTAGGAGAGCTGTGTGCGTGTTCTTCTGTACAGGGGAGCCAATAAGGATGCCAAAAACAAGCACGGACACACACCTTTTCAGGTAAAATTGTAAGAGTTAAGACAGAAATTCATGATTTTGAAGATTATTGAGTTTTGCTTTCCAGTTGGCAGTTATGTCTGGACACTTTGAACTCGGGGAACTCATCAAAAACCATAAGGATACAGATGTAGGTATGTGTTTGTAAAATGCAGTAAGTAATGTATTTATGGGTGAGATTTTTATAATAATGTTACAGTATTTAATTGTTTGTAACATTTAGAGCACAGCTGATTCACATTACATTATTTCCCATAAAGTTTAAAGATTGGACTCTCGTCTGGTTTCTGCGTACTGAACAGTTCCTCTTTTTTTCTTAGTGCCATTTCTGGAGTCACCTAAGCATGTTCCCAAACGCAGAGAAAGCTCCCACATCCTCTCTCTGCCAGGACTACACAACCATCCCCTACTGCGAGCCAACAGTGACAACACTATGACCCAGCCAGACCCTTCACACCCATCAAACAAGCCCCCCAACAATCCCACGCCCACACAGGTACAAGGTCTCAAGTGATAGTCCTGTATTTTCACTGTAACACATGTTTCACATGTTTATAGTATGTTTTGTTGTTGGAGTAGGGTCAGCGCAGAGCATCAGTGAGCATGAGGAGCTCCAGCAGCCCTAGGACCAGACACAGATCCCCATCCCGAGGGAGAGGGGGACAGAGTGATACGGAGGAGAGGCACAGACAGCCACGGGGGAGACAAGGGTAAACAAGTGATGAACTGTTGTATAAAGAGGAAAATAACTCTTTCAATCTTTAACAGTTCCTTTAATTTTTGTCTGTGTCACATTAGACTGTATAATTTTTCTGCCAAAACATGCACAGGTGTGAACAATCCCAGACATCAGATTACTCACATCAGATGCTGAATAATATGAAATTTTCAAATTTCAGAAATTAATTATTTTTGATGGGCATGTAAACTTTGCCACTGTTTCAAGATCACAGAATGAAAACCAAAAGCTAAAACATACATTATTATTTTCTGCTGCCAATTAGTTCATGTTTACAGTATAATCAGCTAATGTTCTTTATGCTAAATGACACCAGAGTTACAGTAAATTTATTATTTTACCAATCATTGCTTCAATCAATGCTTTCACTATAAAAACAAGTCTTAACAGATTTATTTATAACAGATTACTTTTTGTGCAGTGCGCCATCAGCAGGAAACGGGGGAGGTCAGGTGAAGCGTATGTACAGCGCAGTACCAGGGCGTGTGTATGTGGCCACCAAATCCTACTCTGCCAGTGGAGACCGGGAGCTGTCGGTCAGCAAAGGAGACAAAGTTAAAGGTGATCATGAATAATATTTTAAACCTGGTACGTACATCATTTTCACTATCTCGTCTAAATATCAAAGCCTGCTCTGCTCTTGTTTGTACTTCTGATGTAGTGTTAAGCGTAGGTGAGGGCGGGTTCTGGGAGGGCACTGTGAAAGGTCGCACTGGATGGTTTCCCTCGGACTGTGTGGAGGAAGTGGCAGCTCACGGCAAGGACAATCGATCAGGTGAGTCTCAGCTGCAGGAAGCTTCAGTGCCAATGTAAGCCACTGTTTAAGTTTTGTTTACATTTTACAGGCAAACAAATTGGCTGTATGAACAGTATAGAAGCCAGACTAGCTGCTTTGCAAGTTAGTTAATTAGTTAGTTAGTTTATGGCTTTGATTTTTAGAATGGACTAGACATTTTTACAGTTTTCAAGACAAAAAAAAATCTGTATAATACTAACTATATAAGTTAAAAAAAAAAAAAAGTCTTACTCCATGTGATAGAAATAATTCTTTTGAAAAATTGATTAAGGTATTGAATACTAGAAATGTACTTATGTAAAAGTTATTATGATAGATGGTCCAATCAGAGTACAGCATTCTTAATACTTGGAATAATTTAACATTGAGTCGCATTATATTATAGAGTTAAAATGCAGTGTAGGATTAAAACAGCTTTATGTTTATTATGCATTTATTTATCACTAACTCGAGGAGGATCACACTTGCACGCACAGCAAGAGCAGTGTTTTCTTTTTCTTCTCACAGACACTATACAGTTTTAACCCTAAATGGCAATGTACTGGAATGTAAAATTGATTTTTGAGTAACTTCATTCTAAATACAACAAAATGAAAGAATAGGTATATTGGAATGCAGTACTTTGTATTGTGAATACATATTTTCGGTACATGTATATAGTCACTTCCGAACATTGTTCCATGGAAAGATGATTTTGTTTGAAATAATAACAAAATGTAACAAACAATTACCGTAAACAAAACTATAATCCTAACAGACTGCTTAAATTGAAGTTACTCAACTCAAAATTCTATTTTTGTAAACCTTTTGTCTAGCTCATAGGTCAAATTAAACATCTATTTAAAAAGATATCTAGATATTAGACATTGCATGTGAATATGATTCACTGTGCCCATAACTGGATTGCACATACAGTCCATGACAGTGGGCACTGTGAGTAATAGGCTGCGTTCTCCCTGAGGCTGGATGTCTCCTTTAAGTCACTGTTGCACCAGACACAGTCATGTTAACAGGAGCAGCTGACAGAGGCACTTTAACTTTCCTCTTCACAGATCAGTGAGCCATACACTGAGCCATGTGTTGTAGCCGCCTAGAAACAGAGTAAATACTGCATATTTGATTAGTGTGATATAAAAAGACCTGAGCAGAAAGGCACTGACACATGAATGTGTGTTTGCAGAGACACGCAGCGAGAAAGCAAAGAGGAAGCTCTTCCGTAACGTCACTGTGGGAGCCTATGATGGCACTGATGGGCCCAGGTAAGAAACAGCCACAGTTATTATGTCCCCATTTTAAACTTGTGGAGAAGCTGAAAGCAATAACCATTTCCCAGTTTACCATTACACATTTTGTACAGGCAAACACAACTCAAGTATACCATACAATGACACAATATTCAATACTACTATATTAAATGTAAATAGGCAAATAACTACATTTTAAAAATCACAATAATTAAGTTAAATTAAGTATCAGATGTCTTTGATATGACTGCCATTGTATTCAGCCAAAGCTTTGTGAACAGATTACAAACCTTAGCTAAAGGCATCAATAAATTAAACAAAAACCTTAAGCATGAGCAGCTGTAGTTGACTTAACAGCTATTGACGTCATTAGAAATCAAGATACTCTCTGAGCAGAGATATTTAATTAGATAGTTTACACAATTTAGATGGGATTGCAGCAACCATTGCCAGAACAATTATCACAGATACATACCTGAGCCAAGGAAAACACAATAAATGGCCAAAGTTGTCACATCATCATTCATTCAGTGTGTAACAACAATATTGGGTAACACATGGAAACACTCTTTTGCAAAACTGCGATCTGTTATTTAAACGAGTGCACTAGACAACGTGGCCTGGGACGCTGAAGGATTTTCATGTGCTAAGGTGCAGTAAAATCTAATGTGGTCATCGAAGACTCAGAGGACGCGGTCATGAACTTAGGCGGTGTCCACTTCAGATAGCATCATGAAAAACAAGTTGTGACACAGGACAGCTAAGATCAACAGTGCAATATACTCCAAACCAGATGTGGATAAAACTATGCATTTAATCTCTCACCAAAAGTATGCTGGGATATAGCCCTTTACAACTTGTACAAGGCTAATAAAGGTTGGATTAAACTGGAGTGGGTGCAGAGAGAATATATTTGTAGCCGTGATTTGTCACATGAGTGTAGGCAGCTGCTAGTTTATTATTATAATAACCTGCGAGGCCAGTCAAGGTGATTGAAATAGTTGACACACTGTTGTTTGGGAACAGGCGGGAGGTGCTCTGTCACAGTGGGCATGTGTGCTTGACCCCTGCATGTACCATGGGAAATGAAGTTTTGTTTTCTGCCTTTAGATACACACTGAAAGCCACAAGACATCAAAACGTGTTCAGTTTGTTATTGTGTTGCTAAGTCGTGTTTTTCCCCATTTCATATGCATTACGTAAAAACCCAGCTGCCAGCAATCTTTGAAATATGATGATCCTATTATAAACAATATTACAGAGCTCATATGGAGAACAGATACTGGGAAAAGTGAAGGGACAGTCAAATGTTAAAGCTATTTGGGGTAACACTACTCCATGTTATCATTCACTCGCAACTCAGTGGAACAGACGCATGTGACATAATGTGTTTCCCATTTACATCTACCAAAAACTGAAAGTAACATTTTTACAATTTTGGCTCAGGTGAGAAAGGAGTAAACTTCAGTCACAAGGGGTCAGTAAAAGTATGATTGATTGATATTTATGGCAAAAGTTTTCCTTGGGATCCCTGGGTAACACTTTATAATTACACAATTAACTACACTTTTAATAGCCTTAGTAAAGCAAGTACATACACTTGATTCATAGTTTTTTTTATTTATTTTATTTTTATTTATAATGATTACGGCCTAGTAACTACTTAGCTAATACCCTAACTTCTAACCCTAGTCCTTTAGTTACTAAGATTGAACCACTCCATAATGAACAAATAGTTTATTATGAGTTTTGTTCAGGCTGTTATAAGTGGTACAGATTCCTAGTAGCATCTGAGCTCAAAGATCACCAGTTTAATTTGAGGATAAATGACTTTCATTGCAGGATAATTTCATGGTTCTCCTATAGATTTTATAATAACTTTCAATGTATTGCATGGTATACTTGGCAATTACAATCTGAAACCTCATACTGTAACTTTATATGCCCATATTGCCATTTATCCTTGTTGCATCTGTCTGTGTCTCTTAGTAAGCACATGGTTCATATCTCTGATGAGTCATGACTACAGCACAAACTCCAGTTAGTTCCTTGGGCTAACATAGATGACTTGCCAGCCTCTCCTCAAGGTTTCACAGTTTCCCATACGTCATACATTTGTCATTCAGAAAGCACAGCCCTTTAACTCACCCTGGCTTGTTTTGTAAATGAATGCAGTGGCAGCCCGTGGGTCCTGATACATATGTGGAGGGGGCTGGTAATTGCAGCCACATGGTGGAGTGAAGTGGTGCTCCATTACACTGTGATCCGGACCATGTTCTCCCCTCTCTGTGGTGCTGCGCACAGGAGAATGTCAATGACTGTTGTAGAGCTGTGTTCGCTCGAGGGGTGCTGACAGCTCCAGGAACAGGGTCCTACAGGCAAATTTAGTGCACCATAAAAACAGTCATTTACAGATTTGCATGTTAAGTTTAGGCATTCTTTTTTTATATTTCTCTAACATGTGGATGGTCTACTATCCCTGAAATTAATTGGCCTTGGCCTTAGAGTTAAATTTAGAACTGCTTTTACAGATTTTGAAGTGTGGTTGAAAACTACATGAAAATAGCCCAATCCATTATAGGAATTACTGGAGCAGCAGTGCCTTGACTTAGTGGTGAACATTTGCCCACCAACCCAGAGGTCAGTGGTTCTATCCCAGCTCTTACTAGAGCGTAGTGTTGTTGTGTCTGTGGGCAAGACAATTCACCCAATGAATGTGGTTCTTGGTGGTTGTAGGGACGTCTGAAGCATATTGGCGGCTTATCACCATGGAGTGAAGCCATATTGACTTTTGTCTTTGGGATTCTTGTTAAGCTTGTAATGAGCAATAAAAATGTAACACATTAAGACATTATAATTATTTTTCTCTACCCCTATCTGAGAGTATGACATTACTTCATATTATATTGTATGTATGTATTTGGCAATGCCGGTGTACAACATTGCAACATTTTGCACCTTTTGTAATAACTGGAACATGGGAATTTACTATAAAGGCCAGTCAATGCATATTTTGGAGTGCAATTTGCTTTGTTGTGGATTGTTATTTATTTGAGGTTTTCTGTTATACATACAATAATAAAAAATTCTATTATCATGATATTTTTAATGTGAAATTGAATATGATATGCGAATATACAGTACATGTCCCCATCTTGCCTTTTGCTGGTCACCCATCCCCCCACTGCATTCCCACCCCGCACCTTGCTCTCTCCATCTCCCCATGTCCCCCCCGTGTTAAGATAACCACTGGGAATCGTCCTCTTTAGCTCCACATTGTCTTCTCCTGTCTCTTTCTCTCTGGTGTAAGGCTGAGCTGTAGCAGGATAGAGTGAGCGACTGAGGAGGGGGAGGTGGTGCGGCGCTGGTGTGAGGAGTGCGCTGTGGAGAGAGAGAGGAGAAAAGGGGGGGCTCGCGGCAATGGGGGGATGCGGAGAGCGAGATTTCTCTCTCTCCCTCTCTTCTTCGTGGCCATCACTGGGCCCCAGAAACAGGAGCGTGTGGTACATTTACAGGTAGCGGGCTGTTTCCTCATTCATTGGCTGGCTATGGATGTGAGGAGAGGACAATGGAGAGAGGGGAGAGGTAGATGTTGCTACTGACAGGCCGTGCCTTTTCAAAGACAGTCTAATAAGCTATGTGTTGTGTGTCCGTGTGTGTACGAGGATGCCTGGTCCTCTGGTTCCCTCCCTGCATGTTTTATCAATGTGGCGACCATTGACGAGTGACTGCAGCATGTTTGTGTTTTTTGTGTGTCTTTTCTCCCTCTTGTGTGCATGTGTGTGTCCCCGTGTGTGTTAGCAAGCGCTCATATTGATGCGTTTCAGTCAGACAGTGTGGGTGTATTTCATTGTCTTTGAGTCATGATTTCTCTAAGCACATCATACTCATTCACCACTTCCCCGTTTAAAGTCTGCCTGTGCTTCCCACCAGTCCATGTCCACATTGATATTTTATCATGAGCTGTTTTACCTGCACCGGGAGATAAAAGTCAATGATGGGGAGGGGGGGGTGTGCGGTGTTATCGGTGGTTGGGTTTGTGTGCGTCCATTGTGAAAAGAACATAGACATTTCACATATAAGCTGCATACGTCATAGTGCACGACTGCTGAGGGAGTGTCTCTGAAACAGTATAGTAGGCTATACATATCTCTACTGCTTGTCTCCATGTCCATAGTTACCTATCCAGTGTTTCACTTGTGGGGTCCTCAAACAGACACCTAAAAGCAAGTGAATGGTTAAAAATGCTTTTCTCTGGTAATTGTGTTGAGTGGAGAGGATGACTAAGGAGTGTAGTCCATTGCAGGCAGAACATCATGACCCACCTCTGGGAGAGGTAGACCCAGAGCCGACCGGGCCGCTGGAGCGCCCACCCACTGCATGCTACTTTGATCCTCTGAGAAGGAAGGCATGATGTGAGGACAGGGTGAGAGAAAAGAGGAGTGAGGTGTGAGGAGCAGATGGATAGAAGGCGGCCGTGCGTTGGCGAAACAGTTAACATTGATGGAGAACACATAAGGGACGGACCTCAGTAGGGGAAACTAGTGATCGTCTGCTGGGTGCTAAAGTTATGGCTTGGTGTTGAAGTCTGGGACTCCAGGCCTGTGGCTCATGACTCCACTGCACCTCCAGGAGTCACATGTTGCTGCATTACTGCACAGAGCTAACTTCTATTATTGACTTTGAAATACTACTTTTTCTTGCCATTGGCTTTTTTATGGGAGATGGCAGCAACTAATTGATATGATTTGCAAATTAATTTCTTGTATGTTTTACTGTGAATTTTATTCCTGGTTTTAATTCAGACATAAGGAGCGACCTTTTGTGTCGAGATTTCATAATTATAATGTTCAAATCCAAATTCAAGCACAGTCAGACAACTATTAGTTTAGCATTTAATGAGCAAATGCCTTTGTTTTTCTCAGAGATGGAATGTACAGCTCCATAGTCCGGTGTCTTGAGTGTGGGAGGCATTTAACTTGCTGCTAAATAGAGTGTTTATACATATTATGAAGCAACCCGCCTGAAGTTCCAAATAAAAAAAATGATTTGCAATGGAAATTACTTCCTGTAATGCCCGTTGCTAGGTCCATTGTTTTGGCAGTAGACCTCTGTAACAAACAAGTCCGGTGCAGCTCTTTTATTGTTTCAAATCCTTTGGTTTTAGTTGTGAAGTCACTTGGAGTTAAACGGCCGAGTGCCAACTAATGCAGAAATGATCTGTCTCTAAAGAAATAGCTGCAATTCCTCTTACATCATCCATCTCTTGTTGAGCAGTGGGTTTCACTAGGAGAACAAGGGGGAATTGATATTGTTGGAAACGCTTGCCCAGAAATGATTCATGAGATGTGGCAGCGTGGAGTCCATTTGACCACCCGTGTGCAGTGTATTACAGAGAGCTTGGTCAAAAGTCCCAGACATGG
The DNA here is from genome assembly GCA_029959045.1 of Taenioides sp. WSHXM2023. Classification (NCBI taxonomy): domain Eukaryota; kingdom Metazoa; phylum Chordata; class Actinopteri; order Gobiiformes; family Gobiidae; genus Taenioides; species Taenioides sp. WSHXM2023. The sequence continues at coordinate 16,519,947 of CM057104.1, read as the reverse complement.
TAATACAATAATGGAATAATGGCAACACTACACCACAAGTCTCATCCAGTCTGTCTGTCTTCCCAAGCTTCAGTATTGTGGATATAGATTCTTGTCTTAGTGTGCTTAATTAGATGTGTCATATATGAGAGTTGACGTTATGGATGTTAAAATCTAATAGCTGCAAAAGTTTTCATTTTTTGTCATTTACGCATTTCCTTCCTGATCCAATGCCTGTCTCTTCAAAATGCATTAACCCATTTAGTATTGCATGTCTCCTCAGATATACTTTTCATTAACAAAAACTAACATCATCTCTTTGTATGCCATCCTCCGCCAACTGTCCTGTTTTCTGCAGTCAGAGGCAGTATATCTAAAATAGAAGCTTTTTTTTAACTTGTCTTTCTCTAAGTGACTACATCATTAAGGAGAAGACAGTGCTGCTACAGAAGAAAGACAATGAGGGGTTTGGCTTTGTGCTGCGAGGTGCCAAGGGTAAGCTTTGATCAAATTGTGCCCACATAAGTTATGATAGACTTGCCGTTTCCAGTGGCACCCTTTAACCCATTCAAATCCTGTTCATTCCTGCAGCCCAGACTCCCATAGAGGAGTTCACCCCCACGCCAGCCTTCCCCGCGCTTCAGTATCTCGAATCTGTCGATGAGGGGGGCGTGGCCTGGCGGGCCGGCCTCAGGATGGGGGATTTCCTCATCGAGGTAAGGACCATGCTCCATGGCTCTTAATCTGTGGTTCCCATGGTACATTAGATTTAATCATCAGTTTTGTCTGTTTACTCAGCATTTGCTCCAGTCTTAGCGCATTATGCAGTGTTTCCAATGCTTTAAATGCAGGCCTATGTCAACAGAAAGAAAAGTTTTCCACTGACAAATTACGTTTTATCGAAAAAGTGTGGTTGGCTCTGATTGGTGATGCTGTGTGTGAATTACACAGCGTACTGTTTGTTGATGGTAACACAATTAGAGACACTCTCTTATAATGCCCTAAAGACCCAGGGCTCCAACCCCTCAGTAAGTGATAAATACAGTTCTGTCGTCATGTGACTCTAAAAGTGATTTTGCAAGATATAGAACAAAGCCACTGGAACATTCTTGTTTGATAATGGCTTAGAAATGACAAGATTGTTATTCAAAGAAAAAAAGCAAGTAAATTGTATGCAGCTCTTAGTGTTTGTTTAAATACGGGTTAAGTTAAAGCATGATGTCAGAGGCTTAAAATTGCCATATTTGTTACACTTGTGTGTAACACTTAAAGGCAAAGCTTTATTTAACCAAAGTATTATTTATTATGAGTTTCTCAGTTCATTTTGTTCTTAATGAAAAGGGAAAAATGGTGCTGCGTAGTCTACACAGCCACTTAATATTGCGGTAATCACAAAACTTTTCTGGTGCCACATCAACAGAGTTTCTTTGTCCCTTTACTGATGTTTTCTTAAATGTGCACCTCTATTAAATTCTACCAAATGCTAATTTATATGTTACATATTCAACCAGCAGTGAGTCATTTTTGTGGCAGCTTTTGTAATTGCTCAGGACTGGCAGGTTTTTAGTTTTAGTGCTGCTGAAGTTACTTCTGGATAGAGGGGGAATAAATATGTTCTGCAGCATGGAATGTTTACAATCTAATGGTTCATAATATCCTTGTATGGGGGTCAGGTGAACGGACAGAATGTGGTCAAGGTCGGCCACAGGCAGGTGGTCAACATGATCCGACAAGGGGGCAACAGTCTGATGGTGAAAGTCGTCATGGTGGCGCGAAACCCAGAGCTCGAGGACACCACCAGGAAGAGAGGTACAACTCAGGTTTTCCCCGTGATGTGTCCCACTTCCTTTTCATGGTGCAATACAATGAGTGATTGCTTGTATGTGTCTTTCTAAAAAGCCTGAGTGTTGTCATTGGAGACTGTGTGTTTATATGAGCATACTAAACATTAAGACTGTATTTGGCTGGGTTCCCTTTTGGCAGCACCGCAGCAGACTAAGAGACTGACCCCTCCTGCCATTGCCCTGCGCTCCAAGTCCATGACATCAGAGCTGGAAGAGATGGGTAAGACGACAAAGGACGCTCTAAGAAGAACTACAGTTATTCTCAGGGGGTGCACATTTACAGAGCATAATGACTATTAGGAAAATACATTTAGCAGTGTCTTTTTATAAACATGATGTCTAACTAATCTTTCTTCTTGAATCCTTCCAACAACATGCTGTATGCTGCACACAGTGGACAAAGGTGTGGATATGTCAGCACTGTGTTCCCTGGTTGTTTTTTATGTCCTTCATCCCAGTCCCTGTCCTCTCATCAGCACTCACGCCATCACATGTGTCACGTGAGCAGTATGGTGTATGTATGTACTCCATCCTTTCATTTGCTTTAGAGTATGTACAGTTAGCATGAGCATTGCACTTTGAGTCACAAGTTTGATTTCTATTTTTCAAATAATGCATGCAACAGCTGCCTCTCCATGGAAAAAGAAAGCAGGTGAATATCAGCTCTTATCATTCCCCCCATCAGCCCACCAGCTTTAATTAAAACGACATCACTTGAAGCTTTTCCTCTTTTTGTAGAGTATGAACCATCCCAGGGCCCAGATAAGAAGAGGACAGTCTATCAGATGGCACTGAGTAAGAAACTCTAAAAACTCTTTTGTGAAATTGAGTGTGTTTTGAAAATTAAGGCCCAGTACCAATTTACTGTGTCTCACTGGCTCCGTTTAAACATTTAAGCATTCAGTAGTGGTTCTCAGATTTTCACACAAAGTACCACCTAAGAAAATATTTGGTGCTATTGGAGTACCACCTGATCTTAAATAGGGCTTAACAATAGTTCTAAATAAGTGCTACCTCAAAATTGACTCTAAATTGAAGCAAATAAAAAAAATTAAAAAACAAATATTTAAACTGCAGAGGAACCCTAGGGCAGTGGTGCTCAAACTGTGGTATTTGTACCACTAGGGGTACTCAAGCGTCTTCAGATGTCACATGGATTCCTCTGCAGTTCAAATACTTGCTGAATTTATTTTAAGCACAAGCCCTCTGAAACAAAACATTGTGTGAAATAGTCATCTTGGCATGTATTGAAAAGCTATTTTAAATAGTAGAGATTGGCATCTCATTCCTTAGGACTCTCCCTTTAAAGGTCCTGTATTACGCAAATTTGACTCTTGTCTTGTGTGCTGTAAGCCAGGTTTTTGACTTATTAACTCATCAAAAACGTACCTGGAGTTGTATTTTGTTTCATTCACACATATTTGACGGTTAACTGTTACCTTTTACCTTTTAATGGATCAGTTTTATATAGCGCTTTTCTGTACACTCAAAGACGCTTTACAGAGCATTAGTCATTCACTCCACACTCGGCGGTGGTAAGCTATTATTGTAGCCATAGCTGCCCTGGCAGACTGACGGAAGCGAGGCTGCCAATCTGCGCCATTGGCCCCTCCGACCACCACCATCACTCACCCACACACCATTATCATACTAGGCAATTTGTTCAATAGAGATCGGAAATTCCAGGACTGAAATTTTCCAAATGATTATAATGAGGGTATATGGAGTTTAAAAACACAGTGGGGCACTTTCTGTATTACCACATGACGTCACAAGGTGAAACAGAATGTTTTCTGTTTGAAAGAAGAACACAGCCTAAATATTCAGGGTTTGTGTGTTAAACATGTGTGAATGAAACAAAACATAACTCCAGGTATGTTTTTGATGAGGTAACAACAGTCTAACATAGATCAGAAAATAAGGTAATATAGGTCCTTTAAGTGCCAAGAGGAAGTAATAGGGCAAGGAGTAAGAATAAGAAGAAGCTTAGGGCTTGTTATGCCCTCTTGAGTCATGCTGACCTCCTTGTCCACTCTGTGTCTCAGATAAGCTGGACGAAATCTTGGCTGCTGCCCAACATACGATTACACCAGAGAGCCAGGGACAGAGGGGTCATGGGGGCAAGAGGGACAGGGGCAAGAATATTGCTCCCAACACACTCAACGAGGTACACTCTTGATTTTATTACCTAGAATCTAGACTAGAGTAATAAAACAATGTGATTCTAACTGTGGAAATTAGGACTGCAAAGGGCGATTAAACTGCCCAATCACTCCCAAATCTCTTGCTAACTCATTCCAGGTGTTCCTTTCTGCTGTGGTCCACATAAATCCTTGTAATCCTAATAAAATTATTAGTTGACTAATAAAAAAAAATCAACTAAGACTAATTGACTTAACTTAAAGGACTATAGTCGTAATGGCAATGCCAAATATGCTTAAATGTGTTTAGGTCCTATAAAGTATAAAGAGAGAATAACTTTCTAATGCATGTAGCTCAGATTAGTCATGATTTAGTGACTAATGCCGATGCTTAAAAAGCGCCTTGATCTTTAGATTTTTTTAGCCACTGCCCTCGCTGTTCTTTACAGAGGATGATTGACAATAGCCCACCCACATCAGAACACTTGTTAAGTGTGAGTCAGGTAGTGTCCATTCATCTATAATCTCCTGCTGCCTAATGCATAACAAATTATGCGGGTAGATACATTTACACCTTTTTCATTTATATCAAATAAGAAAATAGAAAAACTAACACTGCAAGCTACAAGTTAACAGGTTTTTGTGAGCATTTTTAGAAAGACATGTAAGCATTTGATGGTGTCTAACTGTTAACAATTCAGTGCCAGAATCCTAATAATTGTGCATATAAAGCATATGACTTGTTTTTTTAGTTTTGTTTTTATTTATGGTCTGTTCTTTTTCTATAGCCAGTTTATGATCAGCAGTCTTCAATGAATATGATGCAGTCTGGACCTGGTTATGGCTATAACCAAGCTTACTACCAGCCAGGACAGGGACCTCAACATGCAGTTATGATGCGACAAAAATCCATCGGTAGCCTCCACCATTTGAAACAGATATCTTGATATTTTATTTGTAGTTATATTTGGCTTAACTGTTTTTATGTCTTCAGGTGCAATGGAGGAGGAGCGGGGATTTCTCCACCCACCTGCTATGAAGCTGTCTCGGAGCCTCTCAGTACCAGGGCCTGAGGAAATCCCCCCACCCCCAAACACATCCGCCCCAGAGCCACCACTATCTGCAGGCCCTTATACTGGTAGAGGCCCTGCCATGCCCATACCCACTGTCTCGCAACCTCACTACCAGCACCATCCCCAGGCAGGACATCCCACTCAAGCAAGCTGGGACAGAGCAGGATCAGGGGGCATGATTCCCACCCTTCGTCGACAATCAGAAGGACTTGTCCGAGAGCAAGAAGCACCAAAAAGAGGCGGTGGGAAAATGGGTGGGTTGAGGCGAGGATATAGCAGTGCTACACCACCAACAAGTGCTAAGCCTAAACCGCAACCAGTGCCACAGCATCCACAAATGGGCAGCAGAGAACAACCTGGGGCAGCAGGGAGAGGCGGAGCCAGGAGAGGGGGGCGCGGTGCTCTGATGAAACAATCAAAAGTGGAGGATGGCATCCGACAGCATAGAGCTAAAGGCGGGGCTCCTAAAGAGAAGAGTTCTATCCCAATACCTACTATCATCGTAAAAGCTCCATCCACAAGCAGCAGTGGGCGCAGCAGTCAGGGGAGCAGCATGGAGGCAGAGCAGTCTCAGGATGCAGAAGACCCCCCCTCTCCCTCCGCGGACAACTTAGCAGACAGTCCCAACAACAGCCTGCCTCAGCCGCTCACCACTTCACCCCAACCACCAACATCCACGTCAACACCTTCATCAACCACTCCTACTGTTACACCCCAACAAAATGTGGAAAACCTAGACTACACATCTTCTTTTGGGACATCATATGGAGGCTTGGGGAGTGGTAGAGGGGGCGACGGAGTAGGAGCGCGCAAAGAACGGGAACGATTTCGAGACATGAGGAGAAAAAGTGCTTCTTTTTTCCTGTCATCTGAGGAGGATATCCAAGGAGAGGCCGGTGGAGGTGATCTAGGTGGACAGTACGGGAGCAGGATTCAGCCTTTACACGGCTCTCAAATGGATGTGCCTATGCCTCGATTAAGGCCCTCAAAGTCTATAGATGAGGGCATGTTTTCTGGAGATAACTATGTCAACTACTCCAGCAGTATGCCCCCTGCTTTTGGTTTACCGGAGTATTCCTCACCAATTCTCAGTCACGACGGCCAGCCCAAGTCAGCTCCCTCGATGTATGGCCATCAGCCTACTACTACATTTATCCATCCACTGACTGGAAAAGTATTGGACCCTTCATCACCACTTGGTCTAGCCTTAGCAGCAAGAGAAAGGGCCTTGAAGGATGACCGTAGAACACGACGTGATGATAGATATTTTGGTCGTCAGATGTCTACAGTTGGATCATTTTCCACCCCTATTCAAACCCCAACTCCTTCACTTTTTGCGACCCCTACCCAATCAACATATACTTCTCCAGTTTCAATGCATCTAACTTCACCTACTGCCACCACCTCACCGGCATCGCTCAGCCGGCCCCAGTCCCCGAGGATATTGCGTTTGGGTGGTGGAGAAAGGGTGGAGAGGGAGAAGGAAGGAGGACCACGAGAGGGTCTCAGAGTTCGCTTCTCAGAGGATAGAACCAGCCAGTATTCACCGCAGTATTACTCTAGCCCAAAGGAGAAAGAGGTGTACAACAACAGGCCTATATCCATGGTGCAGCCACCCCCACCGCCAAGTCAGCCAGCTCCATGCAGACCCTCATTTCTTCAATTTGACAGTTCTCACACGGGCTACATTCCTCAGTACACTGTCCCTTCAGCCCCATCACATGAGAGTGCAGGCGGGGGAGCAGTAGGACAGTCCCAAGAAGGTCTAGGACTTATGGTTCTCCCTCCACCTGCTCCTTCAATAGATGCAGAAGATGAGTTTGTCTTTGCTGACCCGTTACCCCCACCACTTCAGTTTGCCAATGGTAAACATGAGAGGGGTGTACCACATCATGTTCAAAATGCCGCTGGTGTACCTCATCCACCTCCTCCTGCCAAAAATACCTCTCAAACCACTTCACAAGGGGACTCAGCCACGTCCAGTTTAACTTCGTATGACAGCGAAGTGGCCAACCTCACACAGTCCGCCCTATCACCATCTTACCCTTCACCTCAGATATTTCCACCTACAACCACAGCTGCTACCAGCTCTGCTGCTCCAACATCAGTGCACAGGCCACAGCCCATGTCCCAGTCCCTGCCTTATTATAGTAGCTCCAATGACCCATCTGTGAGTGAACAAAGCCTACCTCCAGACAGAGGTACTGCTGCCCTCACCACCACCATGACATACGCAACTACCACTATGACTGCAACTACGGCAGCCACTACTACTACAACCTCCCCTACAACCACTGAGTACAGCATGACAGGGTCAAAAGCTGGCATTGCCCCAGGAGGTAAAGCTGCTGACCACCCGCATCAGCCCAACACAATTCATAAGAGTGGAGAGTGGCAGGATGCAGTGGTGGACTCTGGTATAGAGGAGCTGGACAGTCACAGCAGTAGTGACCATCATTTGGAGATGCTGGGTTTGTCTGGATTAAGGGGTGACAGAGTAGGGACAGCAGGAGAAACAGAAAAGGTTTCTGAAAACCAGGATCTTTGCACAGCCTACTCAGGTGGGCAAACATTTGATGTACTCAGTGCTAAACTGGCAAATCCTGCATTTCCAAAGATGACTCATTACAAAGAAGGGGGAGGGAGGGGCCCATCAGTTGCGCTTCGGCGACAGAATAGTACCAATCCTGCTCCATTGCAGCTGCACAGACAAGTCAATCCTGAAGATCCTAGGTTTGATGGAGTTTTCCCAGATGCAAGGGGAAAACAACAAGGCAGATCCAAAATGGAGGATGGATTTAGTACCACTTTAGCAGCATGTATAGAGAGGCCCATGGATACTCGGCAGGTGAGCTGGGTTGATCTGGAGGAGCATGAACAGGGAAGGATCCCGAGAGGGGCCATGGCCATGGATGGCCGTAGATTACACTCACCTCTGTCTGGGGTGAAGGCTAACATCATCAATGAGCTCAGCTCTAAGCTCCAGCAGATGAGCGGAATGAAGAGCATGGATGACTGGAGTCAGTCTCCCAAGTCACCCACCATTAACAGGTTTGTATGGCTTTACATAAAGTAATTATAGTGCAGAGTTTGGTGAATCACTGCCTCAGTGAGTATCTAGTCAATGTAATAGAATGGTGTTAAAACATCAGTGTCACAGGATGACAGTTCCACATGCTATAATAGCTATTTTCCCAGTGGAATCTCAAAGGAGTCTGGTAAACTCCTCTGTGGTTAAAGCTGTAAATAACAAAAATATCTGTCATTATCCATTCGTTTTTGTGTGACAAAAGTTGCACTACAATATTCTGTGCTAAGAGTTAGTTTCTACTTCACTTAAGTATTTGCTTTTGAAGCAATATAGTTTTATTTATCTTTTTCAGATATTCTGCAGATTTCTCTGATGCCTTTCACAGTCCTCCGATTGGTCGCTCCACATCACCTTTACCAACCTCTTCACCACAGCACCGTCAGATTCTCGCTCCTAACCTGGCTGCCTCCCCCTCTGTCTCCCCCACACCTCAAGTACCAGTGCAACGCAACTGGACCCGCTCTCCATCCCCACAGATGCCCACATCCCCAGTCCACTCCCACCCTCCACATTCTCCAACGTACTGTCCTTATCCCACATCACCAAAGCATCGCTCCAAAATGCGCAGGCAGACTTTTGACTTCCAGTGCAGCCCCACAAAGGAGATGCGATCATCAGTTTCTCGCCGTCGGGCCCCTAGTCCTCTTATCTACAACACAGAACAGCAAAACACTGCTCCACCTAGGCCCTCTTCACTCCCCATACTTCCCAGCACACCTGTTTACACTGGCCCCTTTGACTTCCCTGGCCCGCTCACCCCACCCTCCCCCGGCCTCCCTCTTGGAGACCCCTACCAGGCCTCAACACCACCACTGTACTCACCGTCAGGGATGCAGAGTCCAAACCCGCTGCTAGTTTCTCGCTCCTTATCTCCCACTCACTTTCTTTCTGGGGCATCTTCCCCTCTGCACCTGCCTCCCAGCCCATCATGCCTCAACTTTCCCCATCTCACCCCACCACCACCAGCCAAACCCTTTGCTGTGAAACCCCTGCCCTACTGGACCAAGTACGACGTAGCGGACTGGCTGACATACCTGAACCTGGGTGAACACAGGGAGCGTTTTATAGACAATGAGATTGATGGATCACATCTACCTTCACTAACAAAAGACGACTTCTTGGACCTGGGGGTGACGAGAGTGGGCCACCGCATGAACATCGAGCGGGCACTGAAGAAGCTCACAGACAGGTGAGGGAGGATGGACTAACTTTGGGACAAACGTCTATAAAAGTCACAAAGGAAGTTCGGATGGTACAGGAAGGTCATCCTCTTCCTAAAGGCACCATCCCCTTTCTTTGTTTACCATAGTCATTTTTTTTTCTTAGTCATATTTCCTATCCTTTATCTTTATCAACTTTACATACTTTTTATTTTTGAATCTTTCCCATTCTTATGCATTGATTTAACCTCTCTCCCCAGGGTACCCAGTTCTCCCATGCATGTCACTACTTCTCCCCAAGACACAGACTGAGGGGGGACCTTTAAGATGAATCAAAGGGAATTATTATTATGAACAGAGGCATACAAAGGATGTACCAGAGAAGAAAAGTGGACTTCAACAGGACAAAGGGCTGCTAATATGCCATACACCGATAATGCAGTCATATATTTTGAGATATGAAAATTGTGTCAAATGGAAGAAATACTTGGACACCATTTTGTGCTATCAAAACAAACTTAAACATGCACTTCTATATTCACATCCACTAACAGATGGACCGTCACACCATCTGTTGTAAGAAAACTCTCGTCATAGTTCCAGAAAGAGTCAAAAAGTTGCTGCTCGAAATCCATCACTGACTTTCAACTTATTTGGCCACAAACTGTTGTGAAACAATGCGTTTTACACCAAACATCTGTTTTTTAGCTTTAAGCACATCTGAGATTCAAATGGCTATAAGTAATGGATTCATGGTTCAAATATGACAACAAAGATTCTGTTTGTAAATGGTGGCTAAAATGTTACAAGAATCATAGTATTATTCATTATACGCATATTGCCCAAATTAATGCTCCGGCTATTTATGTGCGTCTTTTGCCTTAGTATATCTATGTTCAATGCTATCCACAAGCCACTTGTTTGTACTGTGCTGATTGCAGTATCTGGTCAGGGTATTTTTACAGTGTATGTATAGAATTCACAAAGTCAGTATTAGAAAATAACCATATTTTCTACATACAATCATGAGAAAGCAAAATGAAAGAGGAATTATGTGCACATTATTTCAAGTGCAAGTTTGGCCATAGCACTGGCTGAGAAATCTCTGATGCCGTAACATGGAGTGCTGTGAGCTCACAGCAGGTGCAGTGATCATAAAAGGGCTTTCTTCTGCTTCTTCTGTCTGACCGACTTCCTCACTCTCTGTGTCTGACGCTGTGTCTGCCTCAGTGGCCAAATGCTTTACTCAACTTACATTACTTGTAACACCTTTGATGAAACATGTAAATGATGGTCCAAAAACATAATTATAAATAATCCTTATACCTCACACTTTTGCCCAGAATAAATACATCCTTTTTCTATACCCCAGTTTTGGAAGACATACGTTAAAGAATTATCTGTAAACATTAGCTATTTGTCACTAGCTTCAAATATGAGGCGAGAACCCATCATTTATAGATCTACAGTATATTTATTCATGCTGACAATTACAACATAAATATCATAGTATATTATAATTACTATATTAAGTACGTAAAACTTTTTAAGAATCTTTGTCTTCCAATACGTGTGGACAAATTCTCTTAAGATACTTATTTTGTTTATTTTTTTGCTTTTTTCCTAATGCTTTCTATACTGCTCGCACTGTGGTAACCCTGATGTACCCTATAATGCACCTCCCTCAACATGAGTGAATGGACACTACTCTGGCACAATAGGACTGAGCAGTAGTGTAGAAAGCATTACAAACTATGATTTAGGTCTAGTGAAATGCATAATGAATGCAACTACAAACAATATGACCATAAGTATGCAGAGATTAAAGTATATAAATAAATGAATATATAAAGTTTTGTTTTATTAAAATACAGTATATATAATGATGAATATTATGATAGAGGTATAACTAAGGTGTTGAAATAAAAAGGTAAAATTATGTTTTCTGTCTCTCTTGTCGCTCATTCACATTGAAAGACTTGTTCTGAAATGAGCCGTTTGGCAGTCACTCCTCTCAGTCCTAAGGTGGTTGAACGATTCATTGTTTTTTCCAGAATTACTTTCCCATCAGGCTTTGCACACTAATGGGACAAAGGAGGGAAGATGAGATGGCTTAATCCAAAACAAGTGGTTTCTTCACTCATGCAGTAAACTAAAGAGGTGCCTGCAAGGCTCCAAAACAATTTGGACCAAGATGAATGCTGGTTGTTTGCTATGATGGTGGCCTATTTGAGCTCCATTATAATCTACTGTAAATACAAGGGCTTTGTAAGGTCCATGGTGCCCAGGTTTTACCCTCGGGCACAGTCTGTTAGCGATTACCAACATTACACATGTCAGAGGTTGTTTTTCTGAGTGAAGCCACCTCTGCCATTAAGCTGTAGCACCATAGAAACACAGCCAAGTCTTAACATAGCAATACTTTTGTATGTTTTTGCAAACTTTTAACAGTGAATAGTTTTTGGCACTGTAAAAACACATTTCAGAAAATAAAATAGGCTAATGTATGAGGTAACTACCATAGTGACTAAGGAAAATATGGGAGCCTACTTTGTGATGCAAGAAAGACACTTACTCACACTGGAATTTCCAAGTTATTATAATGTTTTTCTGTCTTGGCACCGAAATTCAGAGTTTTGTCTTATGTATTAGAAAATGCAATGCTAATTTGACTTACACTTGTATAAATATTTCTGGTTATACATTAGAAGAGTGACCTAGACCTTAGCCAAAATAAAGAATGAAGAAAGACTTAATTTATAATGAACAAATAGTTTATTAAGAATGATTCAGGTTTACTAAGGTATTAATCAAGTAGTTACTAAGAGTGAATCATTCCTAATAAACTAAACAGATTTATTATTATTTGTTTGTTATGGTCTTTCTTTGTGCTCTATTAAGGCTAGTTATGCATATTATTATAAAGTGTTACAAAATTTCTTTACCTAATTATTCTATGGTTCAATGAGTTTGAGCTTGTAAGACCATACAAGTAAGTAGGTTTACACTTAAGTTTTAAAGTGTGCTAAAAGTGTCTAAGTCTATATGATTTGCACATTTTCTTTGACAGTCTGTTAACTATTAGTTCTTGTTTTGAACACAGTATATACAACCTTGATCTGAAAGGAGAATGTCAATGTAAACCACATGTTGATGCCAGAGGTGCATCACCGGTCTGGATGACTGTAGTGTTCCCTTGGCTTTTGTCCCAAAGAAAACACCATCCCAGCATGGAGGTAAACACACACTATACACACTACGATTACAATTCAGTGTTTCTAGGTCTGACCAGAGCTGGCAGGTCACAAAGGGAGCCCACATAGAGGACTAAATGTTGCACATAGCTTCATGGGACAGCCTGTGCAGTCTAACACACTGTCACTAATAAGCTCACATGACTTTGTGCCACAGTGACATGATTCTGTGAGCACTGCCAGGTCAAAATGAAGGACCCCTGTCTCATTAGCACCATATTGAGACAGGCTGAGGGAGGGACGGGCAGAGAAGGATAGGAGGGGGACTCTTCCAGCTGTTTTAATACTAGCAGAGTGCGGACAGTCAGTGTTAAAGCACTCGTTAAACAGCATGGACTTTGAATAAGGAAAGCTGAAAATTAAAATTTTTGTGGGACTGTGTAGCAGAGCTACAAAGGTAAGTTCCCTCCTCTTTTTAACTGTTCGCCCTAAAGCCAAATGACAGCAAATAGATCACCGGGCGTGTGTTTTTATTTCCACACCCACTTTTGAATCAACATAGTGCGAGTGTAACTTTAAGGGCCAAGGGGAAGAAATTGGGTCAGTGAGAGAGGGAAGAGCTTGTGTTAGAGGAGGAGAGAGGCACGGGGATGGGATAGGGGGAGATGGACTCACAAATGGAGTAGGAGACCCTCAGAGCAGCCCTACCAGTAACAAGTGAGCACTTGAGTAATCAGTGGTGATTCAGGGAGACATGTAAGTGCTGCTTTGTGCCTGGTGTGCCTACTCTGCTGCTGCTTTGTGTGCTGTGATCTTCCTCTTGGCGTGTGTACTGGACACTTTGACATGACAGAAGCCTGAGCTGCTCTTTCAGTGTTACCACAGAAAACAAAGTGTGTTAATCTATGAAGCACCAATAGAAAAGACTTTGCCAGTAGTTAACAGCAGCCTCTGTGCCATGCTCTGTCTATGATGAGGTGTGGTTAGTCACTTCATATTAGTCAGCCATGTGTCAGCACTCCCCAACAGGCCTGAATGTAGCTGCATTATCTGCTTGTTTGCTTGTCCTTCCTTTTGTTTGGTGTATCACTCTAAAAACACTACATTACACTATTATATAGATTTCTAATAGAGTGCATTGCTTATAACACAGCTTGTATTAGTCAGAGCCTTGGTGAAAGATGACCTTTCGTTGCTGTTTATTTTGGGAAGGCAACAGGAAGAATGCCGGAGCAGCTGCTCTATTCCTGCTGTCAGATCCCACCCTGTGAATTCCAGTCTGCCACTGGAGCACACCCCTTACTCATGCACTTGGCATGAGGCTCAGATGTTGTTATGGTAATACGCTTAAACCAAACAAATGCACTTAAGAGTCAAGTGCCGATGACTTCTTCTCAGATACCACTGTCACGTCCCACCAACAGCACATTTCACAGTCAAGACGTCCAACCTGCGGCATGATAATCACTGCTACCTGTTTGCCAATAAAAGCTGCTTCCTCTGTGTATTGTGTGAATCTTAACCAGCCTAACTACTCTGCTGAGTGACAACAGCTCTCTCTGCCTCTGCATGACAGACATTTTTCAACAATGGCCAGCCTCCCCAAGGAGCCTCCAGAGGACCCCAAGAAACTAAGCTTTTGGATGGTGAGAAATAGAATTTACATAAAATCTAAAATAAGATCTTAAATCTTAACAACTTCTTGCTTTCTCAGCCAGGAAATTATATTCGGACTGTGCACAGAACTGACCAGTCCTTCCAGGCCTCTAATGATCTAGTGGCCTGCTTTCTTGAAAGAGCTAAAGTGGAGAGACAGTATGCACAGCAGCTGAGCCAGTGGAGCACCAAGTGGAAGACAATAGTAGACTCCAGTAAGTGATTCAGCTGTTCAGTGCTTTGTTCACATATTTGCAAATAGAGAAGGTATGAAACTGAACTGTTTGGAACTGACAGCAACTATCAGTCTCTCTTCATGGCCCTCTTAATTATTACAAGCAGGCAGGATACATCCTTAATAGGCCACAATGTAGACACAGGGGGAAGAAAAACAAAGAAAGGACATATACAATACGTGTCAACCATATATGTAACTGCAAGATTATGGGTGTGTAATTATTCAAAGTTTATATTGTGATATTAATTATTATTATTCAATTATTCAATTACAAAAATGTAATTAAAAATACAATTAACCGACTTCTGTACTTCTGTAATCTGTATTACATATTCTGCCCATCAAAACCTGGATCTACACTATACATTTTTGACAGTATAGAAGTAACTGTTTGAAATAATCATGATTTCAATTATGAGCCAAGTAATCATGATTATGAATTTTGACAATCAAGCAGCCCTACTTATAATATGACAATTGTTACTAATGGTTTGATGACAAAAGAACATGGTGAGTACATTGTAAGCCTTGGTTTAAAAAGTAAGAAGTAACAATAATTAAGAGTGCCCAGCCCTATCATCAATAAAAGCTCTGCATGTTCCAGAACCGTTTGCACATTTGCCTTTCATCAGGTCCACATGAACTGTTGATTGTTATTAAATGAGTGCATCTGGACTTGTTTGGACAAATGGAGGTCATTACATCTTTATTGGTTCCATGACTCAGATTCACCCCCCTCCTTCTCTGTGTGTTTTATTTCATGGCCTGGTTCTTTGCTCTGTGTCCCCAGGGCCGTTGTATGGTTCGCTGATGAAGGCGTGGCAGAGTTTCTTCACCTCCACTGAGCGCCTGTCTGCCCTGCACTCGTCCATCTCACAGTCCCTGGTGTCTGAGGAGGGGGAGCGGATCAAGACCTGGCAGAAAGAGACCTTCCCCAAAAAGATCTTCTGCGGTTTCAAGGAGAGCCACGAGAACAACACTAGCTTTTCACGAGCGCAGAAACCCTGGACCAAAAAGCTTGTCAAGGTGCAAGCATGACCTTTGAATAGGCTACTATCAAAAAAATATCTGTTTTCTGATGAATGAACAATGGACAGCAAAACTGCATGGCCTGATCTCTTAAAAAAATACATCTACAGTATGTAGCCAGGCACCTAGGCTTGTACCTTTTTGAATAATTCTCTCAACAACAATAATAAAAGGCCAGCTAGAGCTGCTCATTATATTGCTGTCAAACTAAAATGTGAGTTGAGTTGGGACTATCGTCAAATTGCAAAAAGCTGCAATTATTTAGATGATCAAATATCCAAAATATCCTTTTTATAGAACATGTTGTGGTTTAGACATGTTTTGACATGCATGGGATTCTTGTATTTGTTTTAGTGCTGTCAATTGATTAAAATATTTGATCGCTATTAATCTCATGAATATCATAGTTAACTCGCGCTTAATCGCTTATCAACATAGAAAAGTGGATAGGCTTGCTTTGTGCATTTTTTTTTTTTTAAATTGCAAACCATAACAATTGTCAGTGAGACACTGTGTTGGATGTTCCACTCTCATGTTCCACTTTCATGAAGTGCTCTGCAACAGTGTGAGTGAAGTGCTTCTCTTCTGTCGTTATAAGAGGGACGTCCAGTAATCTCCAGTTAGCGCCACTGTGTTTGTCTGTCCCAACGCCTGCTGTAATAGAGGCGCACTCGCGCTGGGTCTTTTGGGCCGTGCCGTGTTCAGACACGATTGCCTGGGGTTCTGTGGCCTTGCGTTTGTACCTGTGCCGCGGCCGATGGCTTGTTTGCATGTCACACAGCGGAACTGGCGCTTTTGGCGGAGAGGGCGGGTCCAGTGGCATGAGGTGTCTGTTGAGCGGTGGGACTGATGTGGGTCCTCCTGTGCGCGCTCCTCCGTGGGTTTGTGGATGTGGTGATGGCGCGGGGAAGAGGGGGCGGCTGGGGGAGGCTGCGGGGCTTCTGTCGTGACAAGCTCCCTGTCGGGTGCGCGGATTCGCCGTATGTTTTAGAGCGAACTTTGTTTGGTGTTTTCCTCGTGTGGGTGGCATCAGCGCTGTGCTTTGGCCCACCTCCTCCAGCCTGGACTTCTCAGTTTCGTACAAATTGTTTTCCTTCCTGTTTACCGCCGGATCCTGTAGTTTTTCTAACGGTACCAGCAGTGGCCACAGTTTATGAAAAAAACTAGTTCACTCGGTCACAAAGAGCGTTAATCCATGCCTTAAAATTGTTTTGCGTTAACGCGTTAATAGCACGAATTTTTTGACAGCATTAATTAGTTATCTTATATTTCAGTCATTTCACAAATAACAAATTTAATGCTCCTGGAGTTGTTTACAGTCTGAAACAAAAGTTACTTTTAAACATTTATCGCAAATCTAATCACAGTAATCAGAATAAATTGGATTGTAGGTTTTTCTCCAATTGTAGTTGCAGCCAGCACAGGCACAGAACAATGAATTACAAGGGCCTATCAGGTTCCAAATAGAAATAACAGCTCATCAAAGACTTATCAAAAATATATAGCCTACAATATGCAACATAATGCCTCATACAAAGGACTGCATTCCTAGTTAAATCTGAATGGACACAGAAAGAACTTGTTTTTCATCTTCAGTCCATGTAAGTTAACTTAATAAAAAGCATACATGTGTGTGAATGTGCCTGCAGCTGGAGAAGGCCCGAGAGGCGTACCACAAGGTCTGTCAGAGGGAACAAGCTGCCACAGACAAAGAGAAGCAGGCCAACGACAACCCTGAGCTGAGTCCGGAGAAGAAGCAGAAGTTCACTGACGCCAAACTCAAGCTAACGGAGGAGAAAGAAAAGGTGAGGACAGACCTGCACACTGTAGCAACTCTTCAACAACACTCACTCACAACCACTGGAGACTATAAGCCCTTGCTGCTAAAATACTGCATCCCCCCTAACAACATGTGTTTCATTAGCCTGATGCATGTGGTAATATTTATTTATCCAACTCTAAACATGACCCTCAGCCTCTCGTTTATGCACCAGACGTTCCCTTGTATGGAGCAGTGTTATTGTTAAACCATTCTCTGTTTATGGAGTCCACCATGGGAACAGTGAAGACAAAGATTTATACATGCTATAGGGCGGCTGCACTTGTGAACACATAATAAGAACTTCCTGAGGGTTTTCAAAATAAGACCCCCTTGTCATACACGCAGATGAGGGAACGTTATGAAAAAATGCTTGAGGATGTCACCACCTACACCCCACGCTACATGGAGGAGATGGAGGCCATATTTGAGCAGTCACAAGAGGAGGAGAGGAAGAGGATTAGCTTTTTAAAACAGGCCTTCCTCTCCATTCACAGACATCTGGACATCACCAACAATGAGAGGTAAAGGGTTATTGGGATCACAAGGTCTTTAGTTTAGATTACAGTTAATGGATAATGGTTCATTGCTATATCATTAGTTTTTAATTATAATGCTAATCTGATATGTAAGAGAAATAAGGCAAAATAACCCAGTAGATGTGGACATTGTTGAGTTAGGAAAGACCTCAGTAAATGAATATGCGAATAATTGAAGTCAGATTGTGTGCTGTGGAAAAGTACAATTAACAGTGAATGAATCCATATGTCCTTGTTTCAGTGTGAAGGCAGTGTACAGTGAGCTGCATGACACTCTCATGGCTATCAGCGATCAGGATGACCTCAAATGGTGGAAGAACAATCACGGCCCAGGCATGCCCACAGACTGGCCAAAGATCCAGGTACATCAGAGACGTACAAAGGAATATTTAAGACATATGCATTTAAAACATGTAGAATGAAAGCTTACATATGGTACATGTGTTTGTAACAGGAATGGGTTCCACCAGTTAAAAAGCTGAAGCGAAAAAAGAGAGACCAGAAAAGAAAAGACTCCCGTCCGTAAGTGATCCCAGTCCCAAATCAGCTCCAATAAAGACCTTATTGTTCTACACTGAAAAAATATTTACGGTGTGTGTGTCAGGGTGATGATTGGAGGAGTGAAGGTGCGAGCGCTGTATGACTACACAGGAGAGGAGGGCGATGAGCTTTCCTTTAAAGCAGGTGATTCATTTATTTAGACTACAATACGAATGTTTATCATAAAGCAAAGCTTATGATATTAATAGCATAGAATTTATGTGTCATATGGCCAAGAAGGATTGTTTCATATGATGAAACCTGACTGCCATGACTACATAAAGGGGTTGTGAAATGGATATGATGGCCAAGTTGTTTGTGTTATAATTTGATCTTTTAGTTCTCAAGTTGATTATCCAATCAGAATGCATGAGCAATGAGCCTGACACAAGTTTCTCATTTGGGTTGCCAGTTTCAGTGCTGAAATCTGGTTGATTAAACCTTAAAGTACCCTCTCTGATCTATAATCTCACTTCCTAAACCCCAGCACATACAGACAATTATCACACTAGCACTGATCAGTGCTAGTGCAGCCTCTGCAGCTCAGTAAGTTACTTCTGGAGGTTCTGAGATTTCACATGAGACACAGCCTGTCCATATTAAAAAAAAAAAAAAAAAAAAAAAAAGTTTATTTTCTCTATATGCAGGTTAGGGCACTGGCAACCCAGACTCAGTTATGATGGTGATGATGTTTTTAATACTGTAGGGTTTCCCTTGAGGATATTATAATGTAAAATCTTCTTTCAAGCTTTTAACCCTGTTCCCATATCATGGGCTTACTCAGAGTTGTATTTCATTGATGATGGTTTAGTTTGTCTGAAGTGTCCTGTTTTTCCCGACTGATATCTCTGTACTTAATTATTCCAAAAATTCAGACATAAAGTAGAAGCAACACATGCGTATGATTTTTTTAATGTAGGTGAAGTGTTCCTGAAGGTGGAAGAAGAGGATGACCAGGGCTGGTGTCGAGGTGTGCTCAGTGGAGGGAAAGAGGGCTTCTATCCAGCCAATTATGTAGAAGTTGTGGAGTGACATCTCTTTGTCAAAAACACTCCTTTTTCAGTACGTTTGAACAATGAAGTCTACCACTTTGTCCCGGAGACTGTAACAGTGTAATCTGTCCCCATCTGAAGCCTTAATATTTGTATCTATGGGCACTTCTGCAATATTACTAAATATAATTAACTTATAAAGAATGTCGGGTTGTATGTATAAAATGTACTGTATGTGTGATAAGTGTTTGCATGTGAGCAAATTCCGGGAAATGAAAACATAAATTTATTTATTTACCTGAAAAACTAAATGGCCTAAAGAGAAGTGTTTAACAAAACCAGGTTTACAATGTGTGCAATCCAGTTATTGTTTACTGAATGTAACATGATTATTCCTTTTGAAGGGACAGATTTTCAGAATAAAAGTTTGTTTGTTATGGTGTGTCTGTACAATATTGTTATGTTTTTAGTGCAGATGAAATCTAATGTAATTATGACGTGATATTACGTGTTCTTCCCTCTGCAACAATGTGTTGTGTGAACAAAACACTAAATACCTGAAGCATTTTAATTCAGAGGATTTTCACTTTCGGCAGATGTGTTCTTAGAATACTACTGAATATCAAATCTCACTGATAAACTGCCAAAGCAATGAAAACGGACCTCCAGGCGTTAGTAATAAAGTAAATTTTTCATACATTTAATAACAGATATGTACATTAAGTACATTTTTATATACAATCTATGTCAGCATTGCTATTGACTTAATATTATCTATGCTGTCTCTGCCTGGCTGCTTTTATGGACTTTGATTGCAAGTGGTTAAAAAGTATTATTGGCCATAAATCCTGGTGCAGATGGAGTTCAGGATTGAACAAAGCAGGACTTCTTAGAGGTGACACCCATTTACAGCTAATGTTTAACCACAAGTGCATAGTGAGATAAAACTGTGACTAACCAGAAAACCAGCTGTACTACTGTCATGAAAGTGGAAACCTGTTGGACAACATGACTAACAACGGCTGTTGTAACACAGCAGAAGTATCAGCTTTACAGTAACTACTCTTCATGTAAGTAAAGCTTTTTATTAGATTTTATATTATATAAGCTGTGGGATATAGTTGCACTATTTGCTGTTGCCTCCTAATGGCAGATGTGATTGCTCTAGTAGTAGTAATTATGTTGATTACTGTAATACAATGGCCCTGACTTTGTGTTTGTTAATTATGTGGCAGGAAGAACTATCAATGGAATTTGCCTGTGGATTTGTTTATGTGCCTCCTACACAAAATGCCTTTAAACAATCAGGTAAGAGTTTGTATTTTACATCTTAATGATAATTTTAAAGAGTTTAATGTACATGTGTGTTTTAATATAGTCAGTATTCCTCTTCATCTGGTCAGATGTTATTATGGTGGCCATAGGAACATGTTTCTCTTACAGGGACCAACCTTGTGCATACTGTAGCAGCCTATGGGCTGTTTATTTGTTCATTGAAACACAAAGGTTATGTAATTATATTACCACATTACTGTTCTTTTGGGGGGACATTGTGTTGATCAACAATCAGTACCAGTGGCGGAAAAGATTTTTGGTATTAAACATTATTTTATTTGAATGTTTATGTGAAGTGAATGTCACTGGGTTAGAAGTATGTTGGACTTCTCACACACGACAAATAGAAACATTCTACTTTTGAAAATATGACTGTCATATGTTCATGTGTTGCCACCAGCTATGCTGCCTCCACAGAAGCGTGTCCGTCCTCGGGTGCCTCCTCCGCCTCCACCAACATCCACCAGACAGGTGACCTCTGCCTCCAAAGTCATCGAGCAGCTCCCAACCAATGAAGTGAAGATGGAAACAAGGACCACAGTTTTATATGAAAACGCCACATTACGAAACAGTGTCTTAGCTGCCAGCATGCAGTCCACTCAGATTTCAGCTAAAAAAACAGGTAAAGTTCTTGAAATTACATTTTGAAGTAAAGTATTACTGTGTGGAAGTACAGCTTTATCAGTGCCCAGTTCAACAGGATAATCTGAGATAAAATATTTTAAAATCATTTCATTCAAGGGAATATCTGCCCAAAAAAAGCATATACATTTTTTTTGGAAAATACATATTTTCGGTGTCAGTCTATTTGAATTTGTATTTAATACTTTTATAATTATTTTTTATTAAATACTGACCTATAAGCTCTTATGTCTTTTAACAGCTCTTTTGCCCCCACACATGCGTGTCGCCCCTTCTGTTGCTAAGCCTCGCTCTGCTTCATACAGTGAACCCTGGAGACCCAACAGTCAGTATGAAGTCCCCCCCTGTGAGCCTGATTTAAACAGTCAGCCCTGGGACCCAAACTACACATACCACATCCCTGAGAGCTCTGAGAGCTCTGACAGTGTGTATGAGACACAGCCACCAGGCAGAAGGAACACCAGTAGGCATTGTCTTTCCTACATTTAGTACCTTTAAATTTAACACAAATACTAGTATATAGCTTAGATTGTTTTTGCCATAGTTCCAAGTCTCCCTCCTCGACCTGCCAATATGCAGTCAGTGCCTGAGTATTTGATGATTCTACCATCAATACCCTCTACAACAAAATCAGCTCTTCAGCCTGTTGAAGATACATCGAAAAGTATGTTTTGTTTCACTTTAACAATGCAATACAGTTTACACTGACTGACTAACTCTTATTTCTGTAGAGTTTGACAATGGACCTCTTCTAGGAAACCCCAATGTTGTTCTTATCAGTTTGGGAAAGATGCTGTATGAAGAAAGAGGTTAGCTGCATGTGTCCATAATTACATGTCATAATATCTTTAATCTGAACATGGGTGAATAAAATAATTAATCACTTATGTATGTTTTAGTGGAGCTTATACAGGGAGAGCCTGTATCTTGCTCCAAATGTGGCTCGGTGCTGGACTCCATTTATGCAAATATGGTAAATACGCTATTGATTTGACTCCTATGATGAGAAAGAGAAAAAGCCACTGCAATATTAAATGGTATAGTTAATAGGTAATTTCAATAATTACAAGCAAGTGGTGTTATTTCTAGTGCTGAGAGATCTGATTGCATTGTAATTGTCCCTGTCTCTTTCACTCCCTTGTGCATATACATTGCCCCATAGGTGGAGGTGTGCTACTTCTGTAAAGACAAGCAGATGACTGTCCCTATCAGTGTCCCAGAGCAGCCTCAGGATGTCCTGTATTCACTCAGCCCTGACACAAACAGCCCACAGCCTCCTGACGCCCTCCTCCTTTTCTGCATCGACACCTCTGGCTCCATGACCATCACCTCACAGGTCAATCCATGATCTAACCACCAGTATACCGGCATCCTCCATCTTTAATGTGCTTAATATTTCTGGTATTTTAGGTCACTGAGCGAGGTAAAATAGTCCATAGATCTCGACTTGAGGTACTTTTAAATCTACAAACCATATAAATAAAGTTATGGCTTGCAATATTCATGAATGTCTATTCTACAAGTTTGTCCAAAAGGCTGTATTGCACTGTGTACAAAGACTGAGTGAGCAACAACCAAATACAAGAGTGGGGCTTATAACGTTTAACTACAAAGTAAGTTACTAATTAAACCTTTTTATTTTTGCACATAGGCCTAATTAATAAATTGTGGCCATACCGGCTTGTCAAAGCCTGATCCCGTCAGATCTCAGAAGCTAAGCAAGGCCGGGCCTGTTTAGTACTTGGATGGGAGACCACTGGGAAAATCAGGTGCCACAGTGGGGCGCCAGTCAAAAAAGCTGTCGTTGTGTTCTTAGGCAAGGCACTTCACCCACATTGCCTATTATGAAAGTGGTGTGTGCGTGAGTGATGGTGGTGGTCGGAGGGGCCGATGGCGCAGATTGGCAGCCTCGCTTCCGTCAGTCTGCCCCAGGGCAGCTGTGGCTACAGTAGTAGCTTACCATCACCAAGTGTGGAGTGAATGAATAATGCCCTGTAAAGCGTCTTTGAGTGTCCTGAAAAGCGCTATATAAAACTGATGCATTATTATTATTATTATTATATACTGAAATAATGCTTGTGTCCCTAGGTAACCCTACATGGATATGAGAAGTACCCGACACATTACCTTAGTAGTGACGAGTTGATTGACACTGAGTATCTGAAAAATGCAGCCGCCTCTTTCCCCAGTCCACCTCCTGTTTACAAGAATAAGGACTACTTGCACAGACAAGTAATGGGGTAAGACATATGACATACTAGTACACTTCACAGAAAGTTAATGCAAAGTTATTTGACAAGTTTGCATTTGTTAAAAGGTTAAAGGAAAGTGGGACCACAGCTTTAGGTCCAGCTGCTCTACTTACCATTGCAATGGCATCCAGACACCCAGGGTCAAAGGTGGGCTGGAAGACACATGTAGACACATTTAACAATTACTACTATTGTTTTTATGGCTAATGCTAATCTATTTTTAGCTTAAGGTTCATTGATGTTGGGCATTATCTTACATAGTGCCACCTACTGGACAAACACTGCAACATCCAACTACATTGTTTCATATACAATGGCAGATAATTTGCTGGAGAGTATACTTTTTTTCTATTCAGTGAGGGAACAATAGTTATTATATGTGTTTAAAACTATACCCGATGACACATACATATCATATATATCACGTGACATCATCTGTTGCTTATTTTTTCTATTCATACTTGGGCTGTTGCCAGGCTGGCCTACCAGAGAGTGTGGACCTTAGGCAGGATACAATCTTAGTTGCAAGGCTGGCTGTCAAATTCTTTTCCAAATAAAAACTCCAATAATGTTT
The DNA here is from genome assembly GCA_029959045.1 of Taenioides sp. WSHXM2023. Classification (NCBI taxonomy): domain Eukaryota; kingdom Metazoa; phylum Chordata; class Actinopteri; order Gobiiformes; family Gobiidae; genus Taenioides; species Taenioides sp. WSHXM2023. Next base: position 16,495,849 of record CM057104.1, on the reverse strand, counting down.
TCTCAAAGGTAATCATTTGCACTGACGGAAAGGCCAACACTGAACTGGGAAACCTAGAAGAGGAAGACATTGATGCTTGCACTCTTCTCTCCTCCACCATCTTCTACCAGGACCTGGGGGAATATGCAGCCAGTCAGGGGTACCAGTGTTAACAAATTGACAGTTGCAGACTTGACTCGTATTGATTTGTATGTCTCCTCTTTAGTGTGACAGTGTCAGTATTGTCAATTGAGGGAACAGACTGCAGGTTGGATGAACTTGGGAGACTAGCAGATCGAACGGGAGGCAAAGTAAGCCATCTCAAATTTTATATTAAAATTTGCTTATTTTGCTTTTTTATGTTTTGCTCATTCAGTTGTATCTTTAAGGTCGTCATTGCAAGTCCTGAGAGACTGCATCAGGAGTTTGAAGAGATTATTGAGAATAGGACAATAGCCACACATTGCACAGTGTCATTTCTGCTGCCAAACTCCTTGTAAGATCCATCCCCAAAAGTATGTTGTAGTCACCAATAAGCCCAACTGTTTTTGATATGTATGTTTTTATCTAGACGAGTGAGAGGAGAAAGAGAAGCAAGTCACAAAGGAATCCGAGAGGTGGGGAACATTGACCCAGAAAAAGAGATCACTTTTCAATTTGGAGTTAATGATCATGGAGCACAAGGTAAAAACAAAATAATTCAAATATTTATTAATTTAGTTTTGTTGGAAATTGCACAAAATGTGAGTCAGCATGTCTTGTCATCAAATGTGTTTGTAACTGAGCAATGCTGCCATTAAAAACAGGAAGATTACGGCAGGAAACAATAAACAACACTGAAACAGTCATCGTGTAGAAGTCCAAACCATTTCTATCTGGCCTCTATGACTTTATTCATGGGTTTCAGCTCCTTGTTAGGCAAAATTTTCAGGACTTTTTCCCCCTTCAAAAGATAGTATGAGATAGTAAAAGATAATACATGATAAAAGATAAAAGGAGAATATAAATATGCAATCAAAAATCAAGATAAAGGTAAAGATATCTTTATTTAAATAGACTTAATAGACTGTTCAAATAGATGTTCCTGTAAAACCTCAGTCGTTCAGGTAGGATCCATCGTAAAAGAGAAATTCAATTCTGTCAACTTAACAAACGTTTTTGATCGAATATGTTTTGCAGCTGTCCAAAGAGTAAGAAAAAATATAAGGCGCTACAGTACTACTAGTTGCTGTTTACAGCATACCATATGGACAGAATAAAAAAGAAATAGCAAGTAAAGTGACTTCAGAGAATTATGCCAGATTAAGTTAAGTCACCTTAAGTTACAGTATTGCACATGGTTACTATAGGTGGATTACAGTCTTGTTTTGTTTGTTTTAAATTGTTAATCGCTATGGCAATGATTCTAATTTTTCATCATTCTGAAAAAATCACCCAGCTGGTGTCTTTTTCTTAGGTGCTTAAAAGTGTCTCTAATAGTAAAGATTTATTCAACATATTAATATTTTTCTCATGCTCTTTCAGTTCCTCCACCAGCTTCAGGCAGCACAGTCTATGTACAGCTCCAAGTCAGATACAGAAAAAGAAACGGACAGAAAAGACTGCGAGTGATAACTGCTCCCAGAGAGGTCACTAATGACAGGTAATATCAACTTACAGCATTATAACTTTATAGGCCATCCTAAAAAGTATATTCAACAGATTGTAGCATTTATCCACACAAAACCAGAGCTTGGTTTTGTCTATTCACTCAGTGAAGGCCACACTACAGCACATGTATTTATAGCGCTGCAGTGGTATAGATGTTTGATTGATTTGGAAATGCTAAAAAAATGTGTCTCTTGTTCCTTGTTCTCAGCTCATCAGCTCTGTCCTCCCTGTCTTTGCCTATCATTGAGCTCAACTCATCTCAAGCCACTGCTGCTCTGGCTGTGCGGGGACGCTTTGTGGACGCTGTGAAGGAGGGAAAGCAGCAAAAGAGGCTCATAGAGAGGGCAATGTATACAGGCATTTTAAATAACAAAATCATTCTGGGAACAGTGGCAGAGAGTGGAGTAAATGTTGGAAAACTTATTGCAAACAGTTTTTGGCAAAACACTTCATTGCTTAGTATAGTCATGTATAGATAGGGCATCCAGTGTAATTATGATATACTTTTTTTTTTTTTTTAAACCACCAGTCACGGTAGAAGTCAAGTAAGGGTTAATCCTATTTGGAGATTGGATGCCCATTGTAAGCATTTATTTGGGCTTGGGGCTGGGTATAATACTGCTCTGTGACCATTTTTTCTCACATAGACCCTTCCTTTCTAGTGCTCTTAATGGCAGCATAGAAGACAAAGATATGTATCAAGAATGGGTTACAACTATGGAAGCTATCCACAACAGTTTTCACAACTTCACAAGGGTAAGCAATCCCTCAATACAGTATTAGTCTAATTTCTATGTGGTTGATTGAATTCATAATGGATACATTTCTTTGTTCTGCAGAAAAAATCTGTGACTTCAGATTCACAGGTAAAAAAAAAAAACACTAAAAAGCAAAAAAAAAAAAAAAACACACAAAAATTCATCTTTTGTGTTTTTCTTACATTATTTTGTCTACAGTCTCTTACTGATGCCGGTGCTGCACTGCTCTATACTTTGAAGCACAGTAACAGGAAGTCAATCCATATTCACTGAAGAACAAACACAGACAGCCTTTCACCTCCTTGGATCAGACTCAAGCCTGTAGGACAAGCATTACGTCGTGATATACTGGACTGCAGCTGAAAATCAGACATGATACATATAATAGATGGTCAGTACTTTAGGACTATTGTAAAGTTTTAAATAATTTACTACTGTCACCACAAATATTGTATTGTGCCTGTGTCCAGTTTGTCACTTTTTTATGATGTGAAAATTGTCTGCTATTTCAAGAAAGTGGCACAATCAGTTCTGTAAAAAAAAACAAAAAAAAAACAGCTCTGCTGCCTCCTCTCGTTCTGTGATTTGCACATTTTTAGATGTTTCTGCACATTTCTTATACAATCATTTATTGATCAAGGAAAATAAAAGGCACAGAAATCTATATACTGCCATGTATTTTTAAAACTTCTTTTAATTATTCTAGTATTATTTGATATTGGGGTATTTGCAAAAGTTAAAAGTAAAGATAGCTTTTGTTGAGGTGTAAGTGTCTATGAATGCATATTTACTTGGATGATAGCAAATAGTTTGACTTTTGAGTAATTAATGTATGTGTTCTTGACCAAACATGACATATGGTTGATTGAGCTTTCAATAATACTAACAGATGACAAGGGAAGAAACACTTTAATTTTATGGCAAAATTACTGTCAGAGTATGTACAGTATTTTTTTTTTTTTTTGCATGATAAGATTGTAGCACATACCAAGATAACAAACAATCGAATACAAATGGTAATGAGACAGTTACTGAATGTTAGGAGACTTTTCATGACAGTTACAATTTTCACACATGGATAAAAACTTAATTTTCATTAAGGAAGATCTCATTATCATTGCCCACAGGTAAAATACTAGACAGAGGAAAGTTCCTCTTGTTTGACCAAGTACTCTGGGAGAGTCTGAAAGGCAGTGACGGGGACAGTTAGGGCGATAGCGCTGGTCTCCACTGTGCTGGGTGGAGCCTCTGTGGGACTAGGAACAGATGGAAAGGGGTCTGTGTGGACAGTGTTCACATCAGTGGCTGTGGTAGATGCTGTGTGAGTTCGTAAATGCTTGCGAAGGTATGCAGCAAACAAAAATGTTTTTCCACAGTGGGAACAGCTGTGGGGCTTGCTGCTGGAGTGGATCTTCTGGTGTTTGCGCAGCCCTGATTTGTTGTGAAACGCTTTACCACAGTTGTCGCACACATAGGGCCGAGGCTTAGGGTGCTCCTTCTCGTGCTCCTGAAGTTCAGTCAGCTGAATGAACTCTGCCTGACAGGTCTCACAGACATGTACACCCACTTTGGTCACAGCTGGACTGGTTGAGTCTACAGTGTGAAGGCTCTCGGGGGCCTGTACTTCGTCCCATGTCCCAAAGGTGGCATCACAGTGGGTAGATGAGAGCTGAGGGAGATTTGTGTTGGCATTAACCCCACAGGCTGACCCAGTGTCAGGCTCTAGATCCTGCTGCTGCACTGTCTGCTCTATCAGATGGGTTCTTTCATGTTTGCGCAGACTGGAAGACACCACAAAAGACTTTAGGCACTCTCCACATTTAAAAGGGCGCTCTCCTGAGTGCACACGTCGGTGCTTGTTGAGGCTGCAACGCTCAGCAAATGACTTGTCACACTCGGTACAGGAGAAAGGTCTGAGCCCTGTGTGAACAAGCATGTGGCGTCTTAAATCCCATGATGCTACAAAGGCTTTGTCACAGCTCATGCATTTGAAGGGCCGCTCTCCAGAGTGCACTCGCTCATGCACAGCCAAATCAGCCGGCTGTCTAAATCTCTTGGAGCATTTGTCACAAGGATAAGGTTTAAAACCCAGGTGTGCACGCTGGTGTCGTCTGAAGCTAGAGGGGTCGGAGAACATCTTGCCACACTGCGGACAGAGGAAGGGCTTCTCTCCAGAGTGGGTGCGGAGGTGAGACTGGTAAGAGGACAGCTGAGTGAACCCTTTGCCACACTGTTCACACTGGTAGGGTTTGTTCTGGGAGTGGATGCGCTGGTGACACGCAAGCGACGAGGAGCGAGAGAAGGCTTTCCCACAGTCTGAGCACAGATAGGGCTTTTCACCAGTATGAGAGCGCTCATGGTTCTTCAGATCCTTCAGTTCTGTGTAGGTTTTACCACATTCTTCACAGGTATAAGGCCGATGGCCCTGGTGATTCCTCCGGTGCTTCCTGAAAACAGAGGGGTCAGCAAAACTCTTCCCACACTCCGCACAAAAATAGGGCTTTTCCCCTGTGTGAGAGCGCATGTGCACCTTCAGTTTGGATAAGGTGGGGTAGCTCTTGGAGCACTGGCGACAAGAGTATGGGCGCTCTCCGTTGTGCTGCGTCATATGGATTCTCAGACATATAGCCTGCATGAAGGCCTTCCCACACTCAGTGCAGACAAAGGGCTTTTCACCTGTGTGAGAGCGGCTGTGGTTGCGGAGCTCGGTGGGAGTCTTGTAGGCTTTGTGACAGTCAGGACACTGAAAGGGCCTCTGAGCAGAGTGGCTGCGCTCATGCTTAGAGAGCTGAGCCTTGTTGGGAAATGTTTTATCACAGTGAGAACAAGAGAGTGGTTGCGAGCGTTCTTCTGAGTGTGCAGACAATTTGTGGCTTGAAAGAGCCGAGATATTTCTGAAGACCTCTGAACATGCAGAGCATTGGAAGGACGATTTGGCCTTTGGAGGCCTGCCTCTACCTCGTTTTTTAGCTGGCACATCTCTCTCTTGTGATTTCATGTCATCTTGAGTAGAAGGAGGTATTTTGTCCACTAGAGGTGGGCTGCCAGGTTGGGGAGTATCCATATTCACATCTACAATGTAAAAAAGTGAGAAAATACAAATAATAAATAACCGGAAGCCTGGACGTTCATTTTTTGACATGCAAATCGATAAGTCATATCGAATCATCTACGATTCATATGAGTTAAAATTAAGTCCAAAATGGCTGGCATTAGGACCTCAGGGACAATAAGCTAGGGCTCTCTGCAGCCATGGGAAGTAGGTCCAATGACAGACAGACCACTGAGGTGTCAACCTGCGAGCTGTTTACAATAGAGGATCGTGAGAAAGCATCAGCAGCTGAAAATTACACATTTGCATCAAACCACAACGATTTTTATACAAGCTAGTTTGCTAGCATTTTATTCCACTCAAAATGGCTGGCTTTAGGACCACAGTTGATGCATTGCAACTGACACTGTGATCAAAAAGACGATAACTTTATACGAGCTCGCACATTATGTAGATTTGAATGTCTTTCTTACCTGAATCGAGACACTGACACGTCGCATTTACAGTATGATGATGGTTCGCGTTGAGCAGTGGCTGCAGGAAGTTGACGGCTCTAGGACCATGATGACGAAACCTTACAGTTGTTCCATTTGTGTTACTTGCAATAATGCATTTTACATAAAACAATAACTAAAGAAAATGTTAATGTATGGCTGGTGATTTTACTCAAATCAGTATTGCCTACAACAATAGTGCCACACAACTAAAGCTACATAATAGCTACGTAGCTAACCCTACACTTGGTTCCGCCTAAACGTTTTCATGACTTATTAAGCAAAAGCACCGAATCTGCTATTATTCTAATTACCCTTTCCTCGACAGTGAAAGGTACATCCCAATACCCAATATCAGTCCAGTATTTTGGCAATTGGTGTTTTTCTTTTTTAATTATTTCATCTTTGCTCCTTCGTGTCGCGGGGGATCTATTTCTCAGCTGCACATTTCCTGTTTCCTAGCAACCAGAACGGTGTGAAGAGATGGAGAAAGGAGCACAGAAATTATATTTTTGTGAATGAAAAGGGCACTGAGTGTATTCAGAATGTGTACCTCAATTCCGCAACAGGTACTTAAATTAGTGCATTTGTAGATTTACTATGCAATTAACTGTAGAAATCTTCTGTTTGTTTAGCTAGCTATATGCTAACTGATGCTAGTGTTGTTAGTGAACGGTTACCGATAACTTTGGATATAAAATTAAAGAACATGATACATTATTGGCTACCCCATTACGTCAATGCATTATAATGTGTGTTACGTATTACCGTGTTATATATCTGTCTGTACTTTTGAATACTTGTAAACACATTTACTCTCTTTTTTTCCCCCAACAGCATTAGATGCTTCTATCCCCGCTATCACTATTCTGTATAATTTGAATGCAACATCTGCTGGAAGGTTCGTGGACCATCACCTCATTTTTTATTAAATATATGCCCTGCCCATTAAACTTTAAAGTACTTGAAAAACTCTGTAACCAGATTTTTTCTTGGAATGGTACATCTCAATAAGCCTTTTTGCCTGCGTACATGGATACACTCCTGCCACCAGAAGAGGAACGCAAGTTTAAATGTGATGAATGTGGACGTGCTTACAGGCATGCTGGCAGCCTGTCTAATCACAAAAAGACTCATGATGTAGGTTGTTTTCAGTGCAGTATTTGTGGAAAAGAAAATTCCAATGCTCTGGCGCTTAAGAACCACCTCCGCAGCCACACTTCACAGAAAAAGTATCCTTGTTTGGAATGTGGGAAAACGTTTTATCGGCCGTCACAACTAGTTACACATGAGAGAGTGCATGAATCAAGGAAAACAAAAGAACGGCCTCCCATTGAAGTAGATATGGGGTATGTCACACATGAAGAACAAAATGGACACACAGATTGTTTTCTCTCATCTGGTATTTCCACACTAAACAGCTCATCTGACAGTATAACAGAAGTAGCTTGTAACACACAGGCCGAGAGCAGTGACTTTATGGATGAACCTTTTAAAAGTGATTTAAGCAACAACTCATACATTGATCAGGGAAGTCTGTCACATCATACAAAGACACACCAAACTGAAATGTTTGAGTGCTCTGTGTGTTTCAAACTGTTCAACGATATGGATGCTCTTTTTAACCATCAGAGAAGTCATAAATCCAAAGTTCCACTGGATTCTCTTTGTGGTCCTGACACACTTGCATCGATAGATCCGTTTTCACCACAGAATCAGGATGTGCCAGTAAATTTCTGCCACTTGTGTCAGGTATTATTTTCAAGTGAAGAGGAGTTTCAGGATCACATCCAAATGCATAATTCTTCACCTTTATTAGACCAGAATGAAAGCCCATTTTATGAAACCGGCACTTGTTTTTCTGAGTCCCCTTTTTATCATCCTCCTGTTAAACATATCTCACCTGCATCTTCACAGAGTCACACTGGGTCATTTGATTTGCCCAATGAGCAAATGACAAATGACAATGGTCTTTTTTACCACTCTTCACCTTTGAACAGTATTCAAATGCAACCTTCCACAAGTGTAACAAACCATGCTACAGTTGTGTCCTCAGCTGTAGATTCAGAGGAGCGGCCTTTTAAATGTGACATTTGCTTTAAAACTTACCGTCACTATGGTAGCCTCGTCAACCACAAAAGGTCGCACCAGGTTGGGGACTATCAATGCTCTATCTGTGGAAAGAGCTGTCCACATCTGGCATCATTCAGAAGTCACCTTCGCACACATAAAGTAGCTTCTTCTCATTGTAGGAGGCAGCTTCAAACCATGGAAGACCAACAAGAAACCTCAGAAGATGGCATGCATTTTAGTATTGAACCCAGAGATGAATCTTCGTTAAATGGATACTTAAACCAGGACTGCGGTCAAACATCAAATGATGGTGTAACTAAACTGGAGAATTATCTTCAACAGCAGAACAGTATAAGTTGTAATTCCAATGACAACGATGAACATCTCCAAGACAATGTTGAAAATCAGGGCAATCATATTCATTTTGATGGAATAAATGGAAATGACAATGAGGATAACCATTTTCCTGAAAGTGTGAGTATTGATGATGACTCTTGCGTAGCTGATGAACAAGACGAAGATGACCGTGACTTTTATCAGTGCTCATTTTGTGGAAATCGCTACAACAGCATCGGGGCCCTCAGGAACCACATGCGAGGCCACATCCAGTCACACAGCATCACTCCCAGCTCAATCCCAACATCGTCAACTAAACAAGTCAAAGAAGAAGAATTAGGCGATGTAATTTGCTGTTTATGTGGAGAAAGTTTTTCAAATAGTCAAGACCTTGTCAATCATCAGCTTCTACACAACACTGATCAAGTAGACGATGTTGAAACCTTAGATAATAAGCTTGAAGTGAATGATGAAGTGAATGCTGAGAAGAATCTCATTTGTGGCAGCTGTGGCATCTTCTGTACCAGCTATAGTCATCTTGAAAGCCATGGATGTAATGTTGATACTAATCAGTCAACAGCAGAGAATGAAGAAGAAATAAAGGAACCAAACGATAATGCAGACACGAGTTTAGACAAAGAGGAGCCGCAGTTTAAGTGTGAACAGTGCGGCCGCTCGTATAGACACTCTGGCTCCCTGCTGAACCACAAGAAGTCCCACAAAACAGGGCTGTTCCGCTGTCATGTGTGCCAGAAGAACTTCTACAATTTGCTGGCTTTGAAAACCCACCTGAGGTCCCACTTTGATATTAAAAGGTTAGTTTCTTCTTCTCAACTTCTGCATGTCAATAAATGATAAATTAGATTATTGTAGACAGTAATATTAATTATATAAAATGTCATCACAATTTGAATTCTAAATTTAAAATAAATATTTTGGTATGATAAAAATTGTCTAAAAACATTCTAAACTATTAAACTAAACACATTTTTTTTCTGTATTTTCCTGTATGTTAATTTTATCTCTAAAACATATCAGTCATTATACTATTTTGCTGGCTTGTGAATTTGTGATTGTAAAGCTATTTCAATATTATGTAAAAGAATTAGATTTGATATTTAACAGGCAACATATAAGCATGGCTTCAGTCTATTCCTTTTTAAAAAATTAATTAAAAAAATAAAAGTAAAAAAAATAAAATAATAATAATTAAAATAATAATAATGCGTTTATTTTTTCATATCTCCTTCAGGTACAGTTGTGGTGAGTGCGGAAAAGCCTACAAAACCCAGAAGCAACTGCTGAACCACATGAGGAGACACAAAAAAGAAAAACTATTTAAATCTCAGGTCCAGACCAGAACAGCTCAGCGGAGCAGGTCTGAAGGAGCAGAGCTGCCCTTGAGTCCTAATGCCAGTCAGGATTCCCCTTCCGAGAATAACAATAAAGAGCTTCAAGAATCCAAATCTCCAATCAAATCTGAGGACAACAGTGATAAGCGGCCCTTTGCCTGTGACCTGTGTGGTCGCACCTATCGGCATGCAGGAAGTCTGGTCAACCACAAAAACTCCCACAAAACAGGTGAATACTTGTGCTCCATATGCAACAACTCTTATTCTAATCAGCTCGCCTTGAAGAACCACTTGCGCATCCATTTTGCATTTAAAAGACATTCTTGCCTGAAGTGTGGGAAGAGATTGCGGTCAAGGAAGCAGCTTTTAGTCCACATTTGCACAAATCTCAAGAGGGGTAGGAGAGGTATTAGATCCAAATGTGCTAAAACTTCAGCGAATGGTGGTCCAAGTATTGAACCTCCAACTAAAAAAGAAGCGCTTTGCTTCTATACATGTAACATATGCAATCGTAGCTATCGGCATGCTAGCAGCCTCCTCAACCACAAAAACACCCATAAGACTGGACAATATAACTGTACATTCTGCTCCAAGCCTTTCTCAAACCTTTTGGCATTACGCAACCATACGCGCATCCACACACAGAAGAGGAAATATGCCTGCCTAACATGTGGGAAAGCCTTTCGAGTGGCTAGTGTATTGTACAACCATCAGAAGATCCACAGTCGCGGGGCCGGTTGCCTCAGCTGTCCCGACTGTGGGAGGGGCTTCAGGGGGCGGACTGGGCTGCAGAGACACCAGTGCACCCGAGGTCAGCAGAGTGGCACGGCGGAGCAGCACTCAGACAGAGACAAGTGCTTCAAGTGAGTTATGTTAACAATTCAGCATGAATTATACATGACATAATTACCTGATTTGTATTCAGGTTAGAGATCCACCAATATGGGTTGTTTCATGGCTGATGCTGCTACTGACTGTTTTAGAAACTAGAACAACCAGTGACTGATGATGTATGAGCTAAGCTGATGTATAGGGGTACTTTTTCATTTCTACCTACTATGTATTCTATTCTATTATGTGATTTGAAATAACTAACTTATCCTTGACCTTATTTCACTGCAAACCGATCAAAGAGCGCTATAGTCACATTGTGCCCTATTCCCATTTAAGTGTTCAAATTTAGCTAAAGGTATTTCCTTTAGTCAATCAAAACAACATATATGCTATATATAACAACATATAGCAGATATGCTAAAAGGTGCACATATTGGCCTAATATATCAGCCAACCTATACTGTATATCGGTCTCTCACATTGGGAACTGCACTGAGAGCCCTGGCTCCAGGGGGGAATGGAAACGTGTTTGTACTAAAAAGTACTAACTTGCATGACACTTCATACTATGGATTTTACAGTAGTTTTGGTTGAAGTTCCTCCATGTAAAGTGACTAGTAAACATCACTCAATACGTCATCAGTTCATCAGGAACAAAACAACCAAGCTTCCTTTAAACAAATGCAAAATACTATGATAACACTAGTTTCAGCCTACTTAAATGAGGAACTTTAATAGTAACAAAACCATCAGTCAAAATGTCCAAAAAATGGACATTGTATCCTACCCAAATTAGAAACTAGAGACTCCCAGAAACCACTGACGACCATTTTTTATCCTGTAATGGTTAAAGAAAGTGAATTAGCGCACAGACTAGAAATTTTTATTTTTTTGTTTAGGAGAAATGCATAATTTCTCCATCAAACAACATCAGAGGTTACTTTTTACATAGATGACAAATTAATTAATTAGAATCAAGCTTGATGAAAATAATAAAGCAACGGGTTTTAGAATAGCTGTAAACAATTGTGAAATGTGCTGATCAGACATGTACTACTTCCTGTTTTAGGTGTGACCTGTGTGGCCGCTCGTACCACCACGCCGGCTCTCTTCTCAACCACAAGAAAACTCACTCTGAGAATCTCCACCACTGCTCCCTGTGCCTTCAGACATTTCCCGATCCACTCACCCTACACGCGCACTCCCAAATCAACCGCCACAGTTGCCCTGAGTGCGGAAAGACCTTCTGCCTGCTGTCCCACATGCAGAGCCACATGGAGGTGCACGACAAAGACCAAAAGATACACCAGAACAATGTGGAAAACGGCATCTTGTGTGACCCCGACCAAAACGTGATAACAGAAGACCCAGCGCCTTTAACCCAGCAGAACACAGACTCAGAAGATAAGGTCCATGTCTGTGAACACTGTGGTCGCACATACCGTCACGCAGGCTCTCTGCTCAACCACAAAAACAGCCACAAAACTGGATGTTTCCTCTGCTCTGTTTGCCACAAAGAGTTCACCAACCTCATGGCTCTGAAAAACCACAGGCGCATTCACACAGAGCCGAAGAGGTACCAGTGCCTAGAGTGTGGGAAGGCCTTTCGAGTGTCCAGTCAGCTCATATGCCACAGGAGGATTCACACCAGGGAAAGACCATTTGCATGTCCAGTCTGTGATAAGAGCTTCTCGAGTAAGTCCAACTTGAAACATCACCAGAAGATCCACCAGAACAGCATGGACGCTAATGGTTTTATGGACCTGGATATCGATGCATATCTTTGAAGTAAAAATAGCAACGGGAGTTGAGGGCTGTATCAGTAATTGTAAGGAACATAACTGTGTAAATATATTTTTACTAAAGACAACAGTGTTACCTCTTCAAGCTAATATCTCTTTAGTCTGTATAGCTTCCATTTTGAATATAGCGTGAATATATTAGAGTGTCTACAATTCTTACATATCCTGACACACGACTCATACACATTTCTGTTACAGTGGTTCAGTTATTATTTTTTTTTTTAAGAAATTAGGATTTTTGGTTATGCACAAACTTGTTAGAGTACTGCATTTTACTGCTGTCAGTTGGCTATTAAAATGTAAATAATAACACATCTTCAAACTTTAACGTGTTATAATTAAGTTCTGGAAAGTCAGCAGCTGCTTATCTTTGCATTTCTGAATCCTTTTGTTTGCTTCGTTATCAGTGGTCACTTCCTCTGGGCCTTCACATGGGGCAGGCTTGTTATTTTTAGTAAAATACCTCTGGGTGTGTCCAAATGTCAGTGACAAAACAAGATAAAACACTCAAATGGTTTTGTACTGTAGAAAAATCTATATATGCAACTTTATATACTAGCCTCAAATCATATCACCTCATATTTCTGAACACTTGTTTTTCCTATAAAATGACTGATCTGTGACAGCACTGAAACTGACCTGGCATGTAAGCATCTATTCTGTATATACCATTTTCTTATGAAGTATTAATTGAATTCCCTGCTTGGCATTACATTTTACTACGTGTGCCTATATTGCTTATCATTAAAAGACTGTGATAAAATGTAAATCACTGTAATTTTTAAATAAACTGTTACTTGCCATACAATCTCTTGTCATTACATAAGCAATATTTAAGCGACCTAGCTATATTTATACAGTGAGGGTCAAACATACACAAGGTAATATTGGTACATTTCCTTTATTTGCCTGGTAAAGTATACAGGAAGTCTCAAACAATGCCTGTTAAGACTTTTTGTACTGATTTTTCCCAGAATTCCTCAGTAGCTGACCTCTCAATATTTAGCTGTGTTTGAGGGTTATTGTACAATAAGCTACATTTTGGAATGCACAAATCCTTTGAACAGGTCAACTAGTTCAGACTCACTCAATAATGTTAATGTTAACTGAGACGGTTCAATTCTATTCAATATTAAATACATCCACATTGCTAACATCACATAGGTCTAATGTTAACATACATATATTATAATATGCTTTATGTATTAAATGTAAAGTTAATGTATATTAATTTCACTTTACCTTTGACCTACTGAAATAAATACACCTTTCACTGATATTGATATGATTCCCATTTACTCATATGTACAATGTTTTAAGTAAGCCTGTAATAAGGGATATAATGTATCATATGACACCGGTTGGTGGGGAGACTAGAAAAACAAGAACTGAAACCACATACAAAACAATTGGTCAGTTTTATTGTGAAAATACATTTGGTATATAAAACTGTTTATAAGGTTGCCTAAGAAGAAGCCAGTGCATGTACAATATTTACAAGAATCTATACAAAGCGAATAAAGGCAGTAAGTTAGCTCAGTAACATTGAACGCTGGCCTTCGAAGAATCTTCACCGGAGTCCCTTAAAAATCATGTGCTTGTACCTTACAGATTGACAACACTGTAAGATTTGTACAAATAAATAATATAAACATCTAGAAAACTAAAAACAAAGAATGAGTTTGTATGTCTCTACAAATACTCTGTCGATTTTGTGAATGGAATAAAAAGCAGGAAACAGCAACGCACTTGTTTAGATCCAGGAAATTCAAACCAGACTTCTACAGTTTTTTTTTTTTTTTTTTTCACTCCAGCTGTAAATATAAAATGTTTTGGCAGCATTTAAATTGCGTGGCTCCGCCTTCAATAAGTGGAGGTGCTGTTTCCATTACTTGTACATTCCTTGTTCCATGTTAGTGTTTCCTTTCGGCTTAATGTAAAACATTGGGTGGTAATGTCAAACTTAACAGTTAAAGAAGTTTAAAAAGTTTTGGACCCAGGAACAGTGCATAAAAACAGTTTCTTCCCTTCATTTGATTGCTATAATAACTATGAAGTATTGGCAGGGTTAGATGTGATTCATCTAAAAGTAGCTACATTCAAATGGCCTTGATGTGCCAAGTATGAAGTCTATGGGATCTTACATTCAACCAACTGGAACAAATTATATTGTTATGTGGATTAATAGCCTGAGCACCAATTCTTATTTTTCTCTACAGAAACTACTAGCTGATTACCTCTGACCATTATTATAATTGTCATGTCAGTGTACCCTTCAAGCCTGTCCCAAGCTTGGAATAATATGGGAGGAGGCACAGCTTATACCAAACAAATATGGAATCACTACGTCTTCCCAAGAAGGTGAGACAAGTTGTTTGACAAGTTCACCAACAGAAGAAAACATCTGGATTGAAATAGAAAAAGTCACTTGTCCATTGTTGCTATGGAAGTGTTTGGGTTTCCACTACTGGACCTGCACTGAGGAGGAGACACGGTATAATGTCCAAAGGTCCATGGAGAATATACCCTGCAGTCACAGTATAACAGAGGCGGACCTCATTGTGAGGGTGGTCACATCAACCATCATGAGGCTGAAGAGATAGAGAAAAGTAGTTTAGTATGCATATAAGCAACACATATAAATGTTATTAGACTATTTATGTAGAAGTGTCACACAAATATTATAATACTTACTTACTTTAACGTTAAGCTTGATAAAGTGGTCCTGCAGTTTCTTCAATAGGTTCTGTAACAAAAATAAAGGAACCTTTACTAAAGACCCTCTTAAACTATTATTAGTTACTATTAGTTAGTTATTATTAGTTATTATCTTTGCTGTCAATGCCAATCTTTCATCACCTGTTATTGTAGTACATATTTTCAAATATAATGATCATTATCTTTATTTGTAATAGGAGCTAATCATGTCCTCAGTGTTATTATGTTGATGATGCAATCTCACCACGTAAAGGCCTCTTGTGGGACTTGCGTCGGTGCACCATGACCCCAATAATGAGTGCGGCTCCTACCAGGACCACCGCTAACACGGAGAAACTGGTGATGGCGGCCAACTTCCACACATCTGGAGTGTCATCTATGAATTTGCCTGTCAAAAACACAAAACATGATCAACTCTGTGATCAAAATCAATGATGATATTGAGATGAAATGGACATACATGTGTTGCAGGACGGAGTCTTGGGGTACTGTTTGCATGATGAACATGGGACACACACGTCCAAATCTGAGTTCCAGAACTCTGCACTGTTGCACTGACCTGCAAACAAACACCATGATTCATTAGGGATGGAGAGGGACATCACTGTTATCACATCACTATGCAGCAATAGTATTGGCAGAACTTTTCCACCCCAGAAGTAACCTTACATAACTCCAGTTCTCCCAGCAGTGGAAATATTTATGTCATTGCAACCATCCTGACAATGTGCCACACTAACATTTCAGGTTAATATTTTGTTAATATTTTGAATAGGCCACTTTGCTCATAGATGTACTAAATATATTAAATACATTAAATACTTGCTCAGACCATAGAAGATTAATATTGTAACCATTGTTCCAACATTATAGTTTGAGTTGCTAAGTTACAAAGTAAGCATCCATGCACCTAAATGCACTTTCCTGATATTTGTTTTCATTTTGTATTGAGCCCAGTGGTGGGAACTGGATGTGTAACTCCTCTGGACTCAGATAAGACACGTGCACATGAAAAAGCACGCTTGTGGCTTTCCTCTAAAAAGAAACTGGGGAAATTCCTTTGGGATGGTGCCACCAGCGGGAGTATTACTCAGTGACTTTGGGCTCAGGATGTGTGATAGACGGCGGGTGCTTGAACTGTTTGTGTTGTGTGCAGTGGTACGTGTGCGGCCGGGCGGGTGGGACAGAGGAGACATCAGCAGGGGAGATCACTGTCTGCAGACAGAGAGCATCGCTTCATCTATTTTTGTGGCCTCCTTACAGCTGAACAATTAAAACTTCTCCACTTCCAGACGAGAACAAAGATTTAGAGTGAAAGATGAAACGCAGAGGGGACAGTAAATAAACAGAAACATTATTACAAGTTGTTTGTTTAATCTGTGGCTGTGAGATAGGGTTACTGCCTGGCCTCTGCAAACAATACATTATATTAAGAGCAGGGGAGGGAAGTATCTGCACTGAATTAAAAGTAACGTTACTTTAAAGTTAGTATACTAGAAAATACTTTTTTTGTCAAAACATGCTACTCACTGTCAAAAACCAATATCATGATTGTTCATGACCAGCCATATGCTGTGACTGCAGTGGTCTATGTGGGTTAAGTGTCTTGCTCATGGTAATATGCACAGTTTAAACTGGAAAGTGGGCATTCAACCAATTGCACCGCTACATATGACTAATTTTTTAGGTAAATAAACTTTATCCTCTAATACAGTCCCTGACAAAAGTCTTGTCGCTTATCCATTTTGTAGAAACAAAAGCTTATAACCTGACTTTAAATTAATCGATTGGTTTTAGAAATGTCTCATATGAAAGCTAAAACCCTCCCAAATTATGCTCAGTATACTAAAATAAATTTGCTTCACTGAAGAAAGATTGATCATTTAATGAACACAGAAAGGTCAGACTTTGGCAAGACAAAAGTCTTGTCGCCTTGTCATATGATGCACCCAATCCTAGATTACAGCCTCACCTGTGATCAGTTACTGATCAATCAATTAGTGGGTGTGTATAAAAAGAACCCCAGCACACCAGACCTTCACATCAACTGCAACTTGACCTCTGACAACAGGCCTAAGATCCACCCTGAGACCAAAGCGTTAATTATCAAGAGGCTGAAGACCAGATCCACTGCTGAGGTGGCTGACACCTTCAATGTGTCTCAGCGTCAAGTACAAAGAATAAGAAAAAGATCTGAAAAGACTGGAGATGTTTTTGACAAGCCCAGGTCCGGCAGACCCCGCAAGACAACTGCTCAGGAGGACCGTTTGTTGATTCGAAAATCCAAGGCCAGCCCCTTTTCCACTGCAGCAGAGCTCCACCAGGCCTGGTCACCTCAAGTCCCTGTGTCAACCAGAACAGTTTGTAGAATTCTGTCTGGAAATGGCCTCCATGGTCGAATCAGTGCACAGAAACCAGCACTAAACAAAAGGCAATTAAAAAACCGTGTGGCATTTGCCAAGGCCCACAGCCTGCTAAAAGGATGGACACTGGAAAAGTGGCAGAAGGTGGATTTCTCAGATGAATCCTCGGTTGAATTACATCACAGCCGCCGCAAATATTGCAGGAGACCTACTGGAGCCCGCATGGATCCAAGATTCACCCAGAAAACAGTTAAGTTTGGTGGCGGAAAAATCACGGTCTGGGGTTACATCCAGTATGGGGGTGTGCGAGACATTTGCAGGGTGGAAGGCAATATCAATAGCCTAAAATATCAAGAAGTATTAGCTACCTCTTACATTCTCAACCATAAAAGGGGTCAAATTTTGCAGCAGGATGATGCTCCATCGCATACTTCTATCTCTACATCAAAGTTCCTCAAGGCGAAGAAGATCAAGGTGCTCCAGGACTGGCCAGCCCAGTCACCAGACATGAACATCATTGAGCATGTCTGGGGTAGAATGAAAGAGGAAGCATGGAAGGCAAAACCAAAGAATCTTGATGAACTCTGGGAGGCATGTAAGACTGCTTTCTTTGCTATTCCTGATGACTTCATCAACAAATTGTATGAATCATTGTCGAACCGCATGGATGCAGTCCTTCAAGCTCATGGAAGTCATACAAGATATTAAATATGGATCTCACAGCACCACTACTTAATTCACTGACATTATGCAACATATTTTTGTATTTGAAGTAAATTATTTGTTCAATTTTCTGTAGGCGACAAGACTTTTGGCTGCGTCTCAATTCTCCCCCTTAGCCCTCTGTCTTAGCCCTACCCCTCTGTTGTGCGCGTTCACGAGAGACAGAGGGGTGTCCCAATACTTTTTTCTGTAAGTGCGAGGGCTAAGGGGAAGGGCTGTTCACCCCTCTGAGCAGAGCTTTTTCAGATGCACCCTTTGCGCAAAGGGGATAGGCGTGGCTTAACGCAAGTCGGAGCAAAAACCAACACGGAAATCGCGAAGTGTCGAGCAATCGGGAAGAAATTGGACAAATGTGAATATTTGCACTCAAGAACCTCATAAAAAGTTGTATAAAACTGTAGTAACTTTTGAAAAGTTGTAGGTATACTCATGGCGGCAGCATTTACGCTTTCTGACATATACGGCTTATCATAACATGCCCGGTTAGAACTATACGCTTGTTACGGTAGAATGTGTAAAGTATTACGAACATGCATGGCCTAAAAGAACTATATACGCATATATGTTAGACTAGAATGTGTCAAATATATCGCTGTATTTCGCCTCGTAACTCGTCTCATGCGCTTTTAGAACTATACACATGTTACGGTAGAATGTGTAAAGTATTACGAACATGCATGGCCTAAAATATTATTGTTTCGTTTCGCCTTGTAAATTATCCCCTATTTAATGACATGTTATTAATCACATTTGTATTTTGTTTAGAAATTTCTTGTAGGAGGCTGGACTTGTTGGAGTTGTGTCAGCCCAACAAGCTTCAAAAAAGTGGGAGAATTTGAAAATAAAATATAAGGTATATTACATTCTATAATATCTGTAGGTACCAGAACAACTATATATGTTTATGACTATGTATTAATTTTGTTTTCTTTTTTGTGTGTACAGGCATCCTCTACAACTCCGTCCACCTCTGCAGCATTTTAATTTTGTTACAGTTGATTAAAATTTGATTTACATATGTTGTACAGAGTAATTTTAACAAATTAAAAAAATTAAAAAAATTTGACTTTTTGCAAAGTTCATTTAAAACAAACTCAAAAGGAGCACAATACTTCAAAACTTTAAAAATAATGTCATATTGTTGCGACTGCAAAGGGGTGTCCCATTTCTAAGGGTTTAAAACACACCCCTTTGCCTTACCCCTCTGTTTAAAGACAGAGGGGTAAGGGCGAGGGCGAGGGCTAAGACAAAGACAGAGGGCTAAGGGGGAGAATCTACAAAATGGATAAGCGACAAGACTTTTGTCAGGGACTGTATAATACAATATAATACAATATTAATCAATATCTTTGCTCAAATTCCATTATTGTGGAAAACATTGTTTACACCACAATTAAAAGTATCCTCGCTGTGTACTCTTTCTGCACATTTGTTGTTTTATGGTCCATTCATTTTTTGAGCAATACTTGAATCTTAACCAAGACATTTGGCACATTTTAGCACACTGCTATATTCACTGCTATATTGTCGGATTGTAATCAGGATAATCCAAGGAATGATTAAGAGATAATTATTTTGTCCAACCTCACCCACCTTTATCACAAGAAAGTTTAAAAAATAGAATAATTTAGTCTTAAGTTGCCTTGATAACATGTCCTTACTGTTTAGTAGGCATGTTCGGCATGCGAGTTGCATTTTGAGGAAATTGTTAATTAAGACTTTATTTCCCAGTTAGATTTTTCCTTGGGTCAACTCTGATCAAGATATTTGAGGCATTTATGTACACAGGAAAACATGCTTTTGTTGCTAAATCAATTTGTTTCGGC
Organism: Taenioides sp. WSHXM2023; assembly: GCA_029959045.1. Taxonomy (NCBI): domain Eukaryota; kingdom Metazoa; phylum Chordata; class Actinopteri; order Gobiiformes; family Gobiidae; genus Taenioides; species Taenioides sp. WSHXM2023. Next base: position 16,475,889 of record CM057104.1, on the reverse strand, counting down.
TCATTGCAAACAAGAGTATTTAGCAAATCTGTAGCTGGAACCCCAACAGTGAAACATTTCAGAATGGTCTGACTGTCTCATCATGGGGAATTAAGATAACTCTCCAGATCTGTGCAATCTTTCCTTTACAAGAACAAGATCCTGAGGTACATTGTAACTGAACAAAAGGTTAGATCGCATTACTGAAGGCACAAAGTAGTACCGGCCATTAACAAGCCTGCGTGAAAAAAGACATCTGTTGTAAAAAGTCATGTCGAAGGTATTTGGATGTGTCCTTAGAGACCAACCCCAGCCTCCTGCTCCACTGACTTTACTGCAGTGGTCACCGTAACAACCCTGTCACACATCTTGTAAGCATTTCTGTGGATGACTTCAACTCTACATCATTGAGCGAGAGAGAAAGGGGAGAAGGGGGGAGAGGAAGGAGGTGAACTGTGACTGCCGGTTCATGTGTCCAAACTGTGAAGCCTCATTGTTTATACAGAGAATATAAACACCTTAACATGCCTAACCAGTCTTTAATGGCCACATAGAGTTACTTTCATGGACTGCCTGTGAGTTATGCATGAATGTGGACATATTTTAGAGAAGTTGCCCCCAAGACCTTGGCAGATCTCTGCACCTCGGCTGACAAAGGGTGTTTTGGGTGTGGGGGCCTGTATTTTGTCACGAGTGAGGAGGAGGAGGGGTGGGTGGACCAACAGCTGATGACCAGATGTACACATTGTTCACACTTATATTGTAGTAGACTTTGACTCATTTCTTTGGGAAGTGCAGTGTGAATAATCTTTATGCATTGTTGTCTCTTCTGATATCAGTCTGTGTCTGGGGCCAAAGCCAAATCTGCTCACGCTGATGGAGGAAAACCTCTTCAAAGAGTCTGGAAACAGGAGAGGTACATCTATCTAAAATGGACACTAAACAGAGCGCTGTGCATGTGGTCTGTCCATTCTCAGGGGCACGGATGGACTGGGTGAAATAAGGCAGTAGGAATGCGGAACCGGTGAGATATGCAGCTGGTAAAGGAAGCCAACTGTAAGCAGTGCGGTATCTGCGTCCATCATAACGGAGGACCACCGGGCCTGAACTCGTGTTCTCACGGACCAACACAGAAGGCAATACGCTGTAGACTGGCCAACGTTAAACTGAGAAAACCATCACTCTACTTTTACACTTTTAAAGACAAACCAAAATGTTTGGAAATATTTTCACAAACAAAGTGTTGTAAAATAAAAAAGTAATCCACTTACTTCTCTGAGCATCCACTCCGTGGAAATGAGTCACAGCTGCTATAATAATCCCGCACAAAGCGCAAAAGGTGTTAGAAGCCATGTCTGAGTGTTAAAGCTGCTCGGCGTGTCCCACAGAATTCCCAAAAGTTCATGTGCGCACCAGCCCGCGCTGCTTGGTTTTCACCATGGAAAAGCGAGCATCAGAGTGAGTCACTTGGAGGAGTCTGCGCCTTGTTTTAATAGCGCACACACCCACGCCACAGTTCAACTCCTATGACTCATTTCCTATGTACTGTATGCTCGGATCTTCAGCGCGCGCTCCCAGGAAACTCCACAAGCGCGCTGCGTGCGCTCACTACAGCCCCTCACATAAAAGTTAGAATTAAATCAGCCTTATTAGTAAAGGTGTTCAAAAATGTTAAGGTTTGGAACCACGCCTCTAGTTTTTACATGATTTTGTTACGCCACAGGCTGTGTCTGGACTTAATACTGTTCTCATTGTTATTACCACGCCTGTCGACGTCATTCTCTGCGCAATGCCAAAAAACACAAGTCTCTGGCATGAGTGCGAGTCCCATACGCAAAAGCAGCAGGAGAAAACAGATGACATTCCCCACTAAAGCTACGTGCACATTAAAACTTTCTGCATACTCGGAACACTTAGATAAGCCTTTTCTCCTCGGCTTAGACCCTAGCGCACAGACAAAGAGCTGACACAGGCTTGTTTTTGGAAAGTTAAAACTAAAAGCTGTCCCTGACACGGGGCGCTGTTTGGAGCTGGGTGTAGCTGCCGCTGCACAAATATGCAAAAACAAAGCGAAAAGACGCATGTCTTTGGTGTCTCTCCTCGTTTTAATAAAGACCACTGCAAGTGTAAACTGTTTATGGCAGGTGGGGCAGTCTGTTGCGTGAACAACAGCCACTCCTAGCGGACTCTCAGCCCTGCCAACCGACTCTCTTGAAACTTCTCTTAACTGATCCCAAATGCCTGATAAACTTTTTATGTATTCACTCGGTCTCTGCAGCCTGAAGATTTTTTCTGCATGTGCAACATGGTGTGAACCGCCTTTCCCACAAACGCTAACGTCAAACAGACGTTGCCCAACCTCCCTGTAAATAGTTCACATCATCGGGGCAGAGGGGGACGGTTTTCATTGGCCCAATTAGCTCTGAAGCATGTTGTTGGACAGATGTTTTTGTACTTGCTGTCACGGCTAACCTTTAGGAGAGCGGGTCCTGGAGCAGAGAAGCACAGCACACTAAGGACACCCATATGAGCTGACTTTCCACTGCAGTGATTTCATCAGTAATGAGGCACTATAAGCTGCAGATGTTGTGTCCAACTCTGCAATAGGAACCATGGCAACAAGATGAACACACACTGAGGACTGTGCCCAAGGTGATCCAAGCTCTCCCGTATGTGCTGACCGGCCGCCAAACTCTCTGACGCACCGGCTTTGTAAATGCTATAGGCTAACCTAAAACTTTTTGGACCTGAAGTGCTGTTTATTGGAAACATGCTTTGTTTTACACGTCTGGGACTGAATTATTAACCGATGTCTTATTTTAATTTATAATTTAAAGTTCAACTCGACTATCTTTTCCAAATCAGGAAAGATAAAATACATCAAACTTCCATACATTAAAAACACTTTATCATGGGTCTCTTTTGTTATGACTACATGATAGAGGAAATCAGTGTGGACCAGCTCAATGTGTGCAAATGCATCCATATGTTACAAACAACTGTTTATTCACTACACTGTTAACAACACAACACTTGTGTCACTTTCTGTTTGGTCACGATATTATTCATAGACTGGCACACGAAGTCTTTCAGCAGAAACAAGGGGCACCCAGGACCTGTCACATTTCAGTCTGGGTGTTTCTCCCTTTTGGTTTTCCACACTTTTGACGTCCTTTTGTTTACCCTATATTTGCTTTAGGTGATGTAGATGCGGTGAAAGTCATTGGCTCCGAAAGCACAGTTGCACTTTGGACACTTCCTCTGCCGTGTGTCATAGCGCATCTTGAGACATTCATAGCAGAAAACGTGGAAACATTTCGTGAGTACAGTCTCTTTGTCTCGCATGTTGCAGCAGGGGCATCTCAGCTTGGCCTGGGTGCAAAAAAAAAAGCAAAAAATTAAACACTTCCAAGTTATTTGATTGTAAACATTTCAGTCAGGTGACTGGCACTGTGAGTAGTAAGGGGTGTAAAAACTATGACTATATACATCCCAAAGCACAAATGGGTTGTAATGGAGTAGTAGTGGAAGAGTTTGAGATCACTTTCTGGCTTAAAGAACTGGCATATATGGGAAAAAGAAACAGCCCACAAAACAATTAAATCTATATTGCAAAGTGATTCTCAAACTATGGTGCAGATTCCAATTGTGATACACATGGGTAGGGCTTTTTGACAACACATTCTTCTAATTGGATCTTATGTGAACAGTGTGTGTGAGTGCTGGTCATATTTGGAGAAGCCGATGGCGCAGATTAGCAGCCTAGCTGTGGCTACAATAGCATCTTAGCACCACGGAGTGTGGAGTGAATGAATAATGCACTGTAATGAGTGCTTTGGGTGGCTCTAAAGGTGCCATATAAATCCAATGCATTATTATTATTAACTTAATTAATATAGGTGAAAACAACAAAATTCTATACAATAAGATGAGAGGACATAATTTATTTTTACTATTTTCACTTTGATTAAAAAAAGTAATTCTTTGAAGTACTTTATGGTTATATTTAGTCAATTGTTGAATCCAACCTTATACTGGTTAATCTCCTCTTGTAAAATCTCGTCTGCATCAGAGTACACCTCCACCTTCTTCTGTTTCTCCAGCTTCCGTCTCAGCCTGGATAGATCCTCCTATTCAACAGCACAGGGCACATTCAGGTTAGATCTTCTGTCTGCTGCAGCTATGTGCCCCTGATGGAGATGCTACGTACCTGTGCACGTTTGAGGTTGCTGCTCTCCCTCTCACGGGCCGTGCGGTTCTCAGCCACAGACACCTGGATCTCTTTGAGCTTGGCTTGAGTGTGCTCCAGCTGCACCTTCAGGTCTTCTGCCAGCTGGGCCGCCTCCACAGCCTGCAGCAGCGTGAAGGAAACCGGACGCACTCAATTAAAACTAGTGCAGACCAGAAATGCGGAGGTGCTACAAGACGCCACTATTACATGAAACCTTTTATCAGCACATAACCAGTTTGGACAGTCTTGCTTTGTGGTTCAGTGTTAATGGTTTTCATGTTGAATGTATTTACTGTGCTGTTAACATAAACTTCTATGACAGCAGGTTTCCACAGCAAACAATGCATTTTAAAATGCTCGTCTTGGCTTCCAGGCAACTACTGGTTTCACTTAAACTAAGTAGCCTCTCATGTGCTTCCATTTTAATTTTATTGTTAGCACGTTGTAAGCACATAACAGTATTGTTTCTGAAACTACAAAAGTAAATGAACATTATGTTTTTCATAAATTTATTCTACAGCTCTATAGTCTTCAACACGGAAGGCAGAAGAATTGGAAATACTCAAATAGACCAACAGACTTAACACCATTTAAAAAACATTTAAGAGAGGTTTTAGAGGTTTTAGAGAGTGTTGCTTCGAACCAAGGACAAATCAGGGTTAGAGCTGTCTGCATTAATGTCTCACAGGCATCTGAATGCACCAAAATAAAGTGGTCATATGGTGAAGTGTGGCATTTGGCGCCTGCTGTGAAACAGAAACCCATCTGGCAATAATCTCCAGTCAGGTGACAAGTTCAGCTGAAAATGTCTCACCTTCCTCTTGTTGAGTTCCAATGCCTGTGTCCGCACGGCCAGCTCCTTCTCCAGAGTGGCCAGTGTGCTCTGAAGAACGCCCTCCTTCTCTTCAAGTTTCTGTACCACAAGCAGCTGTGCGTCGACCTGAGGAAAACACAAAATGTACTTTCATAACGGGCTAATTCCCAACAGTTTTCAAGCACATTTCATGAGTTCAGTACCTGGGTTTTGAAAGTGAGGACTTGGTCGGCCAGCTCCTCCTTCTCCTCCTTCAGTAACTTATAGATCTGGTTTGATTTGATTCGCTCACTCATTAATTTGAAGTTGGCATCATCCTTTTCCCGAAGCTGCTGCAGGAGCCGACTGTTCTGCTCCTGCATGTCCTCGAAGGCCTGGCCTGTGACGTCCATCTCACTCAATAGATTTTCTTCCTCCTGGAAACAACATAGTAATGACTTAATTTTCTAATGACTCACACCTTGATTAGTGGTATTAAGAATAATAATGTCTGTGTAATCTCTCAGTTGTCAAGGTATAATCCATAGCAAAAGAAAAATTTAATTCTGTGACAAAGGTTTGTCCAGTTGACAGAATTAAACTTGTCTTTTGCTATAGGAATAATGATATTAATACTATTATAATAATATTCATTTACAGTGGTGCAGTAGTAGTAGTAGTAGTAGTAATAGTGTAGTCTTTAACCGTTTTATCTCAACCTTCACTTATTCCATCATTCACAGTTGCATCATTTTTTCTTACCTTCTTTCATTTTGTATAGGCCAACCAGGTCCTATAAATGTAAGTGGTATAAACTCACAAGTAGCTTTTTATTACTCTGATGCCAGTACAATTCTGCTTGTTGCACTTTAACTTCTAACAGGTAAAACAGCTTTGTTCTGGGTTTTACTCTCAATATACTGTTCCGCTCGGGCTTCATTCATCCATCAATGCATAGAAACAGAAATTCAAACATAATTTTTAAATTTTGTACTTAGTGTTATGACACCATTAACACTAACGAGACTTTAGCCAGTTATACAACCACTTATTTTTTCTGTAATAGCTGTAATGATTAAGATAAGATAAGATAAGATAAGACTTTATTGATCTCACAGAGGAGAAATTCACTTACTTCACTAACTAGGGATAAATGGGTTTAAAATACAAACCATTTTAAGTGTTCAGGGAAATATCAGATTAATGCAGTAGCAGAAGAAAAACATTTTGTTTTATTGGTTCTATTTACTTACAACATCTGACCTTCACATTTTAGGAGCTGAATTGTTCAGAATTCTAACAAGTATAGAAGTTTAGACTACACTCAACAATCTTCCATGTTTCTCCCAAATGGTCAATTATTTGCTCATTGCTAACAACAATCTGAAAAAAGTAATATATGCACTAAATGAGACCAAATCTACCTGTTTAGTAGCAGCCAGTTTCTTTTGCAGATGCTCAATCATCTCTTCAGCCACTCGGATCTTCCTCAATGCATCTTCGTCAGCTAACTTTTTACTCTCCTTTCTCTCCCTTTCCTCAAGCTCTCGAACCCGCATTCTTAACTCCTCCACCTATGTTAAAAAATAAACATTAGAAACATTTGAAAAAGGCAATGTTTTACTGAAGAAGAAAACTTAAAGACAAACCTCTGCTTTAGACTTGCGTTCAGCTGCCATCAGCTGCACTTTGTCTCTCTGTTCCTTTGGGGCAGATTTATACATGTCCAATAGGAGCTTCATCTCTTTCTGGGACTCTTGGGCTTTTCTGACAACGAGAATAGAGAACAATGTCAAGAGAAAATCACAATAGGAAAAAATAATGCATGAACCTTGGTAACCTGCATCACAAAAAGAATGTTGTTTCATAAAACTAGCTCAATTGCTATGCCAGGCTTATTTAAATAACCCTGGATTATTTTGTCAGCTGCTGATTTGATTACAGGCGCAAACGTTCTACTAATAATATAATAAACACTATACAACAGAAAATAATAAACTTAAATTCATTCAATGGACGGTTGATGTACATGAAATTATTTTTGGATGTTAGGGGGACTGTTGTGGAGTGAGTCTAAAAGGTCCCAACTAAGCTGCTAACTTCTGTGTTTACATCAACTTTAGGTAATAGAAAAACCATAAACCTTTTCAAAAACAGACCACTGCACTTTCAATATTTCAAACTGTAGATAAGTGACATACTTGAGATCCACTCGGAGCATCTTCAGAGTGTCAGAGTTCCTCTTGAGTTCATCACTGCGTTGCCTCTCTCTCTCCCTCTCACGTTCGCGTTCTCGTTCAACCTCTCTCTCTCGCTCCCTCTCTCGAGCCCGTTGCCGCTCAAGCTCCTTCCTTCGTTCCTCCTCTTCCTCCTGGTCGTCTTCTTCCTCCTTCTTGACATCAATACTGTCAGATGTGCTTTCCTCGAGGATCAGAACCCCTGTGTCTCCAGTCTGACATCGCAACTGTCAAGAGACAACATATCAATGCAAGGTAATAACAGAAAATCACTAGTAAGCTTCAAGTCAAGTATAATAATGTGGTTTGAATGAGTTTATTAACCTTATTAATCTCCATTTGAGTTTCTCTCAGTTTCCTTTTGAAGCGCTGTACGTCACCTTTTAGTTGCATGTTGTGGTTCTGCAGACTACTAATTAAATGTCGCATTTCTCTGTTGATTGGTCCTGATGAAAATACAAAGATAAGAGCATTCACTAAAAACTTCACATGAGTGCTCAACTATTTTAAAGGTAAAACATACCTGCTTGTTCATTTGCTGCTAAATTCTGTTCAAACTCAATTCGCAACATCTCATATTCTTTGCGCACCTGGGCCAAAGTGTCCTCTAGCTGAATAACCTCAGTCCGCAGCTTCTTTTGAAGAGACAACTCATCACTCTAAACAAGAAGCTTGTTAGAAAGTCCAGTGAAGGCAACTGAGCAAGTTGTAACTGAAAGGTTACCAGTAAGAGGGAGAATCCTACCTCCATGTGTTCTATCTGACGAAGGTGAGCATTCTTCGCTGTGAGTAGAATGGCCCGTGCCTCGTCCAACTGAGTTTTCACACCAAGAGATTCATTGTACAACAGCGAAAACTGTGATTGAAGACATTTATATTCTGTGGTCTCCTTCACAACCTCTTCTGGAATATTGCGCAAGTCCATCTACAAAATAGAGAGGTGAAGCTAGTTACTTGCTCAGAAATATTGAATCAAATGCCCAAGAAGAAAAAATTACTTTGAGCTTTTCACTTTCCCGAACTGCCTCTTGAAGCTCGACTTGAAGCTTCTCCAACTCTGCCATTCGGCTATTTGCCAATTCCTGGTAGTGCTCTAGTTCTGCATTGAGACTCTCAAACTATAAAAAATGAAGCATTTTCAGATGCATAGTCTGGATGTTGAAATCAAGATTTGTTATGGCTCCGATTCTTACCTTCTGAATGTTTAGAGTGATCTGGCCTCCAGGCAACCCTCCAGAGCTGCCAGTGCTACTGTAACCAGACTTAAGCTGTAAAAACAGACCATATGTTAAAAAACAACATTGGAAAATTCTTACTTTTTAATAAGAAATTCCACATACCTGCTCCATTGCCTCTGCAAGATGCTTGTTAAGCTTTTGTTCCCTGTTGCGCAGCTTCTCTGTGTCCCACTGCAAGTCTTCTACTGTGGTCTGCATCTCAGTCACTTTGGTCTCTGCACTAGTCACTTTATCTACTAACTCATTATACTGCAAAACAAGTGAAATTACCCTTATTCACAACAAATGACATATGTAAATGATATATGTAAGATGTAGATTTTGTCTGTACATGATTTTATAATCACTTTGTAGTTGATTTTATAAACACTTTGTAACAACAAAATTGCTTGATTGGAGCACCATACCTCCATTGACATTTTGTGATGTCGGCCTTGCAACTGAGTAGCAATGTCCCTCAGACGACTGTATTCATCATGTAGCTTCTGATTTGTATTCATAATTTCAGTCTGGTTATCATCTTGGCATACTGTGGTAATACAAAATATAACATATTGTATCATCACTCTTGTATGTTTGCATGCACATAAAGGTATTAATAATATAATTTTTAATAATATTATAAGCATTATTAATATTAATCAAAATAATAATTATTAGTAATGTGTAATAGTTTGGTTACTACCAGGTAAATGTAGTGATTCTGAATTCTTTCATTTGTAGTCATGGTTTTAGAATTACCTTCAGTCCGAAGCTTCTTACACATGTCATCAATACGACTGTGTAGTCTGTCAAAGACACACACCAAGCTTCCAGCAACATCTTTGCTAAACTTCATGCGATCCTGAAGATGAAGTGACAATTCCTCCTCGCTGCTGTGCTCCAATGTTGTAAGGAAAACTTTAGCATTCTCACTCAAGGGAGGTGGAGGTGGAAGTGGATCTGCACAGAAAACAAAACTATTAACAAATCTGTCTCCTTTTAGAATTCTGCACCTGTTGGTTAAAAAGTAAAACAAACCAGTTGCTTGTGGCTGCTCGGTAGATGTGGATTGCTCTTCTGTTCCTTCAGGAGGAGGAGGTTGATGCGGCGCTTCAGGAACACTTTCCTCTTGGTGTTCATCTCTTGGAGGCTCTGGCTGCTCTGCAACACACTGTCCTTCCGGCAATGGAGGCAGAGGCGCAGATGAAGATGAAGTTGGTGATACTATGTTGATGCCATCTTCCTCCATTGGAGTTGAGTCGGGGAGTGGAGCAGAGAATGGAACAGGGGCTGATGGAGTTGATGGCGCTGGTTCAATGCGTTTGCGTAGAATATGCATGTTTTCTTCCAACTGATAATCAAGAAGACAATTTAATAAAGTTTTTTCCAGTGTAATATAATTAATATGACAAATACAAAACTGTGCAGTACCTGTGACCAGTAACGATTGACAATAAGGAGAGTTGTGTCATCTGTGGCCTGTCTCTTCTCCAGTTTCTCAATTTTCTCACGCAACTCATCCTCCATGGCCTGTCTCTGCTCCAAACGCTCACAGAGCTTTTTGTTTTTAAACTGGATAACCTTCATGTCCATTTCCTCCTGTGAATGGTGAATATCAGCATTGAGACATTATGTAAAAAACCTGTGGTAATAATCTCAAGAGTGTGAAACAGGGTCAGACTAACCGTTGAAGAGACACCAGCAATGCGAATGGGCTCAATCAGAGTGGTAGTGGTCTTCTCCTCCTTTTTGCTTTTCTTCTCAGGTGGGCCAGGGGGGCTGTCCCCGCCCATGGGACGCTTTCCTCCCCCAGCACCTGACATTTTCACTTTGCCTGAATGAAAGAAGTCACATCATTTAAACATGCATGCATGCATGAGAAATCACAAAATTGCTACAGTGCAAAGACCACCCCTGTATTACTAGATGAATTAACTATATTATACCTTATAGGCATCTTAGAGGTTGAATAATATCCATATATTACTGCAATATATGGTGTTTACAAATGTTTCAAGAGTAATTTAAGGTTTACGAACGTTAGCACAGTGCTAAGACATAAGCTAAAGCTAACATTATGCCGATTGATTCAAGTCTAGGCCATGAATCGGGTAGAAATGACGACTCTTGGTTAATGTCTTAGTAACTGTTGCGTAATACACAAGACAGAGGGGATGCAACGTCTCAGCGGGATCGGATATGTGGAATATTTAGACTAAATGTAACTGTACAAACCTTTACTACAATCGACAGAGAACGGACGTACACATAAGGAAGCGGAAGTGACGCAATTCTCTTTTCGCTTGGACAACTGCAAAATCTACATTGATAAAATGTATGCCATATGAATGATATTTTACTGTAAAATATAATAATTGAAATAAATTACAACAAATACTATTAAACAAAATGCCAAACAAACAAACAAATAAACAAACAAAAAAGATATAACTTCCTTCACTTGTATGGAGTATAAACTCCAACCACCAGGGGGCATTACTGACACACTCTCCTACAGGAATGTGCCAGAAATGTAAATAGTGTCCATGTCCGATCTAAATGTAAAATCTGCAAACCCTGCTGTTTTTATGACTAAATGCACCTATAGGTGCACTTTCATGTTTGTCAGCTGATGCGTCCAGGCTTCTGTGGGATTTCACTGTAAGTAGTTTTTGTCATGAGCGGACAAGGCAGCTAAGGCCAAAGTCCTTGAGGGATTTACTCTTCTGATGGGCATAGGACTTCAGTAATACACTGTATTTGATATAATGCGTGAATCTGGTGAAACAAAAATATGTTTTGTCATTTGCGTTAAAACTATCCCGAAGATGGCTGTTCGAAAATACACGTACTGCAGCTTACCAGTTCCTGTAGCACTGTTGCAATTTGCTGCCATTTATGGTATACTTTCTATAGGTTCCATTGAAATATAGCATATTTCTACTCCTGTTGTGTACACTATTGACAAAGATCACATATTAGCAATACACGATAAATCTAATTTAAAAATGCACAGTCAAATCAGTCAAAGCCCGCAGTCTAACAATGTTTGGTGTTGTGTGGCTCTTGTGTTGTTACAGATTTATATGCTATCATTATGACCAAAGATATAGTTGTTGGGGATGAATTACCAGACTGGGTGGGGGCCAAAGAGTTTTACCAGAAATATGACCCCAAAGAGGTTATTGGGAGGTGAGTCCAAAAGTAAATTCTAATCTGCAGATCTGAACTGTCAGCTGTGTCATATTTACTTAATTCATTGTCTTTTAGGGGGGTGAGCAGCGTTGTCCGCAGATGTGTGCACAGACACACTGGGCAGGAGTTAGCGGTTAAGATTATTGAAATAACAGCAGAAAAAATGACTGTCCAGCAGTTGGAGGAGGTTAAAGTGTCCACACTGAAGGAGATTCAAGTGCTCAACATGGTTAAAGGACACCCCTCAATAAGTGTGTATATAAGTTATGTGTTTGTTATATGTGTGCATTTCCTTTAAATATAAAATTATCTGTTTACTTTCAGTTACTCTTGTGGATTCCTATGAGTCGGCAACTTTCATATTTTTGGTGTTTGACCTGTAAGTATTAAAAATCAACCATACATCTTTACGTAAAAGATAATGTTGATTTTACTCATATTTTCAGCATGCGGCGAGGGGAGCTGTTTGACTACCTCACTGAAAAAGTTACTCTGAGTGAAAAAGAAACCAGGTGAGACAAGCATGAACATGAATCTTGACATTAGATATGAAATGTTTTTGTAATCAGAATAATCCATTGCAATGTCTTTTTAGCTGAACATATTATTTATGTGTTCATATTTGTTAGGAGTATTATGCGAGCTCTGCTGGAGGCTGTGCAGTACCTTCACTCCCTCAACATTGTCCACCGAGACCTCAAACCTGAGAACATTCTTCTTGATGATCAGGGACACATTAAACTGTCTGACTTTGGTTTCTCAGTGCAGCTACAACCAGGAGAAAAACTCAGAGGTACTACTACAACATTTCAGATTCTGTTGCCCCTCACAGATTGTTCATGGATTATTTTTTTTCATCTTCAGAGCTTTGTGGGACACCTGGTTATTTGGCACCTGAAATCTTGAGATGCTCAATGGATGAAATTCATCCAGGCTATGGCAAAGAGGTTGATCTGTAAGACTTATGACCTATATACAAACATTACAGAAAAAAAAACTTTGTTCAGACAGAGATTTTGATGATTTTTGCCTGTGACTCAGTTGGGCTTGTGGAGTGATACTTTTCACCCTCCTGGCTGGGTCTCCTCCTTTCTGGCATCGTAAACAGATGCTGATGCTGAGAATGATCATGGAGGGGCGCTATCAGTTCAGCTCTCCGGAGTGGGATGACCGGTCTGACACTGTGAAAGACTTGGTAAGAATATTGTAAATTCTTAATTTTAACAGCTTTTTTTGGATTTACATGTGTGTAGTACATGTGTACACATGTAAATGTGTTTGCCTTCTTTATAACATTACTTATAATTTGTTTTTATCAGATTTCGAGGCTGCTTGTGGTGGACCCTGCTACCCGTCTGACAGCTGAACAAGCTTTGGCACATTCCTTCTTCCGACTTTACCAGAAAGAAGAGTTGCGGACTTTTAGCCCAAGAAAGTCTTTTAGGGTGAGCAAAATCACAAATGTCAGTGGTTGTGTCTGCTGCCTTATTTTCCAAGAAGCAATATGTTTATATTGGTTTTCTATACAAAATATGATGCATTTTATGTTATGTTATGTTATGTTATGTGTCCTGTTATTTTTAAATGGTGTTGCTTTGTCTTCATCTTTTAGAATTGGGTTCATACAAATCTAAATTTCTATAGCACATTTTATCAACAAAAGAGTAGTCTCCAATTTCCTTTTTTTTATCCTTAGGTGCTGATTGTCTCTGTGTTGGCCTGTATTCGAATGTACAGTCGATACCGCAAGGTCCGCCCACTAACCCGAGACATTTTGGCCAGAGACCCTTACTCCATCCGTGGGGTGCGTAAGCTCATTGATGGCTGTGCTTTCCGGATTTATGGGCACTGGGTGAAGAAAGGTGAGCAGCAGAACCGCGCAGCTCTCTTTCAGAACACAGCTAAAATTGTCCTCTTGGGCCTAGAGGACTTTGATACCTAAATAGCCTCATTCCTTGTATTTTTAATTTGACCACATGCATTTTTTGCCATGTTTGTATCTGTCTTTTATCAAGTTATATTTTTAGACTGTTTTAAGAAAGACCAGTTTTATTTGTTTGCCTTAATTTAAGCCTTGGTTCTGCAATTTTATCTCTGGCACGCACAATATAAAGTAAAATGCTTTTTTCTCTTGATTTTAGTGTGTATGTTAGGTCAACATGTTTGCACTGGCACATCACCATTAACTACACTGCACAAATACTACAAAAAATAATATAAACTGTTCATTGTATTCATTCTCAGTGAAAACTCATCCAGGTACTGTGTGTGTTGTGATATAGGAACACTGTATTAACCAATATAATTATTTACTATGATATTCTAAGGCATGTTGTTAGTAAAAGTAACTGAATGGTTTTACTGTTTGAAAAACTCAGAACCACTGGTACCGTTTCATAAATATTTGAAGAATGTGTAATTGAACCATCTACTTATGAGGAAATATTGACCAATTCCTTGTGACAATAAAACATTTCAGGCAATTTTTCAATGTGTTTTATTAGAAAGCAAATACAGAGAACATTCTTTTGCTTCTACTTTTTGTAGTGTTGTGTTGCTTCGCCCATGGGTTCTAGGCTGAAGCTGAAAAAGAATGTGACATTATTAAACCAAACCAAACCAAATTATTTTAAATATTCTATAATTGCTCCGGAATATGTGCTTGCCTTCTTAGCTGTCCTCTGATTTTGTTGGGGAAAGGTATACATCTTCTATTTTATAATTTAATGCATTAAAAAAATTACATATTTTTTATGTAAAAAATAAAAGAATAGTGTAAAGTATAGGGACATCACTACCTGAAGTAGCACCAACATTCTGGTCAATGCTGTCCAGATATGTCAAAGACAAATCAAGTTTTAACTGTGGAACAAAGAGAAAAAAAGTTTGTGTACTTGTACTTGTGTACATGGCATATAAAGTATACATATAATAAACATGCTTATGTTTCATTTTCATACCTGTGGAGTAAAAACTGACTTATAGAGTCTGTAGTGTCTCATATAACTGTTGTAGATGTATTTATAGATAGAAGTCACTTCCTCTGAGTTGTAAAGGTCAATGCTAAATGGTGGTTGCTGTCAGAGTTACAAAAATTTCTTAATAATGGACGATTTTAAAGCTTAGATCAATTATCTGCTTTGTTTACCAACCCGAACTGAATGACAAAGCAAAAGCTCTTTGCAATATGTATGACAATGTTCTATGTTGTCAATGACAGTTTCTGCAGGAGAAAGCAAAGAACAAAATATGAAACACCTATATTTCTAGTCAACTCATCTATTAATGGTAAGAGTTACCAACCAACATTAATCTTGTGAATAGATTTAAGGATGGATAGAAGGGTGGATGTTTGGGCAGGCTTAAAATTATTGTCTCTGCAATAAAGTATTGTTTGGACATAAAGGTCCAGCAGAATTCCACGCTTTGGGTCTGGGACATCTATCTCGAGTAATTCACACAAAGCACTGTCAAGCAAAATATGTATCAAATATAGTGTACGTGGCTGAAAACAGAAGTAACATTTAGAGGAGTTTAGAAGATTTTTTTTTTTTTTTTTTTTTTTAAACATACGTTTGTAACTCAGGGATAGACTGTATTTTACTCAGCCTCTCCATGTCATGGTAGCTTAAGTCTGTCCTGGAATGTATAAAAACGCAAAAGGTTAACAGCTAAATAATTTAGCTAAAAACAGTGTATAGTGCAGTTCTTACCATAGCATGACTTTGGCTTTTGGCTCCTGTGGTATCTAGAAGATCAAATATAATTGAGGTTTTGCAGAAGATGTAATGCAGAAACATTAACTTTTTGAATTTCTAATAAAATAAAAATCCCACCGTAATTTTTATTTCCATTGTCATTGTAGGCCAAACCAGATAATGTTAGTGAAGGACCAACCAGCTAAAATTTTAAGACCCTAAAGAAAACCAGATGAAGGAAAGCCCGAAAATCATCCTGCACCACTTTCTGTTTTTCAGTTTCACGGTCCCCTAGCAACGGTGGCTGCATTTCCGGTTCGTTTACTACCATAATAATGGTCCTGATATTTCAGATGTGTATGTTGGTCATTAAAGTGGACATACTGTTAAAAAGCCACATTTACATTTAAATATGACATATGAACAATTCACGTATATTTCTATAAACGATTAAGTATTTTTGGTGTAGGCCTAACTGATTTGATCAAGGTCGTCTTCTGAAATGTGGCTTTACGGCGCTCCTCATCCCTGCTGTTGTATCCATGGCAACGGGATAAACCTGTGAGTTTCCTGCTTGGAGCAGCGTGTGCATTGCTAGCGCTTCTGAAGCCTTCTGGAAACAAACATCAAATGTAGATGGGTTAAAACGCGAGGGTTCTGTTTTGTTTTTGTTTTTTTGTTTTGTTTTTTACGATGTCTTTTTAATCACATTATGATGATGGCGTGGTACAATAACTCTCGACAGCATTGATGCGACTGTGACCTGATGACACCTCGCTCGGTCCGATGGCTTTCTTGGTCGGCTTGGCCCCCCTCCTTGTCCATTCCCTGTCCACACTCCGTAGTGCGGTCAATATAAGAACATTATCTCCTTCTAATCCACTTTGCTTTCTGCTTCACCCGACCGACAGTCTCTCGAATGGACAAGGTAGCCTACAATGTGTGAAATGACAGTGTTTGTTTAATTAGAAACACAACTTTGAGATTGCTCTTTTTCTTCAATCTTTGTAAGCTTCAAGGCATCATGGAGGATACAGATATTCGACAACAAAAACTGGAAAATCAGGTAATTAAGATCTACAATTGATGGATGACAAACTGTTGATTTAACTGGTGTAAATGTGAAAATCTAAGCAAATACTTATAATTTTGCATAAACAGCGGCTGGGATTTTGACAACTACTTAGTTGTAAATTCCCCAGTATAACTGCTAGTTCAGTAACTGTTTATTTAGTTCAGGCATTTGTTGGTAGCTCAGGGGTCCTTGGGAGTACCATGGTAACACTGTTACTGGTACCCATAGAACTATAATAATAATAATAATAATAATAATAATAATAATAATAATAATAATAATAATATAGATCCATGCTGGTACCATGGTAACACTGTTACTTTTAGCCTAACTGCTGTAGCTTCAGTTCATTACCTTTAATCCATCTAAGTCTGTGTCTATGATAGAGATGGGTTTGTAAATATTAATTTAATTGTTGGTTTCATTGTTATGTAATGTTCTAATGCTAATTAACTTGATTAAAGTGATTAATTTACATATTTTGGTGGATTATATGATGTAAACTGTTTAACAGTTATTCATATGCTGATTATATGTGCTAGCTCTGTGACAGTTATTTGCACTTAGTAATATGATTTAAATGTTCTTAGATGGATATAGCTAACCAGATGAAAGGATAGATAACCAGAGCAAAAGATACAAGAAAGGGCATTAAAGCTCCTCAAATCCATTCAAGTGTCTTCCTTCACTTTCTGATCAGAGTATTGTTTTGGATGAAGTGTCCCAGCATACAATGCATACAGTCCATGGCAAAAGGAGAAATTCAGTTTGTCAACTGGACCAAAGTTTGTTTGGTCAAATACGTTTCTCAGCTCATCCAAGCTGCTTCTTCAGTTCTGGTCAGACGCTGGTGGACACTGCCTTATATCTGTCTGAAGGGAGGAGCTAACTACAATGAAATTCCTCTAAGACTACCACACCTATTTGTTTACAGTTTCTGTTAGTTAGGTGGGCCTGTTAAGTGGGTATTAAGCAGTGGGAGGTGGTGTGGGGTGTTGTTAGCTTAACCATTCAGGGCCATGATGGGTGTTTTCACACCTCTGGACCTGACCTGGCTAGGCCTGTTGTTTTCTTTGTTTTGATTTAGGTTTGAGGATAGAGTTATAGATGGGAGACAAATGATGTCTGAGACCTCCATTTCTGTTCAAGGAAGGATTCTCTTTCTTGACAAAAATAGCTTCTTTATCTCCCCTCTCAAACCAGTTCTTTTCTCTGGCTAAGATCTGAACCTCACTGTCCTCAAAGGAGTGGCCTGTGGCTTTTAGGTGGAGATGTACGGCAGATTGAGGCCCACTGGACTTTTGTCCAGTTGACAAATTGAATTTCTCCTTTTGCCATGGATTCTACCTGGACGACTGAGGGATTCTACACACAATGCATACAGTCTACAGTCCTAAGCTATCTCCAATAACTTTGTGTAATGCCAAAAAGTAGAACCAGTAAGCTAAGTAAGTAAACCACCTGGTGCTATTTGGCTTGCATCACTGAAACAATGGAAAATAAATTATGGTTAAACAAAGACTCAACTGTAGTAAAAGTGTGCATAACTAGACCAATATGTTTTATTAAATCTAGCATAATTGTGTAAAATGATTACACATTATGAAATTACATTTGTTTCAGAGAGCCATTCTGATGAAAAGACAGCAAAGGAAGAGAGCTGACAATCAGATGGTAGTTTCAAATATGGACTCAAAGCAAAAGAGAAAACAGAAAACCAAATCGGACGAGACACCTCTGTTATTTAACCAGTCCCCCAGTAATGCTTCCTTAACTGGTGAGTGAAGACAAAATATAACAAAAACATATTCTCTTATTTCCTATGCCTTTTGCTTTCTTCTTTTCAGACCAAGTCGAACATGCCCATGACAACCCAGTGGATGAGATCACGCTGGGTGAATGTGACGTTGCAGAAGAGATATCTTTGAGGAAACTGGAGACACTGAAAACAGTGGACCTAGACATCGACAAAGAGATGGAATCAAAATGTAAAGTTGAACAGGATGTCCTAGTGGAAAACAAGAAATCCAAAAAGAAAAAAGAAAAGGACAAAAGTATGCTTTTGCAAATTATAGTGATGAATAATTCCGGTGTGCAAAGATGTTCTATTTAAAGGTGCAATATGTACCTTTTCTGGTGGAGGGTCCACCCCCTGCTTGTCTCTATGGAGATACTACTGTTTTGCCTTGAATATTCCATAGTACAACCTATTTAACTTGAATAAATGCTGTGGAACATCCTAGGGCAAAGCAATAACATCTTCATGGAGACAAGCTGGTGATGGACCCTTTAACAGAAAATTACATAGCACACCTTTACATCGGTTCTTACAGTATTGTGTTTAATTTTTAGAAGTAGAACAAATTGAAGAAATTGAGAAAGAGCAAGAGATACAGAGAAAGCCAAAGAAAACAAAAAAGAAACTCAAATCTAAAGGCTCTAAAGACTCGGATGACAGTGAAAAAAAACAGAGACAAGAACATAAAAGTATGTACACACACTCGCAATAGAAATGTAATGACAATATTCATCTTAATCATAACTTGTTTAAATGAATGTCTCCTTGGCTGTAGAGAGAAATCCAAAAGAGGATTCAGAACAAGAAGCAGACATAGTTCATGAAATTACAAGCCTAAAAAACACAAAAAGATGTGATGAAAGTGATAATGAGGAGGACAGCAAACAGCAGTGGCTTTCCCCACAGTCAGAAAAGCGAGCTAATAAGCTGGACACATGTAAGTATGTTTATAATAGTATAAATGTGTCAAATCATAATTCAATAATAAAATGCTTAACTCATCCTATAGCAAGATGCCAAATAAGTGATGAAAGCAAAGATGAAGATAATTCAGAAAAAGAGAAAAAAGAAAAGAAATCAACAAAAAAAGAAAAGAGTCTAGCATCATTGAACTCCAACTACAGGAGGAATTCTGAAAGTGACAATGACAGAGTAAGGCACGCAGCTCATTATAGAAAAAAATACTTTAAGACTTAATTTTTTACAAATTTAAAAACATATTTATCTTTCAGACAACTTCTCCAATGTCGGTGGAGGATCTGGAGAAATTTGCATTGCGCCCAGCCCCAAAAGAGGTGACGATACAATGTCGAGTGACCAGAGATCGGAGAGGTATGGAGAAGGGGATGTTTCCTACGTACTACCTGCATTTGGAGAAAGATGATGGAAAAAGGGTAGGTGTAGTACTCAAGCCAAGCATACATTTAATGACATTAGAAAAACATAAATATGAACATTTTATTATCCCTGCACAGGTGTTTTTAATGGCGGGAAGAAAGAGAAAAAAGTGCAAAACTGCTAATTATTTGATCTCAACTGACCCAACAAATTTGTCCAGGAATACAAACAGCTACATTGGAAAATTAAGGTTTATAATTCCCAATGTATTACTGAGTAGTATTTTACTGTCCGCAGATTACATACTCAACTTTGCTTTCTTCAGGTCCAATGTTCTAGGTACAAAATTCACAGTATATGATGGTGGAGAAAACCCAGAGAAAAAGCCCTTTATAAAAGAGAGTGAATCAGTGCGACAAGAGCTGGCAGCAATTTGTTATGTGAGTCTAAACAGTTACTTATTCAATTAAATAAACTATAACACCTAATTAAATTGTAATTTTTGTATTTTTCCAGGAGACAAATGTGTTGGGGTTTAAAGGTCCCAGGAAAATGACTGTGATTATCCCAGGAATGATTGATGATGAAAGAGTATCCATTGCACCAAAGAATGTGAGTCTGCTGTCGAAATATCTGCACATGCCCGCCATGCTTAGTCTAAAAATCAAATCTACATCTGGGTTTGCTTAAATATTTGACCATCCGCAACTTTAAAATTAATTATGGCAGTGAATAGATTTTCATTTGTTTAACAGACATCTTGGAAGACCTGAAATAACAGAAAGATTGACTTATTGGGTAACATCAAGTGGCCAAAAGTGATGTAATGAGAAACAACATGCTAAAAGCTGACGAGGAGGGAATTTTAAAATGTGGTATAGGGTTCATAATAGTTATAATGTGGATTTTTAGTACAAGAATTTGTAGTACTCTTGAATTCTTACTCTCATTTATAGTAGCAATGTTTTTGTTTTTTTAGGAACTGGAAACACTGCTCACTCGCCATGCCAATCACAACACGGATCAGCTCATTACTCTTATCAACAAATGTCCCAGTTGGAACCAGCAGACGCAATCATACGTCCTCAACTTTCATGGCCGTGTCACGCAAGCTTCCGTCAAAAACTTTCAGATAATTCACCCTGATAATGGTAAGATAAACACAAATGTATTTATTTTCAATGCATTTATGTTCCTCTTGTTAATCACCTCTTCTTTGTGCCTCCTGCTGATGTCTGCTGCAGAGGATTACATAGTGATGCAGTTTGGCCGTGTGGCGGAGGATGTGTTTTCCATGGATTACAGCTACCCCATGTGCGCCCTGCAAGCTTTCGCCATCACATTGTCGGCCTTTGATAGCAAGCTGGCCTGTGAGTGATGGTTTGCCTAAATGTTACAATCAAGGCCTATATAAAACTACTATTTTTAGTCATATATATATTTATATACACATTTTATGTAAAATTGTACAAATACTTCAGCTTTAAATAAAGTACTAATACATCTGTCCTTGTACATCTGATCATTTTAAGTGCAACCGCAGGCCCTTCTTTAAAAGGTCTTATCACAAAATGTGGAAAAACATATATGTATCTGATGCACAGGAACTGCAGCAAGATGGAGATAGACTGTTGCACAACATATGGTATGAACTAAGATGTAGAGTTCACACAATTGTAGAAACACTTTTAGATTCTTTTAAAAATATATGTCCCTTTAGACACTGTGGTGTAGTAAGATACTGTCTGTGGTAAAGCTATGGTGACTGAGGCCCCATTTAAACACATACCGACTTCCTTTTCTTACTAAAATCTATATTCACATAAATAAACCAGTATGGCTTACAACATTACCAATATTATCAAGATAACATAGGTCACATGAGAAAGATATGTGACTGAAGTGAAGTGAAGACTGACTGATACCTCTCTCTCAGTGTGTGATAGTTTCACACAGACATCACTGAACTCTGGTCCCAAACCAAAGAGGAGAGTCAAGAGCTTTGTCCTGTCTACAACATGAATCTAACTCACAGGCCGACAGCGACTGTCCTGCTCCTAGTGCTATTCAGGCTTGTTCGTATGACAGGTAATCTCGAAAATGTCCAATAGCTTCTCTATGTTTTTTCCAAGATATTTTATTTAAAAAATAATAATTTTACTGTGTTAGTATATAGTGGTAGTATTAATATTACTAGTAGAAGCAGGATTAGGATTATCAGTCCTAGCAGTAGAAATATGATATTAGATAGTGTAATAATATAGGTTAAGTAGCATTATCAGTCATATTTGTAAGATATGATAACAAGTATTACAAATGAGTTTCGTACTGCCATAATTCCCATTTACATAAGATGTTTGTTGACTATTATATTTTGAGTATAAAGTTGAATACTTATTTATTATTGTCTAGACTTGAGTTACATCTTGCACTGTGTTAATGACTACGTGTCCACCGTTAACTGCACCTTCCAAAGCAACCTGTCTACAGATCTCATCCCTGAAAAGCTCAAATTAAGAGTATCAGATGTGGAGTAAGTGACACTTTCTATTAATGCCGTTGTTTTGGTTAGATTTTTTACATTTAATTATTTGAAAATTTGACCTCACCATTTTCCAGGAATGGGCCCATTCTGTGTCCACTGAACTGGCAGATGGATCATTTCTTCTGTACTGCTGAAATACCCTTTGGTTTTGCGGATACTGATGTCTACAGTATCTTCGTTTGTTACCATGATGAGGCAGAGAGCTGTAAGCTGCTGGACGAAAAGTTTATCCCTTTTGAAAACAGTGAGAATTCAGCTTGTATTCAACACAAATGTAAATGTGATTTGTATGATTTTTTTAATTTCTTTCTTCCTGTTATTTTAGTTAAACCAAATCCACCATGTAACTTTACCATGAGTCTAAACTCCAGTCAGTATAGCTTCTCCTGGAAAAGCCACTATGAGGAATACGATTTTACTGGGCTTGACCAAGCACTGAGATATCAGCTACGTCTCTACCAAAAAGGACAAGAGTTCAATGTTAGATTACTATTACTACTAGAAAATTATTCTTGTTTGTAGGCACTTATTAATACAATAAACTTATGTCACAGGGGACCTTACGTGATGTTGATACGTATGAAAAAACTTTTTCTGTTCGAGATGGTATTTTATTGCCTGACTCTGAGTATGCTGCCAAGGTCCGGTCCAGACCCAACCAGGTTCATTACAAAGGACATTGGAGTGACTGGTCCACAGAGATCTACTGGAGGACTGCAGAGGGTAATATCTCATACCATTTAAATTATAAACATTAATGCCATACTGAGGAATATACCGGACAAAATGATAACATCTCCGTGGAGATGAAGTGGGCCAGGGACCCTCTACCAGGAAAGCGCCATAGTCCATCTGTAGGTAGAACATTTACATATACATGCATAAACCATATCTCAAGAAAGAGGAAAGTTTCCTTTATGGATTTTTGTTGTTTGAATTGATACTATGAAAAAACACAACAACCTCAGAGTACCACGGATACCCAAAATCAAATTACCATTCACGACTAACAATTTTCATTGTAAACAACAGTGAATTTGTCGCTTCTTAATTTTTAATCAATAATAAAAATCTTTTTCATTACAGAAAATAATCCTCTCACCTTATACCTGGAAAGAGTGCTCATCGTTGTGTGCATGTTGGTGCCATTTTTCCTTATTTTATGTTTCATCCCAATTAACATGTAAGAATTCAAACAGTTTTATATTTTATACTGTTTTGACAGAGCAAAGATTGACAGTGACTATGCTGCAGTTATTATAGATCTGTATTGCTATTGCAGGTGGAGACTGAAAACTTTCATTCCAACTCCAGAGTTTTATTTTCACTCTCTTTACACTGACTGCCATGGGGATTTTAAGGTGGGATTTGCCCCTCTAAGTTCACATACAATTATGCAATGTTAATACAATTCTCTTCTACATTTCAGAGTTGGGTAGTGATGGAGAAAACCATGGAGCTGCCAAAGACAGAAAAAACTGTTCACATTGACAAAATGTTCAAGTATGAGGATATTTGTGAGGCTGCCCCCAGTGTGACTCAGAGCGCATATGCCAACGTGAGCGAGCCTGAGTGTGCTTTACTGGAGCCGGGTCTCCCTTATGCAGTGAGTACATCAGTGATGGACTCTGCTACAGCCAGCTGTACCAGTGCTTACCTCAGCCCACAGTCCAGGAGTCCTGCAGAGAGGGACTCTGGCTGCTGGCTCAGCAGTGCCCACTCTTTGGAGAGGGGCCCCTCCTGGTACAGCAATGACTACTGCACCCTCAGTACCTTCCAGCAGTCTGCACTGGGTACATGTGAGCCACTAAAATGTATGATCATGGGATTTGACGAAACAGAAGAAATTGATATTCTCTGCTGAAATATGAACTGATCTTGATCATGTGTATCCTCTATAAAATATAATCAGAAACAAAATGGTATATTACATTCAGCCAATAAATATGTGCATATATTCTATAAAAGGTTTTATTTATGCCAACACTTACATGAACAAAGCACCATTTTACCTTACAGCCAGATACAGAAGAAAGCCTACCTGCCTCAGTCAATGTGGCCATTTTATTTATTTCAAAGCAAACTCTGAGAAAAAAAAAAAAAAAAAAAAAAAAAAAGAGGCAGCAGAGTCAATATATTACAGCATGCCAAGTAGAAAACCTGGGAAAGAATTAGACGGAGGAATCTAGAGACACTAGTGAGATACG
The DNA here is from genome assembly GCA_029959045.1 of Taenioides sp. WSHXM2023. Taxonomy (NCBI): domain Eukaryota; kingdom Metazoa; phylum Chordata; class Actinopteri; order Gobiiformes; family Gobiidae; genus Taenioides; species Taenioides sp. WSHXM2023. Next base: position 16,451,573 of record CM057104.1, on the reverse strand, counting down.
ACAGTAGAAAAGTGCCAGTCATTATACAGCAGTGGGATACTGACAATGAAATAAGCAAAATGTACATTAGGTGAATTGAAAACAAATGGGAACCCAAGAGAGGGTAAAGAAAAACAAGACACTTCTTTCTTGAACATTGATGACAGCCAGCTTCACGGAGTAGAGTCTGGTACTGAGCTGTGTCCTTTGCACCATATAAGACAATGTTTAAAAAGAAAGAATCAGGGTGCCCAAGCACCTACTCCCTCCCGGCATTATGTGCCAACCGGCAATTAAGAACAAAAATGGGAGGGCGGATGGCACAGAATGTGTGGAGTTTAAATACAAGTCTTTAAGTGAGTCTCGATGTGAGAGGAGCACATTCATTGAGAGACTGAGCGAGAGGTGATCCTTGTTAAACCCATTCCTTCAGCTGAAGTCTTCATCCTTATGACGGTGAGAACTTTTTGGCCTGTGCTCGAACTCTTTTTTCATATTCTACTCTGTTTTGGCTGAAAGAAAGTAAAAGCAAATCAATTTATCCATTTAGTACAAGTACAATTTCACAAAAAAAAAAAAAAAAAAAAAGCAAAACTGCATATTGCGTGGGGGCTTCACAATAATTTAATCTAGATAGCATTTAGTACACTTAAAATGTAAACTACTACCTAATACAAATACACATATGCCTCTATAGCAGGCTACAACTCGGCCTGCTACTAGGACAACATTACTCATCATCACTGCCTTCGTCTCATTTGACCTTGTACGTGACATTTCAGACTGGTGTCTCTAACTGCAAATGTATGCAGAAAACTTACCAGTAGATTGTGTAGGCCTCTGCTTGGGCTGGATCCTGGATATTTGGCTCATTTAAGAGTTCTTGGATGCCTAGTAGGATCTGCACAACACACAATGATGAATACAATGGGTACATAAAAAGTTATCTTTCATCTGAAAAAAAGGCCGTTGTGATTTTTTATTTTACCTGTTTTATCGTGATGGCTGGTCTCCAGTCCTTGTCTTCCTCTAGAATAGAAAGGCATACTGTACCTGAAGGATATACGTTTGGATGAAAAAGTGGTGGCTCAAATTTACCTGAAACAATAAAAAAAATACAATTGACTACATAGAGCAATGAAGGTTCCCACAGAGAAGCCCACCACTCCCCTAGTGGAGAGAATACATTTCTAGTTGTTCATGATCATAATTTACATATCACCCTTTTAGTGGGATGTGGGAGGATCTGTTTTTCCTTGTAGTATTTGATCATGCCATAGTACCACACAAACTACAGCTGTCAGCCTGGGTTTCAATACACACATTTATAGTAACAAATGCAAAAATACTACCTTATTATTATTTTTTTAAGGTTTAGTTGTGTCTCATGAGGAGAGATTTGTTTGTCTTGATAATACAGCTAACACCTCATGTACACTTAATTCAATAAAAGCTTGGACACGGAGCTGCTTGTTGTTAGTTTATGCTAATTCATACTTAAAAGAAAAGGCAAGATCTTAATGATATGTACTATGCCATCACACTTTTATATTTGATCATTCCATTAATAAATAAATAAATAAATAAATAATAATAAAAAAAATAAACTTACATTTTGGAGGAGAAGATGGATAGTCATCCTTGAATAACATGCGGAGTTTGAAAAGACCACCTTCCCATGGTGTCTGTAGAGAAAACATACATTTACACACTTCAAAACACCAAAAGCAGCCACTTCACACTGGTAAGCAATACAACAGAATTTGGACAAAATATAGAATAGATTACCGCTTTCTTGCCAGGAATAGCACATTCCCAATTCATGAGATTCATGGTCCCATCTGGATTTTTTGTTGGTACAGCAACAAATCCCTGAAAAAATATTAATGTACAGGAGGTTAACTGTAATCACAACCAAACAGGTCAATCTGACAGAAGTTTCTCACTTACAAATGGATGGTCCTTACGCCATGCTTTGCGCTCCTGAGCAAGCCGGCTCAATGCAATCCCAGACATGATTGGTAGCCTCCTGAAACTGTAGACATAACAACTACATATTAGTAAATTATGAATTTGCTAAAAACACCACCACCCTCGCTCATTCACACCTGGAACTTAGTGATGCTGAGAAAGATGCTGCTGATAAAGTGAGAGACGTGTGCTTGTGTCAGTTCTATCCACTTGCTGGCATAGTTGAAGTACGAATCATGACATTTATGATAATTGAAAATACACGTATGACATAAGTAACGTGATTCTACCCTGCTGGTGCCACGAGTAACCTAACAGTAAGCCCTGACATAATGCAAAACCTCGTAAACTTGGTAATAAAAAAAGAATTTAAAATATGTTACTGGACCTAGGTTATTTCTGTGGATTAGCAAAATTAGCTAGCCCTGTGACAAATCAAACATAATACAGAAGCTCTACAAGTTTAAAACTACCACGACTCTACACTGTGCATACGGATAATATTTGTTGGTCATTTTCTCATATATGGATTATCAAGGGAAACTTTTATCATCAGGCAAAACTTTAGCCGATATAAAAGTATGCTACACCTGCTAAAAAAAAAGCTAACAGCCGGTTAGCCTAGAAGCTAACTCGTGTGCGCCAGAACGTTGTCACAACAGGCGCTAAAACGTTAGCGCTGACACGGCCTGATGCAGCACAAAAATGCGCAATTGTGTTTGCTTTGGCCTTTGATTGGAAGAGAACGATGCTGTTGCAATCATTCCTCACCAAATACAATACAGGAGTGAATGGGCACAGGAGATAAGAAATCAACCGGAATGGTTGAGTGACTCTTGATTCAATAAGGAGGAAGACAAAGAGCGGTAGAGCTAAATGGCGCACACTAATGCCTTACAAAACTAGCGAAAATGGCGCAAACAGAAGCGGGCAAAATGTCATAGAACAAGGCAAGTATATGGCATGTTTTCAAATACGAGGGTATTCCCTTACCTTTCAATGCGGCGGCACTATGTTTTTTAATCACACTGAATGAACTGAACGTCTTCAAATCCAGTTAAAGGTTGTAAAGTTTCCCTCCTGAACAACCACCAGCTTCGAGTCCAACCAGACGCGAGCAGCAAAATGAAATAGTATAATGTCAGGACTTCCGGTTTTGGCTTTTGTACTCATGGAAGCTCGGAACATTTTAAATTTGCTTGGAGTTCACATTCATATATGACAGAACTGATTCAATTATGCAACTTCTGATTTCTCAATAAACCTAAGCGTCTTGTGTAATTCGCTAGGTTTAATATGTGCCAGATGTACCTTTGACTATAAGTGCGCGTGTACAAAAACAATTCAGTATCGAAATGACTTGACTCTCTTTACCCCTTCTATAATCTTTGTCTACTTTATCAATATTCATACATTTAAATGAAAAAATGCCTTTAGATTAAAGTATAACAAAACACAATATTGTTTACGTTTTTCTATCCCAAATAGTCAAGACTAGAGTACATGAATTCAGTAAATTGAAGCCACACTAGATGTCGCTATTTATCAAATTATCGATATCCATCACTCAAACCACTCAAATAAGAAACACACGCAAGCACAAATATTCATGGACATTTTATTGGGTTTATATTATGCAATACCATAACCTCATAGTTACTTTGCACATTGTTTTATAATTGCATAAGATCATAGAGTGTCGTGATATGAGAGAAAAACAAATCAACATGATTGTTGTTAGTTCTAGTAATAAGATGAAACATTCACTCCCTATGATCACATTTGGATTCATATATAACCATGCATAACAGTGGTCTGTGGCTTATGACTTTAATGCAGAGGCGGGCACTTAAAAGTATTAGGCTACAGATTTTTATAAGTATACCCATCACATTAAATGATAATCCATGGGAAACCTGAACAAGACAACAGGCTGAGGGCCATATTTGTATTACAGGGCAAATCATTTGTAAAACTTTTTCCCTGTAATACATCTACTAGACAATGAAGTTAAATAAACATTAAAATTAATTGCAAAACAGTTTTATAAAACCTACATGAACAAACTGCTACTCTAAGCCAACAAAGATGTGTCACAACTAAGACTGGGTCTGCCATTGATGGGGCAGATTGCAAGATTGTCTGCAACGCTCTAGCATAGGCCGCTAAAACTGATAATCGGTCAAAGATGTAAATATCAGTACAGATGGGAGTGCTAGCTGCAGTAAAGTCACACAAGTCAGACTTGTATCAACATGTGTGAGGGAGTGCAAGACAGTGTTAACTGGAAGGCTTCAGAATACTATAGCAAATGTAAACATAGCCTAGCTCTGACAGGAACTCCAGCCTGATTCATCCTCTCAAATATTTCACTTTAAAAGCCCTTGTGTCTTTGTGTACATATATATCAAACATGCATCTCAAACTTGTATCTCAGAGTATAAAACTGGTGTGTATTCAGCAAATGGTTGTCATTAACTAACTTATGTACAATGTGTGCCAGCATTAAGAAAAAAAAACCCAAAAAACAACAACTACTCATCCCTGACACTGATAAATGTGCACAATACACGTAAGACATTGGATTTTGGTCAACCAGGGGAAAAGCAAGAGTAAATGATTACTACTTGTGAATGTACGATGAACCTATAAAAACACATCAAAACCTTAAAACAACTACTATTAAAAGTGTTTCAAAATGCACTATTTACAATGACATTACGAGCTATTAGCAATGTGCACAGTGGTAATTCACTGTAGTGCTGTAATGCTGCTTATAAACCAACAAATCTAAAATGCTAAGAAGAAATCTTATCTCACCCAGAAAAAAAACTCTTAAATGTAACAGTCAACTTCATAGCCAGCCAGGTTTAGCTTTGTTATTGGTATCAAAACATGTCTCAAGCATGTTCATGCTGAAAGACATCAATCCTTAAATCCGAAATTTGTAGACCTGTACAAACAATGCAAAACAGAATTTAAAACTATTTTTTTCATAATCAAAGATCCAGTATAAAGAACTTCTAATGAAGTTATGCTTTCTATACAGTGTACAAAACGTGCAGTTTAAGAGTTAAATATTAATATTGATCTTGAATTATATACATCAAGTTCTTAGATATGATCAGAATTTCCTTCACCACTGCCTTTGAACATTTCCAGTCCTCAAATCACCCCCAGAAAGGTTAATGATATTCCCTCAAGCAAATTTTGAAAGTCACTGTAGAAACCAATTAAGAAAACAATCAAGACAGTGTCTATATTTTTTCCACTGCCAAGTATCTTGGCAAAACACATTTAAAAAAGACATCAAAACAGTTTTCATATTTGAACAAAATATATCAATTTAAGAAAAAGAAGCGGATGTGGCGACGGATCAAGTTGAAGAATCCACCACTGTCATTTTTTTTGGTTGTTGTTGCAGATTAAATATTTGTATGGGTGCCAGAAAACTTGTTTTTTAAAATAATGGCTCCTGTATATACAGTGGACAAAAATACCCACAGATCTCAACAGCAATACTTGGGTATCCAGTTTTCTTTTCTATTGAGTCTGTGCCAAGACATGCTGGAGATGAAGACAAGCCATAAATATAACTGATGTTTTTTTACAGTGTCTGAGGGGAGAATTCCCATTTACCTGCATAAATCTGAACATGTCCCTTCTTAACATCTTATTTTGTTTTGATACTTGAGTTATAAAAGATCAGCCAAATCCCTTACCAGACCCTTGAGCTGGAGGATATCATGAATAAACTCAACAGATGACCCTGAGTTAATAGTTGGCCCCGTTGAAGTCGGCCACGTTTGTAGCATTAAATATCAGTAAATTACAATTCTACACTTTTCAAAGGTCCAGTTAAACAGACAGGCACAAATTGTCAGTAAACATACCTATTTACATAAAAAATAAAAAACAAATGGAGGGACAAGAAAAGACCACGTAGACCCCCCTTTAAACACTCCATTGTGCCAAATGTTCTTCCTTAGGGATGATATGTTTTCATCATAACACCTGGAGTTCATAATACTCTTCACATTCGAGAACCCCTTTCCTGAAGAATCTGTCGACAAGAAACAGAGGTTCCGGTCAATACTTTGGTCACAGTGAGCGAGACTTTAGCAGGTTACAGAAATACAGAGGGAGCAGAGGGTTGAAGCTATACAGCATATTGTTGTGTTCACCAGTTATAACTTATTTTGGTTTTCATTTTGTAACAATATGGTAATAGTCCAAAGCGACCTTTATTGAGATCAAAATGATGCTTCTCTGACTGATGGACAAGAACTGAAAATGCAGCAGCTGATGATTCAGCTTGGCCTCTATTAACGAAGGCAGCAGGCATGGAAGTAATTACAGGGGTTTCAATTACACTACCGAAAAAGCTGTTCTCATCTGCTCTCAAAGACCTATTTGACCTGCTGATTCAGTGCCCTCCACAATTACAGGCATCAATAACAAATAGTCACATTTTCTCGTTTTAACATTTAGACTGTGTACATTTTATTAGGCTGTCAGAATGTTCCAGTGGCCGAAAAACTCTGATGATTAGCAATCAGAAGTAAGGTGGGTTTTAACTTCTGAGGTCAGACAGTAAAAGTTACCTAGATTTAAAGCGGAGGCCTATAATTGAGGGCTCTGTAATATGTATACAGCCAAATGAGAGCTAGATGTCACTAATGTAATATGTACTGCGTGGGAGCACATAGGGAGGACAAGCCACGGGTGAGTGCTGGAGACTGGGAGCAGTTGAGCACTCACCATCAACTCATAAGTGCTCAACCCTAATCAGAGTCATTCATTTCATAATCTGTCTCTTCGTCCTCGCTCTGAACAACATGCAGCATGCAGACAGCACAGAGAAAGACAAGAAAGCATGAAGTTCAGGAAAAGAAGGAACAAATAAAACTAATGGAGTGGGTTTAAACCAGTAACAACATTTACAAACATTTATTCAGAGGCACTAATACACATTCCAACATTCCAATGAATCAAAAAGGTTTCAATTTCCAAAAAAAAAGAGTGACATTTGAGGATGGGGTTTTGGTGATGTGCGCCTGGATTCAAATGCAGTCTAAGCAGTGATTAAACAACAGGCAACAGGCTTCATCATGTGTGGCTGCCTTCTGCGAGCGGCCCTGTGGGGATGGGCCCGTGGGAGCGTGCTTCCTGCCCTTGAGAAAATGAAAGACCTTGGTTGTAGTTCTTCTAATCCACGGATCTACGCTCGGCTAATGCCTTTAACTGAGATTAAAATAAACCTAAGAAGGACCATCTCACTTCAGTCTAACATGATTCTTATTTGGATAGCTAGATTTTTATTTTAATTACTTTAATTATTACTGCTCTTCTCTGGTTGTTTCTGGGTTTCAGATGACATAATATTCTAAAGGTTTGTATTAATTTGAGATTGGGCGGAGAACATGTTTTTATTCAGGTTTTGTGGTGTGGTTAGATCTATACATTGTGATGATGGATGGGGATGCAATGACTCATCGCAATTAAATAAATGTAATTGTATTTTGATACAATTTCTGGACTACATAGACTCCAAGACATTCCAGAAAGAAAGCATGGTTAAATCAAAATAGCAAAAAAAAACAAAAAAACCCAAAAAATTTCATAAACTCAACAGGCCTAGGATGTTGTGATGTCATCTGAAGCCCTTCCTTTTCCTTTAAATTTTCACCACATACTGTTGAGGGGAAAGTTTCTCATCAATAAACCAGAGGTGTGTTTTTGTAAATGCATTTGGTCATTTTAGCCCTCTAGCACAGAGCGTCATTCAGTGTTGTTGGCTGTTGATGTCTATATGGGCAGTGCACTTACCTTCGCCTTCTCACTGGGCTCACTGTTTGTCCCGTATGATTGATTGTGAAGCTCTTTGGAGACTACACACAGGAACTCTGCTTGGTCTTCGTTTCCATAGTTGTACGAGGAGCCTATGCTGACCAACTACGGAGAAACAAGCACAGAAAAATTATTAGTGCCACATCAAAAACAGACAGATAAGAAATTTACATCCCATAGCTTTTTAATACAACCCTCCCATTAGGGTTTGCAAAAATAAAAGCTAACTAAAATGCATTGAATTAAAACTTATTGTGAAGCCCAAATAATAAATTAGGTATTTGTGTCCACCTTGAGAAAGTAGGTGAAACAAATAATAGAATAAAAATAACCCAATGACATCACAGACAGGAAACACAGTCACTGATGTCTACAAGACCAGGAAGTGGATGTAAGAAAGCCGACATGCTGGTTGAAAGTACTGGGTAAACTACATCAGTGTAGAACCAACACATCTACTAATGCTAAACCACTTTGATATTGCCATGTAATCACATAGTCATCAATTAGATTCCCAAATATGATTTAGAGCAGTTCCTGTTCATGACCGAGCAGTTACATGATGCAAAAAGAAGGATTCTATAGTGGTTCCAATGCATCAGTGAGGGCAGTAAAACACAGACCTTTCACCAACATATAAATATGGTAGTGTAGAAAGGCACAGAAATTAAAACATGACTGGAAATATGGACATTCTGAATAAAAAAAGAAATGGAGAGAGGAAAGGTAAGAGTTGCTGCTGACTTGTACTGCATGTTGAAGTGCAGGCAACAAGAGCTCTTGTCTGTACCAGGAGCATGTCCAGGCATGCTTTGCCTCATTAGCCACTCCTGAGACTTGTTGTTAGAAAACCCTCTCACATCGATGAAGCAAAAAAGAAAAAAAAGAAAGACTAAAACACTCTTTGGAATTTCATATACAAGACAATACTATACTTGGTACGGAAATTAACTTAATTCTAAGTATATAAACAGTGATATTCCTAGATTGTTGCAATACGATGAAATATTCAGACAAACTACCTCCATTAAAGTAAATATGCAACATCTACATTAAATCTATCTATCTTGGCATCCAAACAGCAGCCTATACTAGGGAAGTTTCAGTTGAAGCGGCTACATCAAAGAACAGCACATATACACACAGACACACACAGACACACACACAAATAAAGAACATTGACAGCTGACATATCTGTGAACTGTGAGTGTATGTACAATATGAAAAAAATAAAAAGAGAAACAAACTGAAAATGATTGTGTTGCCCATCTCTGAGCAGGCAAAAACAATCAAAAGTATAAACTGAGGAATGAGCAGCTGCTCTGTCTACTCAGGACAGACAATGGCCATCGGGAGATCGTGGACAACACAGGGACCATGCAGAGTTTGTGTGACACACCTCTCCGCTGTTGTTTGGCAAAGCAGACTCCTCTCCCTTCACTTCCCTTGACACAATCAGCAGAAACTCTGACTGGTGGGCTCGCCCGTACCCTATACTGACAAGCTGCAACAACCAATCAGAGCACAGAGGGGATGCTCGGATCACGTATGCAGACACTGAGAAATGCTGTTTGGTATTTTCCCTGAAATGTCCAGAAATTTCCTGTTGGACAAGTGAGCATAGCCGAGTGGATGAGGCACAGAAACAGGCTGCTGCAGCTTAAAGCTTTACCTGCTCAAACTTCCAGCCGTCTGACATGGTGGACACCATCTGGGTCAGCTCCTCCTCCTGGCACTGTAGCACCCGGTACACATGCTTCACCGGGACCTGAGGTGGATTACAAGGGGATCACAAACCAAATATCCATAGACTGTCACTAGCGCACACACACAGTGTTCACCGCACTCACTCACCTGGGACGTTTTGCAGTCACGTTCCCTGATCTTGTCCTTTATTAGCTTTATTAATGATGTGATGTTATAGAACTCTGCTTCTTCAAGAACACCTGCAAAAAATGACATGTGATGCACAAACCACAAAATATAGGTAGTCAAATATTTTTGCAATAGTTAAAAAATATTACAAAGCAGTTTTTAATGTTTCAATAGCAATAGTGAAGACTGCCTTGGGGGCCTCATCGAATGTTTAAATGTTTAAACACACAATCATTTGTGACCACCTAAGCCTTACCCTCTTCTGCAAGGTCTCTGTTGAGCACCAGTTTGCCGTGCCTTAGGTAGTTCAACACCGGCCCAAAGTATGTGGGGTCTCTGTCGATGAGATAGGCACCAGTTTCATCCTAAAAGGGCCAAAGGAGAAGTTAATGACTAATAAAACAACATCCTATGCCAGGTAATTTTGAGGAAGATTTCAGTTCAACATCATTAAAAGGAATAATATGAATAATAAAAAAATATGGTTGTTTTATTTTACCCAGTATCAATTTTTATTATTATTCATCATAATAATGCTATCAATATTCAACATAATAATTGCTACAGTAGATGGAGGGCTTTAATCCAGAAAATTTAAGTTGAGATTTAGAAATGTTGTGTTTCTTTTTCCTGCATATTAAAATAAAAGATTTCTAATAAACTGCGGAAAGCATCCATTTGAAACTCAAGAGCTGTTAAAGCCTGAGGGATGAGTTGCTGATTCTCCGTACAGACTGATATATCACTTTACGCTCCCAAAGGACCTGGATTTGATCCTGATTCTCCCTCACTGGGTATTCCCCTATTTCTGTAAGCTCTGATTAGACTGCCATTGTCTCTATGGGAGAGGGTGTTAAACAATTAGAGCAGAAAAAAAGATTTGGAACAGCAGCAACCGAAGATACCAAAACTCTGACTATGCACGCAAGAGTGTTTAAAGGGAACTCTAAAAACTCTAAAATCATGCTATAGCTTCAGAACAAGACTGTTTCATTTCATGACAAAGATTAAGGTTAAGACATGAACTCAACATTATTCTCTCTAGTGATGAGGGGTGGTCCCAGCGCTCTCCTTCTGTGATGACTCTCCAAACTCATTTGGCCGCCCTCCTTTTGACAACTAAAATTATCTCTCACATAGAGCCCAGTGGATTTATATCCACTATATATTTCTGTACTCTCTCCAGCTGAAGCCCAATATAGTTCAAATCACACAAACCACACCACATAGTAATTAGTAATGGCCCGACCTTGACACATGCAGCAAATATACTACGTGTATGTCAAATACTGAAATTCACATTTCTTGCAGGTTTATGAAAAATAAGGACATTCTAAGATTTACAGATTAAATGTCTGTGCCCAAGTGTCAACAGTTAGGAGAAAAAAAATAATATGGACAACATTTGATAATCTGAACTAACAAAAGGGCAACGAAACATAGTACTGTGTTCTGCAAGAGAAAAGTTTCCGTGGGATGTGGTGAGGTGTTACACATCAGAAATCAAACAAATAAAAAAATGATATCAAGTCACAAGTACAAATATATGTTATTGTAAACAAAAATCAGGCATTATGTTAAATAGTGGTGGTAGATAAAGCAAAAGCAAAAGCGTCAAAATTATATGGATTTGTGATATTAAGGGATACCTTTGGCTTTTATATTTTTAATAACAATGACCTAAACTTGAATATGCCGCTTATGTGGCTTACTGCAAAACTATTCACAGTTTTGCAAAGGGAACTTTTTTATTATAAACAAGAGGCGGTCCCAGGGGCCAGGTTGGGATTCACAGAGCAATGAACTTTGGTCTGTGAGGCAGACAGAAGGGAAACAGTGTTGAGTTCAGCTGTATTTAAACCGACAACTACACTATAGACACTATAAGACATTTTCAATTTGGCAAAAAAAAAAAAATCTAATAATAAAAAAATACATTATTTATTTATATATATATATATATATATATATATATATATATATATATATATATATATATATATATATATATATATATATATATATATATATATTTATATATATATAAAATTGTTGAATACAATGAAACATATATAGAATAAAATCAAGAAAATCTAAAATCATTGCGTGTCAAAGGTATAATTAAATAGTTTTGAATTATATCCAAACACTCCTGTTTTCACTTCTGTCTGTTTGAAACAAGAACCGCGGTTACGAATGTCCCCTTAACTTGTGATGTTTTGCCCTTCTACAGAGGCCTAGAGGCACATGTTGAGAGCGCGGCTTACAGTCATTACAGCCTATGCTTTATCTACATGTGCTTTTACAACTGGAGAAGCCAGCCTGTTGTTTTAGAAGTTTGCACCTGTGTACTGACGATCACAGTCGGCTCAAACAGCGTTGAATAAACCTGCATGATTTTCAGCATTAGCAAGATAGAAGAGTGGGATTCACATAAGGAAATGTTGGAAATTAACCTTATCACGCTCCTCTTGCATACAATACATATCCTCCTGCAGGAAATACCACAGCGACCCGCCCTGGAGTTGATGTTGTCAAATAAGGCTTATACAGACAAACCACCAACCCCACATGGTTACCCATTCATACAGGTCTGGTAAATTAAGACAACTTCTTTGTTTTTTATTTAAATATAAACAGTCCCCTTGAATAGACAGAGTGTAGGAGATAATTCTCTGTGAATGACTGAACACAACACAAGAATTCACTTCCAGTTATTTCATTTCTTGTGTGAGTGCATTACATGGCATTTGGTACTTAACATTAGCCTTTAGAGTTGAGTAGAGATGTCTGTTACCCCCATGTTAAATGGACACAGCAATACCAATAGTTTTTAATAAAAAACTGAGTTAATGTTTTAACTAATATTAACTAACTTAAATATTACTGATTAAAAGCATTACATTCTCTTTCTCACTTGCTAAATGAGCAAATCTACTTTCTGTGCAAAGAATGATTGAGCTAATAAGGGCAATAGGATCAGTCAAGAGTCACACCTGCCTCAGCAGCAGCAGCAGCTCCCTGCAGCGTCCTGCTGAGCACTTAGAACGAGAAACCAAGCAGCAGAGACATACAAGCGTTAAATATTTATGTTTCCTTCCAGTGTGCTCAGGCATGACACACAACCAGAATCCAGCTACATACCACAGAGTACGTGTGCGGCTGCAAATGGATATGAATATGAAAAGAATAAGATGACAGGAGTGTTTAAAAAATGTATGTGGCTTTCAAATGCAGAAAGCCTAGTCTTCACTTGAGAGGTTTGACATGGAGAAGTTCAAAGGCAGAAATGTACTAAAAAGACCTCATGTGAGAACTTTTCGAGCCTAATATACACAGGACTGGTCTGCACATGGCAGTGTCAGTGCACTCAACAATATCACACCAGCATGACAGCTATGAGTGGCATTTGTCAAACTATAAAAAAAAAAAAAAAACACAGAATGAGGCCATATACTGTCACACGTGACAGTCCACTTTCTCCTCTGTCTCTTCCAATGTGTACAACCGACTCCAGTCAACAACATGAATAATGTAGCTCCCCTCAAGAATCCTGCTGAAGCACATCAGGCTGCGTGACTGAGTCATAAACTGCTGCATTTGCCCAAAACCCCCTGATCTGATATGAACTATCACTCAGGAAACCTATGACAACCCAATATATGGCTTCAACTGCACCATAATGTTCATCTCACAGTTCAATGGAGAGAAGTACAGTCTTAGGAGAACTAAATGCACTTAAGACAAGGGATTAAGATGGGCTGACTAGATGCCCATAGGAGGATAAACCGACAAAAAAGAAAGCTGATTATTGAAAGATTAAGCTATTTGCATACAAATTAGACGCGTTATGGCTACTGCATAAAGAGGGCAGATTGATTATATTGTGTTGTTAGTAGAGGAGAACAATAAATAATGGAGCAATAAAGTAGTGCACACACACAGACACATTATTGCACTGTATTGTGGTGGTGCTGGCGGGCCCCTAAAGCACACACATGCTGGTGTTCCACTTGCAGATGGGGAAAGAGGGAAGCAGCTTGTGGAAAAATGAGGCCATTCAGGGGAGATGAGTGACTTCATTCAGAGACATCAGCAGCACCTCACTCTCCTCACACAACGACAAGCTCCGGCTTAAACAGGATGATAACAGCCAACAACCCAGACACCAAAGACTTAAGCCACAGAAAAGCGTAATGTTTCATAAAAGGTGTTAGTGAGATCATTATATCTTTAATACGGACACCAAGTAATGAGAAAAAAAACTATATTCATAAAAGTGTAGTGGATTTGTAATGGGTGTTAACAGTTAGGAGAAAAAAAAATAATATAGACACTATATCTGAACTAATAAGAGGGCAACGAAACATAGTAGAAAGCTCTGCAGCAGAAAAGTTTCCATGAGATGTGGCGAGTTGTTACTAATCAGAAATCAAACTGAAATCTTTCAGCTCCAACATAGAACAGAACTGAATATGGTATTTAATATACTAACACATACAAAACAGTCTAGGCAAATGTCTGAAAATAATAAGCCTGCTGGAAATACAGAGAATGAGAGTAGCTCACAACTGAGAGAAAGATCATATATCATGTGGTGACTGTCGGAATCTAGCTAGCACAAAGCTAAGACAACATAGCGCTAATACATTTTCTATGGTTTGTTTTATAGAAAAACATACCATTTACACTATTAAAAGTCTATGATCGCCTTGTTCTGTGTGAATACAATGCAGGTAACATTTTTACCACTTTTTAAAAATGTATGTTCAAATAAACCAAAGTACTACAAGGCTAACTAGCTCGACTAGCTTAGCATTTACCTTATCGGAGTCTAGCTCGGGGTCAGCTTGGCTCAGTCTGTAGAGAAATGACTTGGGGTCTCGACACAACGTTTGTCTTGTTGTCAAAAAATATGTGCCCCCGACATTTAACCGGATCCATTTAGACGATCCGAGGCTGGCCGTGCTGTTTCTTTCCGTCGAGGAGTGGGCCAAACATCTGCGGTGAAAAGAGCCGCTGCTTTCGGAGCTGTTCTCGGCCATCTCCCTGTGCGCGTCTCCTCCGCCTCTCGCTGCGCCGTCTGAGAGCGGAGCACAGGAAATTTTCGAGCTGCAGACACCAACTTTGACTCCACCACAACTCATGCAAAGCAGCAGATCTTCGGCCACTCCTACTGCCGCCACTACACCAGCTATATGAAAGACAGTCAGTGGTACAAATGATTCCAGAGACGGGCGAGACTCCAAGTTGGGATTTACGCGTAAATGTGTCCAATGTGGAGAGCCAAACGCAACCAGGGACCCACTGGCCAAAGTGGGCACTAAATGACTCTTGAGATGAAGTCAGTGTTCTCAATGTAGGTTACACCATGGACAATACAAGGTAAGTCACGTACATGGAAGAAAGGTTTTGCTGACTTAATCATCTTATAAAATCCCAAGTGTACGAATTAATTAACAAGTTATTACATTTAAATCCATAAAGTTATTCATGGGGTTCAGCTTTTCATTATAGACAACATCTGAAGCCTTTACATCATTCAAAACACTGGATATTTTGTTTTGAATTGTTAATTACTATGGCAATGGTCCTAATTTTCCATCATTCTGAAACCCATGGATAGGCTACACAGTATATTCTGCTTATACACTTGATGCTCTCTAAAAAGTAATTTCACAACACAAATCACTGGTAATGGGCTGTTATTTTATTTACATGCTGCAAAATATGAGATGCCATTGCCACTAAATGCTGCATTTACAGTGTCATAATTGGCTGTTAACAGAAGACAGGACACATGGCTTATCTGTACGCCTAAACCCCTACATGCTTTAATTATTGAACTACCAAGCAGTAAGTGGAAAATGTCATCATTCAACATCTATTGACCTAGCGCACAAATAATCTGAATGACTCATTAAATTATCTGAATGATTAAATCACTGAGCAAATAGAAAATGTATGATATAGTAAGAAAAAGCTGTAAAATATTATA
Organism: Taenioides sp. WSHXM2023; assembly: GCA_029959045.1. Taxonomy (NCBI): domain Eukaryota; kingdom Metazoa; phylum Chordata; class Actinopteri; order Gobiiformes; family Gobiidae; genus Taenioides; species Taenioides sp. WSHXM2023. Next base: position 16,435,900 of record CM057104.1, on the reverse strand, counting down.
GTTTACAATAATTATTCACATTCAAAGGCTTTACATCTCAATACATACACAACATGGCCCCTGAACATGACTTCAATCCAAATATGATTCATATATTAGAATTTAAATAACACAGAATGAACTAGAGGCTAAACAATAGCCATCAAATAACCTTATACAAGAATAAAAATACAAAAATTGTATCCTAATATCATTGCATTACTTGCTTCAGATTTTAATAATACATCATCTGTACATCACAGTTCTAGTCAGTTACAAGCCATGTAGAGTAATCCTTTTACAATGTAACCGACTGCCATCAACTTGATTCAAACAATTTCTCTTTAATAGGGGACCACACTTTCTATTGAGTCCCCTTACTTTTATAGACAGATACAGCAATTTCATCGGTTATTTGGATCAGACATAATCCTTAAACTGACATCCATCCAGCCACACTAATCCCCTCCAGCCCCCGGGCCAGAGGGTCCTACCACCTACACTCCAGTCACACCAGACGCAGCCAAAGGAAGAGGGCCTTTTCAGAGGACCCGAAAGTAATATTTCCAAAGTTAAAAGCATTATGACAATACATATTGCTAAAACAAGCGCACAAATGAAATCAACAGTTTTAATTTCTTTTGGGCCAAACATCATAACTTAAAATGTGAGCACTGTCTCCTTGAAAACTAAAAGCCCAACTTTAGCTTTGAGCCATTTTGTCCCAGGACAGTTTTGCTTTGATTGCTTCTGAAAATGATAGTATGTTGATAATAAGTATTCTGTGTATTCAGCATGTGGTTGTCAGCACACAAGATATTGTATTCAAGAGGATGAAATGACCATGAGCCAACTATCCCAACAATAAATGGAATAGGAAAAAAAAGAACAAACTAAACAATTACCATCACAAAATAATATATCAGGCGATTCAAAAATAGCCACCTTTAAACTTAAATAAACTACATCTGCAGTGCCCTATGAGAGATGAGCAGGTAAGATAGTGCTACAAAACTGACCATGCAGGAAAGATAAGCAAGTTGTGGTTAGAAATGATCAGTTTGTGACCGATTTGCTGGCCCATAGCATCTATAGTAATCGCTATGATGGCTCACATTCACACCATTTCTGACCCATGTCTTCTGCAGTGTTACCTGAACTGAACTGCAATATGATGCCTAAATATTAAAATAAGCTCTAAATGGAAACATAAGCAAAAAAGCATTTACATCAATAGGTCTGACTAGAGCTTAACATGTAGGATATGGTGCAATTTAGATAGTGGGATGGGCTCTGGTTCATAGCAGCTAGGTTTACATATATAAGCAGTTAACCAGTTCATGTATTTAAGATAGTCCTAGCAGTACCCAAGCTTGTGCCTCTAAGCAGACAAGCTTGTCCTTCTGATTTCTCCTGCAAAAAGTAGAAAAAGGGGATGTGCATGGAGGCAGTCTTATCATCATCCATACATGGAAAATGTAATAGAAGCCTCACATGGAGCACAAAGAACAAGCAAAGCAACCCTGAATCCAAAGTTGTATTTTCCCCATGGTTCTGCTTAGGAAAACAAACATGGTCTTGATGCCAGCGTCTCTTTTAGAGTTTGTTTACATTGCGGTGATGAAGGGCACTAAAGAAGGTGTTACTCTGCTCAGTGATTGGCCGTTCGAACAAAGAGGTGTGGCCACAGAAGAAATGCTGCTCCTATAGCCCTGGGTTTTGGTGCCTTTGATAGATTTTTCTCCACACTTCTTGGATTTTCTTGCACCACCTATCAGCATTTCCACTGGGGTCCATCAAATAATATGTTCGGTTAGGCTAAAACAGAAAGGTAATACACAAGAGCAAAATTACACAAAGCAGTTTAAACACACAAACGATGTGCATGTATCAACCAGCTGGTCAAAGTAAATATGGACAGACTTCAGAACAATAATATACCGTGTGAACAAAGAAGGTTTTGAAGTTCTTAGCCTCAGGACGAAGCTCAAGGGACCAAGGAATCTCCCCTTTTAGAACCTTGTTGACAGGATCCACATAGTACAGGTGTGGTCCTTCTGTAAGAAGCAGCTGTCTCCGTCTAGCAAACAAACCCTGCAACAAGAAGCCACATGATTAATCACCAACAGGGGGCGCTGTGGAACAGGACAGCAGGGAATCACCCTACAGTGATGGGAACTGGGATTAGAATAATGTGTTAATATCCACAGACCTTTCGTTTATCGACTGGGCCCATTTTCAGTATCAGATTATTCTCAACAAACTGGTGCCTATGAAAACAAAATACTTTTCATTTAAAAGGAAAATTCATAACAGGATTTAGACAGTCTTAAGTATATATGGCAAAAGGAGAAATTTAATTTGTCAACTGGACAGAGTTTAGTTGACAAATTAAATTTCTCCTTTTGCCATGGATTCTACCTGACTGAGGAATTCTACACACATCTTAAGTATATAATTATATTTGAGAAACATAATACAAGTGTTACCAAGGATTTCCAGTAGTTTGTTTGTCCAGCAGTAGCTGCTTTTCCTCTTCAGTGAACTGCAGATCCAGCTCAAAGGAGTTGTTGTCCAGGTCGTGGATGTACTGCTCAATGTTACTGCTGGACCTGTGTGGCGATGTAGAATCGTGCGGTGACAGGGACTGCGACGAGCTGGAGGGAGCCACCTGCATGTTGCTGAACTGGCTCAGGAGGTCATCGTACTAGGGACAAACGTGAAATGTGAAAAAACAAAAATTAACTGTGCGGGCAAAAAACTTGACAAAATATTTATTTTTAAAACTAAAGGTTACTGTCTCACATTTCCATAGCAGTCTTCATCATCCTCTGACATGGCTGGCAGGTACGGTGTGAGCTTGGGTGGAGTCTGTAGATGTAGATCACTCCAGGAGATCATGTCAAAAAAAGGATGCTGCCTTAAAGGGTCATACCCTCCCATTTCTTCACAACCAAGTCGCTTAGAGGGGTCCAGTGACTGCGCATCAAATGTTTAAAAACATTAAGACAGCAGGACAAGTTTGTTTTTGCTTCCAAAAGAAAAAAATACAAACATACCAAAAGCTTTTCAACAAGATCCTTGGCTTTGGGGAAGAATTTCTCTGGGAATTCATATTCCAACTTTATTATCTTCTGAAATATTAGATACTCATTTCTACAATACAGACAGGAAAATGCATGTCAAAAGGTTAGCAAAAAATGTATGCAGATAAACAAATGTTTAGGCAACTCCTTCCTTACCCAGCTCTAAATGGTGGTAAACCAGCCACCAGCTGATAGATAATACATCCCAAGGCCCAAAGGTCAGAGCTAAAAAAAAAACCATTGAATTTAACATTAAATGTTTTTTTTTTTAAGTGTAACATTAATTAAAAAAAATGTACCTTTTGCAGGCAGATTTTTCTGTTAATAGCTCTGGAGACACATACTGTGCTGTTCCAACAAAAGAGTTTGCTCTTGCTGCCAAAAAGTGAGTGGAAACATGAAATAAAATAATAATAAAAATTGTATATAATTTTGCTCAAACTTTTGTACCTTGTTTACTATCATAGCGCTTTGCTGTCCCAAAATCTGTAATCTGGATGTGCATGTCTTCACTTAAAAGAATATTTTCTGGTTTCAGGTCTCTGAAATAATAATTGTCATTATTTAGGACAAGTGAAATACAAAGAAAAAAAACAAGAGGGAGTGGATCTTACCTGTGTATTATGTCTTTTTTGTGTAAATATTCTAGAGCAGAAACTATTTCAGCAGAGTAGAACCTAGTACATGTCTCATCAAAAGAGCCAATTTTGCGGATGTACTTTAAGAGCTCTCCATTTTTCGCATAGCTGAGACCAAAATCTATGAACAGTATGGTTAAGGAAACATTATTTATCAATAATTCTGTTTGAAGCCTTTCTCGTGCCTCTTTGGCATAATGGGGACTCCTTCCTCGTTGTAACCAAATAGTGTGACTTTTAACAGAATGTGGGTGATACAGCATTAGACTGAGCAAGATTTGAGCCAGTGAGCAGTGGGCGTACATAACATAACAATAAATTATAATAAAACATTCACAAACCATATGTTGAAGGATACATAATTTCTCATCATCTTGAAATGTGAAGTAAAGCTTGACAAAGAATGGATGATCTAGATCTGACATCAAATCTCTTTCTCTCTTCACATACTGAGCCTTCTTCTCCTTCATAATATGGTGTTTCTCTAATATCTTAACTGAAAACCAAGAAATGGGTAGTTTTAGGTCAAGTACTCAAGAAAAAAAAACATCCCAAAAAGGTAAGAAGTTACTTACTTGCATATTCCTTGCCTGTTGCTAACTCCCTTGCGAGAACAACCTGACAAGGAAAAGAATTCATGTTGACAGATTGAACAGACCCAATCATTCCAACTACCAAGCATAAATGACTCATCCAACTTCATTAATCAAAAGAATGCTAACAAGTAGCAACATATTCCTCAGTTAAATTCAGATTAAATGTGGAATGTTTGGTACTTACAGTAGAGAATGAGCCTTCTCCAAGTATCTTGCCAAATTTGAAGTCCTCTGGTTTCTTCTTGCGTGGCTGAGGGGCTTGGACAGGTGGAAGGTCTGAGGCCTGGCTGCTGGCAGATGCTCCTACAGCACAGGTCTCTGAAGACGGGCCCTCCATACTGGGACAGTGGCTACTGCTGGCGCCTGGGATAGCAAGTGGCGAGCAGGAGTCAGAGTTGGTTCTTACCATTGATGGATGTGAGCAGGAACAGATGACAACACTCGACTGAATGGGCACAACATCATACTAAAAGAAGAGAAGGAGTAAAAACAAAATTTAGTGTACATTCTAAAAATTACTTTAGTATTTGAGTGATAAAGCATTTGTTCCAAACTTTGAGTAAAGTACAAAAAAACAACCAACATGCATTTTAAAATGGCATTTTTTTTCTTTAAGTAAGAGCAAAGTCTGGTGTGATAAGAACAGGCATGCTGCATTGAAGAAGCCGCTGTTTCTGCCTGGTTGTCCCACCCTCCCATGTTGAGAAACCGCCTATGTGTACGCTCATATGAAAACTTTATGTTAATATGCCGTAAATATCTGCCAAACATGTACAAAATGTACACAAAATTTGACTTGATTTTAGTTTTTAGGCCTTGTATAAATGCCATCTGTGGTACGTGAGAACAATATGTGTGGACTATATGAGCAATTGAGAAGAACTAGCAGTAACCATGACGTACACAAAACAACTAAGAAACGTCAAGTTTTCTATTTCAAAAGTAAGGTGTGGTCATTTAGTTCCCTTCTTCAGACTTGACTTAATTGTTGCCACCGAGTCCACGTATGAACGATTCTTGAATTGAGCCAGTTATATTAGGTAAAGTTCACATAACTCCCGTGACTTCGGTTTGGTTTTAGATCAACATAAAGTTTCTTTCCAACAACTAACCCATATTAGCTTAAGCTACTGGTGCCTTGTCAAATAAAGCCGGCCCACACCAACCGAGTTATAAACTTAACGCTAACATTGAATCCTTTAGCATTAGCCAATGGATACTGCTAACCCTTTCGAGCCGTATGTCACCTTCACTGCATTGTTTTACTGAAAAGAAATGTGTTACTGGTATATAACTAAAAGAGAAACTCTATGGTTAGTGTGATCGTAGTCGTACTAACTGATGTTAAAGAACAACAGTGACAGAACTTAATCGGTGGGTCGCCTTGAAGCTAACGCTAATGCTACACGGAAAATCATTCGAAAGCGCGAACCTGTTAGCTTTCGTTAGCCAACATGGAGCACTAACCAAACTACAGAGCGAGGGGGAAGAATACAACACCTCAATTATAATAAATGTGTCACACTGTTATTTTGCCGTTAATAGGGACAGTCAAATGTAACTACTTTGAGTGAATCAAGTCAAATGACACGCATATTATTGTGTGTTAGCACATTTGAGCAAGCTACTTCTATTACTGAGTCGTAATATTAAACGGTATATTGCAGCTAGCACCGCTCTCATAAGGAAGGCCCGACCTAACTATTTGTTGTCAAACAGCCATCACATCACTTATTCAGGACACCGGCTTCGTAGTGGAATTTATTTATAAGTTTAATCCCTTACCAGCTGACTTGTGGCTCTTGCCATGAGAATTGTCCACTAGTATTTATTTGGAATAAAATAATTAGAGAAGCTCCAGTAATGGCTGCCTCCGTGCCTTCATTTTCGAGCTGTGACGTCGTTCCACAACAATGTTACCGCAGGACAGTCAGCAGCAGAGCCCCGCTGAGTCCGCCCCTCACACTTAACTACTTACACACTACTATGACAAGTACCTATAAAACATTAGGACGTCTTTCACTTAGTTGGTCAGTCGTTGTTACTACGAGTAAATTGCTGCAAATATATGGTTACAGTTAACTATTAGTGTAATTACATTCAGCATCCTTTCAGCTTATTACTGTATATTTTGAATTTCCATTGTGACATATCTGAGGCATAATTAAGCATTTCTAATCATGTCATTAATTAGACACAATGCAAACATAAGATATGCTGTAAATTTTCCTTTAATATAGCTGTATCTGGTTATAAATGACAAAACTTACCCTTTTATTATAAATAACAATAAGCAGACAATCCAGTTGTTACATTGCCACATCTGATTAAGATCTATTAATAGATATGACCAAAACATACTGAATAATGACTCAATAACAGCATTATCTTGAGGACTCCTGTATACACATTCTATCATATAAAACTGAAATCAATAAAATAATATTTAATTATAAAAATGTATTCTTTGTGTGATCCTTTGGATAGTTGTTTTATTTGTTTTAATTCCCACTTGTCATTCTTAATGCAAGATACAGGGCCTCAGCTTTTACGCAACAATCAACAATGTTCAATAAACAATTCAATAACAAGTGTATATTTTTAGTTGTTTATAGTACATGTGAAAACTAAAAAAATATTAGTTTATGGTTAAATTACTGCACAAACTTGATTAATTTCTTCTATACTTTCATGATCACTCAGTGTCCTCGTTTGATGGTTCATCCCCTGCCTCCTCTTGATCATCATCTGATGCGTCTTCCTCACTTGAGTCATCTTCAATAGGTGTGCTAAATAAATAAATATACAACAAATACAGCATCAGACCTCAAGTATATTATTCAACATTAAAATATTTTAGTAGTTATAACTCATACAAGTAAACTCACCACTGTTGTCTATTGAGATTTCCACATTCTACACCCGAGTTGACGTCAAATGGATCTGTAAACAAAACACAATATTGTGTATAGAATCTTCTCTCTCACAGTAAGATCTCACAATTCTATTTTACCAAACTCCTCCTGCTGAGGTTTATATGTGAGAAAGTCTTTTTCTACAGTCAGCAACTCCTCCTCTGTTTGACAGGCAGCATAGCGCTGAAGCAGAACTTTATTTAGTTCTAGAAAGCCTGTCCCCCACTTAAATTTCTTTAGTAAAAGGACAGCCAATTCTTCAAACCCTGCAAAAATACATAGTGCCATTTGTAGAATCATTACAGAGGAAAAAATATTTAAAAGAAAGAATAAATGTCATACCTACAATGCAAAATGTGGCAGCAAAAGCCTCAACACAAGACAGCTTACAGGGTTTACCATAGTTGACAGGATTTGCAGCTACAAGATATGGTAGTAATCTTGGATGTGTTCCATTCATTTTATTAAATGGTGTCTCTTCCAATTTGGCCCAAGAGCAGTCAATTACTGCTAACCCATTTTGAGCCACAATTTCTCTGTGAGTAAACAAACTGGTTTGAAATGGATAAAGTAAAAAAAGAGCAAATTTTCATAGCACATCACTGACCTGTCGGCTGGTGTCACATATTTGACAGCCATTGGGCTGAGGATGAGTCCATTAAATCTCTGATTGAGACGGAGGTTGCGGACAAAACCTTTGCGAACCAGTTTTCTGCCAGTACAACGCTTAGGGTCACAGTGACCCAGCTCCCACATGGCGAGGGGACAAGGCAGCTTCACTTCAGGGGCTTCTGCTCCTTCATCCAACTGAAGACTTGCTGTTTGGAAAACTGCACTGTTACAGCATGGGTATTATGATCTAAATGTACTAATCTTCACTTGTTACCTGAAATTCAACAGTATATATCCTACTTAAATAATAAATAGTATAGCTAAATATGCATAAAATGAAGATAAAATACATTTCTGCACCAGATTATAACTAAATGGCTCATATCTACATATCGGGACTACAAAGTAACATAAAACATAACTATTACAAAGGTTTATGGAAGATTACCTTCAAAAGCAGAGTGCATTTCTTCCGTGAAAGTCTCCAACGATTTTCCCTTAATTTTATGTCTTTTCTCTTTGCCCTTGTATGGTCGCTGAAATGTACCCTGTTTCTTTCGTCCCATATTGGCCTTCAGATTTTCCTACTATAAAACGACAATACGCTTGTCACTGTAACATGCTAGCTTTCTAGCTAACAATCTATTCAGTAAAAAGTACTCACAATGAGCCTAATTTACAGCAGAGAGTATAGATGAATGTAGCCACTCTGAATATCTTAACGATAGTGTACTGTTATAAACATGGATAAAACTAGCTAAATGCGACCATCTGTAGCAGACAAAAAAAGCATGCAGGTTAAATTTAAAACGCGCATGCGCAGGAGGTATTTTGATCAGGTGACAGATCACATGGTTCTATGGGCAACAGTGCACAGGAGGAACTCTTGATTTTAACATTACATTGCTAAAAAGGTGGTAATGAGGTTTAGCAAAAGAACACATTGTTTATTAACGCAATGGTTACTCGGACTATCTCTCCTCTGTATGTATCCTTTCCGAAAATGTGTGCGCAGCTGATGAAATTTACTGATCCAGTTGTCTTGATTTTACAGTGAGCCATGGATTTGCGGGTAAAATGAAAATCGTCGAAGAGCCGAACACTTTCGGGTATGTTGAGTAATGTGTATGTAATATGTCTTGGACGCTTTACTAAGACTATAACCAGTTGCTTCTGTCTGTAGTTTGAACAACCCCTTTATGGCTCAAGCAAACAGACTTCAGCCAAGGGTGACCCCGTCTCCAGTGTCCGGTGTGTAATAGTGCCTTCTATTACATTACATTACACTATGATTACTACACCCTTTAACATTCATATATTTCTTAGGCCCTCATCATCTTCACCAGTTGGCTGGAAAATGCTTCACTCTCATGGAGTCAACGTAAGAATACAATTTGTGAGTGGACAGTGTTTGGATGAAGCTAACGGGATGTAATTGATGTCTGCAGGTACAAATACGAGTTTTGTCCATTTCACAATATCACGCAGCATGAGCAGACTTTCAGGTGGAATGCCTACAGTGGGATACTGGGGTATGATGAATCACCTATGATTTGTGTTTTAGATTTGTTATTAATATGTATGTTGTACCTTCCAGGATCTGGCAGGAGTGGGAAATAGAAAATAATACATTTAGAGGGATGTGGATGAGAGAAGGTGATGCATGTGGGACAAGAAACAGAGAAACAAAGGTTATTGTCTTACTTAACTGTATGAATTAATGTTTTCTGTTTTATTTTGATTAATTTAAAATCCTACCTTTCTTCAAGGTGATTCTTGTCTGTAGTTCAAGTAGCAAACTGGCTCAAGTTTCAGAGCCAAGCACTTGTGTATATTCTTTGACTTTTGAGACACCGCTTGTTTGTCACCCACATGCTCTTTTAGGTAAGTTATGTTTTAAAGTCTGAAGAATTAACATTTACTACATTTATAAAATGAAAATGTTTTAATGTTCCATTTTAAGTGTATCCAACTTTGACCGAGGCACTACAAAAAGAATGGGATGAAGCTGAACAAGCTCGCTATGAGGAACTTATAACTGACCAGGTGACAATAAAATAATCAAAATAGTTAATTTTCCAATACCATGAAGATAATAATTTTAACACTGTGGCCCACAGGGATACAACAATTTGTTAAGAGATATTTTTGAAAATGCAGGCCTGTTGAAAAGTCACAAAGTGAATTTGGAGACAACCAAAGCTGTATCCAGTCTGGACACTCAGAACTCTTTACAAAAATGTACAGAGGTATGTTTGTATTTACTTATTTTTACATTTATATATTACAACATTTTACCTAACCTATTGTACATAACACATACTTTAAGGATCTTGAAAAACTAAAGGCGAATATTCAGCGATTGCAAGCTCTCCTCACCCAACACAATATTCCTTTTGATCCACAACCCAGTAAGTAATAGCAGACATTCTTGAGATGGATATTTGTGTAAAATTGTGATATTTCTAAACTTCCAGTTGCTACAAATGATCAAGCAAGTGAAACAGAAAAAGATGACCATCTAAGAGGAGACATAGGCACTGTCGA